>CM023481.1:116128012-116368012 GCA_013339685.2 Hyalomma asiaticum | reverse complement strand
GCTGAACTGTTTACTGCAGCAATTTCTATCGCCACAATGTGTGTCTGCGGCGGCTGCATTTCGATGGAGGCGAAATGTTGAGGCCAGTGTACTGTGCGATGTCAGTGCACCTTAAAGAACCCCAGGTGGTCAAAATTTCCGGAGACCTCCACTACGGCGTCTCTCTTAATCAGAGCTGGTTTTGGGACGTAAAACCCCACATAACAACAATCGCAACAATGTGTGTGTTTTAAGCCACAGGTTTGGTTCGGAACCCGCTTCAATGTCACGATAATGAGAACTTGCGGGCGCACACATGTGTAGGTCTATAAATCCTTCCGTGAAATTCAAAACAAACTTCCCTTTCGGTGTTTAGCGTTAGCGCTCAGTAAGGGGAAGGTTGCTTTGTTTTTCCGTGATCAGAATGTCAGGATCCAGCAACAGATAATACTTTAAAGGTAGGAGGAAGAGCTAGAGAAAACTCCTCTTTAAAACGCAACGAGGAGGCATAAAGATGCCCGTTGTACATATACATCCATTTCGTATGCTGCGGCACAGGGATGCTGGTGCTGACATGATTACAGTTCTTCACATATACCACCATGCAGTCAATGTCCATATAATATGTCTGCACAAACGCAATGTCTCCACGTCATGAGCACTGGCTTGCGTAGAAAATTATTTGAAATACAGACAGTGGCAAGCCGACAGTTCCTGGACCAATTTGCAACTATGCGCTTAGAGCCGTGACGTCATGCATGCAGGCAGTTATTAAATTAAGCGCGATGCTCTCGATTAAAATTCCGGCAGATATCACGCATTTTAGGAATCGATGTTATGCGAAGCACTCAGCAAGGAAATCGCCTATGACGAATAGTTTGGCACACCGCCAACTGTTGCGCTTAGGATCAATGTCTTTGTGCGATTTCAGTAGTTGTGCTTAAACGTGGGCTTACAGGCACTCGGACAGCTCGATAAGGAGCCAGGTGCACGTCATGGTGCGACGCTGGCACTAACGTTATTGCAGAGACGTCTGCTTTAGCGAAGGGACATGCACACAACGGTGTGCTGATGTGCGTATCAGAAGCGTCGTTCGCGCCAACATTTCTATGGGATAAAGCAAAGGCGTACAAAAGTGGGTGATAGTAGTGCGTATGTATTGTTTCTTACAATTGCCAACACGCACTACCACTGCAACTTACGCTACACAAAGCATCACCCCCGCAACTGCTGACGCAAAAATATATTTACGACAAGTACCACGTAGGAAGCGGGCCAGCGGTAGCGTTCTTGCTTTGCACCTCAGTGTCCCGGGTTCGATTACCACCGCGTGGTAGGTTGCCTTTGTGCATTACGGAACACTTGTTTGCTTCTGTCTGCGTTGTGTGTTCACATTTCAATGGCAAGCTACTCCAAACGGTATCCCATTTTCTTTCTTGACCAACATAAGAAGAGCGTTCTCATCAACTTTTCGACGTCTCTTTTCGTTTTTTCTGGTTTGACATAAGCTGCAATGTTAGGATTCAATCACCTGGATCGCATAGCCGCACTCCCCGGGGGGAGCACAGCAGGTACTTGCCACACGTGATCGTGTCATCGTTAATCGTGACGCACACGGCAGGTACATCTTGTTGGGGATGTCAACATCAATCATTCATGTTCTTCCTACATTCATACCCTACGATTGCAATTTTGGTGCATACCAAGCGAACGGAAGGACCAGAAAATCAGGAACGTAGGCGGCTGGATTGAGGGATAATCTGTCAAAGTGACTTAAATTCGGCCAATAAATGCTTCGCATTTAAAAGATAATGCATAACTATGTCATAGTCATCCATTGTCATTTTTTGTCGTCGATATTTGTTCCTTGATTAAGGATATATACCACTGTTGCTAAAGTACAACTGCGCGAAATCCCGAGCAGAGTCAAGTACGTGCTCACTCACTCACTCACTCACTCACTCACTCACTCACTCACTCACTCACTCACTCACTCACTCACTCACTCACTCACTCACTCACTCACTCACTCACTGTTGTTAATTCCCCGGATTTAGGCTACTTAATGTGTTTTTTCTCTGTAGCGGTTGCTCGCGCATCGTCATAGGCCTACATGTGTTAACTACGCATGAAGACAGCTAAGGGGGTGGTCCGCACCAAGATACTAGGCGAGCCTAAAATTAGACGTTTCGAGGCTTCAAGATAGTAGTGCTTGATTTCACAAAATCTCGAAACAAGCAAACAAGTATGAATCGTGCATCGGACCCTTTACTACAAAAAGGAATCGCGTCATGTGCGAGATGTGAAGCACCGTTGGCGCTAGTATACTTCGAGCATGTAGTGAGTTCCATGTTCAAGGGTGTTCCATGTTTCAAGGTGCTCGTCGCGAACTCTCGCGCGATGTTTTAGTACGTATAATGGGGTGTTTTTTGTCTGCTTCTCACAGGTGCCACCGTGGGAGTCATCATTGACATCGATACCAACACGTCGATCATTGCGTCGGCGTGCATAGCGCTCTTCTACACACTCTTTGGAGGGCTTTACTCGGTGGCCTACACGGATGTCATCCAGCTATTCTGCATATTCATTGGACTGGTGAGTCGGCACTTCGTGTTCCTCTTTATACATGCATCGTTCATGTGCTTGCGCTAGTACAACTAGTAAGCCCTTAATTTTATTTTTCATTTGTTCTCTGTTTTTAACGACAGCTATGTAGAGACAAAAAGTCGCCCATGTGCCGCGTGAACTTGAGGCAACGGCAACATTCATGTATACTACGCAGGCACACTGGCGTCGTGCCACACCACTTGATGCCAGACCAGGGACACTTAGTCAAAAGCCGGTAAAAAAAGCAAACCAACACTGTTTCATGCATACTGCGAGTGAGCCATGTACCTAAAAAAAGAACCGGGCAAGTTGTATTCTGGTTCCGATGTCCTCTTGGCAAGATGAAGGTATAAACTCACACGTGGCGTCGATTTCGTAGGCAAAGTTAATAACATCGTGGCCGGTTTGGCAAATGTGGATGCCAAAGGTATTCTGTTCACGTAGCTGTTGTAATGGAGGCAAGCTAAATCCACGTGACGTCCTGTGGACATCGTGCAGTGTTACCTAGCTGGACCGGTCCAACTACTTGGCAAATGTATGTGCTATCGGATGGGCTTCCGAGAACGCCTGCAGGCCCACATTCGATAACATTTCTCACACAAGAAGTACTTGTTGTGTTGGGAATTATATGAACGAACGAATCGCAAGGAAGGCACATGTTCGCCCGTAAGGGAAAGCACTGAGACCGATCATGCATGAGCTAAAGCAACAAAAAAAGGTTGGTAGTTGGTTCTGCCTTTTGTATTGCTGTCAATATAGGCGAGTTAAATAAAAATAACAAGCATAATGCCTCGGTATATATATGCATACACGTACATATCGCAATGAGTGATCGCGAACACTGGATTTCACAACGCTGGCGTGAAGAACAGAATAAACAGACACGAGCACATGCACTGAAATGCTTATTGCGTTGAAGTAATGCGCGCTCCAACATTAGGCGTTCAGAGATCCGGGAATAACACGAACCGCACAGTCATACGAAGATGCCAGCCCACTCGTCCTGCTCAACCCTTCGAACCGCCGCGGATTACTGGCAAAAGGTAGAGCCCGCGCTCCGTTTTTTCCGACTTTCGCATTGAGGGGGACACTGCATATTACGTTTTCGCCCTTCCCAAGCCGGGCTGTCTAAATGGGAGATGCTTCTCCCTCTGCTCCTTTATCACCCTCCCTCTCGCCTGTTCCCTGCTTCTTTCACCCGTCTGCTCGTGTGCGAGAAGGCGCCATCTCCCTCGCATGCTCTATCTTGATTTCACAGCTAAGCATGCGAACGAAGCCACCACAAGTGTAATAATAATAATAATAATAATAATAATAATAATAATAATAATAATAATAATAATAATAATAATAATAATAATAATAATAATAATGAAATGTTTTGTGAATGCAACCCGAATGTACAATGCATGCGGCTTAGACTTTACCCTGAACAACTTTTTTAAGCAGTTGTTCGCTTAACGCTGCTTAGTTTCTCGTTGAAATGTCGCAGCGAGTTTTTTTTTTTTTTTTGATGATTATCTGGATGATTTTTTGCGAGACTTGACACTGCAGGATTCTTCAGGGAAATGAAGCGAAGTCCTAAAGATGCTTAATATTCGTTTTGGAAACAGCGGTGATGTTTTCAACAAACTTTTTTCCTTCACAGTGGTTGTGCATTCCATTCTGCATGGTGAACGAGGCAGTGGGTACGCTAACGTATCCGACGAATGACTGGGTCGGGTCCTTGGAACCAAAGTACGTGGGACAATACATCGACTTCGGGTTGCTGCTCATCCTCGGCGGTATCCCGTGGCAGGTAACGTTGTAATTCGTTTGTCCAGTTGTGTGCGTGTTGTGTGTTTCGGTCGCACGGTGGTGCGTTCGCCAAATGGCCGAAGCTCTGAGAAGAAAATGACAGTTCGGTCATTTTCAGTTGTATGTGAAACTCGAGTGGAAATTACATACAGAGTATCTTTAAGAGAACGACCACTGAATGTGCCTTATCTACTCGCAGTTCTATGAAGGATTGATCATAGATAATGAATAGCGTATATTTCCTCGCAGGTCTACTTTCAGCGGGTCCTTTCTTGCAAAACTGCCTTCAAGGCGCAGCTGCTTTCCTATGTAGCTGCTTTCGGGTGTATCATCATGGCTATCCCTGCCATGATTATGGGTGCTGTCGCCAAAGCTACAAGTAAGTAGCAAGTTTGCGTTTGTTCGCATTTATTTATGCTATATTCTGAAATTCCCAAATTTTCGGACTCTAGCCATCTAGTTTAAAACTACAAAGTTCATAACCTTAAGTTTAAACTATAAATAACCAGTTTTACAAATTCATAAGATATGGCATGTGCCACTCACTCTTGTGGTACAGTGAGTGAGTGAGTGAGTGAGTGAGTGAGTGAGTGAGTGAGTGAGTGAGTGAGTGAGTGAGTGAGTGAGTGAGTGAGTGAGTGAGTGAGTGAGTGAGTGAGTGAGTGAGTGAGTGAGCGAGCGAGCGAGCGAGCCCATAGCAAGCTATTGCGTGAGCGACAGATATCGAATGGCCAAATAGCAAATTGAGTTCTGAAAAGTGCCCGTGGATGTAAGCATTCAAGCGGCCCTCTAGCCCCTATTCAAGCCCCTATCTTTTTACTTCCGGATAACGTAGATTAATAGTTAGAGACGTTTTTAGCAGATGTAAGAACACCGCTGTCAAAATATTTAATATTTCAATCACGCAAAGAAAATAAGTATGTAGCTGCCGACCGCATCTGTGCGTGGTGGCGCTCGCCAGAAGCAATTGTGACAGAAGCGACGTCGCAAAGCGCATGCCTGTAGTTGGCTAAGTAGGAAAGTTTTACGTAAGTGCTTTAATGCCAGAAAATACTGATTCGGATTTGTTGTGTTTGTTTGCTCCGTGTTTGTATGTTTGTTTTGCTTTGCGCTGCTTTCTATAATAACTCAAACACGTATGGTAATGAAATACAAACAAGCTCTGCAACTGCAATACACGGTAGGGACGCTGAGTGCACTTTGGCGCGGGGCCTCCGAGCATAGACAAATATTTACACGAGGCTTGTCGTGTACCCCAAGTGTATAGCTTCATTTTCTTCGTCCTTTATACTCGTGACCTTTATTCAAGAGGCTCATGTTTCTCATCTCGCCATTATGTTTCCTGTCTCGCCCCTGTCCTTGGAGAACGGTGCTGCGCTCTTTGTTTCTATGGTAACGGCGTGGTCGGCGCACTGAAAGGGACAGGCAACCATGGGGCGCCAACTTCCGCTAAAAAGGCTCTTCGAGATCTGCCATTGGCAGCGCGTTGGGACGTAGTGGGTGAGAGAAATGAGCATACGTGTCCCGCCTAATTCGAGTATTTCTTTTTTCTTGTATTTTGAATTTTCTAAGCATAATAACTTTCGACAGCGGGCCCCTATCTCAGCCGTTCTGGCTGTATTTACTTGGCGATCCTTCAGTCCGCGTAATCAGAGAATAAAAAATAAGAGTTAAAACGTGTTAGAGGGGCCCTTTAACAGCCGCTTCACAGACACGCTTTTCGTTAGACAATGAGATACCAATAAGTAAATACGTCTGTATCTGACATAAATATGTCTCTGAAGTAAATATGTCTGTCTCCGTTGTCGGCCCAAGGCCATATAACGCATAGCTCTGGACGCAGCGTCCCAGGCTGAATGCCACAGAACTTCGCAACCCAAGTGTCGTCTATCTGATCTTTCTGTTGTAGCTCTTGAAGAACAAATTTGTATTTACGAATAGTTTCAGTTGGAAAGAAAATAACATACGGCTAATAAAAATGTTCAGGAATGCCTATGTCCGAAGTGAAAGAAACTCTACAGGATAAGCGAGTGAAGTCCAAGGTAACGCCCTTTTGCCGTCCAGAGCTTCAGTTTTGTTGTACTGCACGGTTTGAGAATTCGCGTATTCGTGTAAGCTTGATAAATATACACTAATGAAAAAATTAGTGTTTTTTGACAGAATGACTCTAAAGGAGGCCAAAGCAAGTGAACGCTCACATTCAGGAATCGCACTTAGAACGTTGAACAACAAACATTAAGTGCGCGGCGTAAATATTATGGAACAGGAAAACAAATCAGATTGCGGGGTTTAGTTTCTCACAACAACGTGCAGTCTTCATGAGACCCCGGAATAACTTCGGGTGTACCCGCCGCGATAACACAGCGGCTACGGCGTTGCGCGGATATATGGTCCCAGTTGTGGGTGAGACAGCAGACGCGGCGGTCGCATTTTACATGGGAGCGAAACTCAAAAGTATTTGCGCTAATGCTGGGGTACCCTAGAATGCAAAAAAAACTAATCCGGTGTACGGCGGACACTTTGACTACCTGTGACTCTTATAATGTGCACCAAACTTTAAACACGTGACCAATTTCGCGCTCTGCCCTCAACCAATAATAATTGGGGCTTTACGTGCAAAAAGGCACGCCGTAGCGAAGGGATCCGAAAATTTTGACCACCCGGGATTCTTTAGCGCGCACTGATTACGCACGGTGCACGATCGTCGCATTTTCTCCTCCATCGAAATGCAGCCGCCGCGGCCGGGATGGAATCCATGTCTGCTCTCATCGAAATGCAGCCGCTGCGACAGGCAATCGAACCTGCGACGTCGTGTTCAGCTGAGCAATCACTGACTAACACAGAGAGGTTCCGATGATAAAACAAAGTGCGCTCGGTCTATTTACCGCATGAAGCACGGAAGCAGTCACATCCGTTTATTGAGTTTTGCGGTTTATTGAGTGTTTATTGAGTTCGGCTGTTGAGAGGGCACTGAAGCGGGCTGCTGTAGGGAACGCGGGAGCAGTGCTGACGAGCGAGTGAACGTACGCAGGGTGGAACGAGACGGCATTCACGGGTCCGCTTCCCCTGGACAAGGATCACACATCGCTGGTGCTGCCCATGGTGCTGCAGTACCTGACTCCCGGCTTCGTCTCGTTCGTGGGGCTGGGCGCCGTGTCGGCTGCGGTCATGTCCTCATCGGACTCTTCCATCCTCAGCGCAGCTTCCATGTTTGCCAGAAACGTCTACAAGCTAATCTTCAGGCAAAATGCGAGTCTATTGACTATTACTTTACATAAATGTGCGGGTACGTGCTTCATTTGCTCATGCACAAAAAAAGAGAAATGGGGGACCCTTAAGCTTCGCCTTTAAGAGTTGAACGCGATAGCGAAATCCGGCCCCTGGTGTGCACTTCAACCACTCAGTGCATACTTATTAATGTGTGTAGTTACACACACACACACGCACAGACATAGACAGACACACGCGCGCGCGCGCGGACGTATCTATAGTAATGGTAGAGGTTTTCGATCTATTTAACAGCACTTTTATATCAACTTCATGAAAATTTTGTGCAGTGATGTAGTCACATGGTCCTGTATTATGAACTGCGCGTAGGCGTGACACTTTCATTCGTAAATGGTCACATTCTGTCGTCCTTCTTGCGTTAACTATCTGGCAGCTGTTCGATTTGTTCTTCTGGAGATCTCTTCCGGCCAACCGCAACAAGCATCGCCTTACGGTCGGTGAAATGGCAACTGCAGTACTTCACTTCTTTAATGGTATCGTGAGAATGAAATGTTAAAAAAAAAAGTGGACGGACGCGCCCGCCATTTCGGATGCCATAGTAGTCGAGACATTGCTTGATGTGTTTTCCGCTAGATGGACATAGTTGTCCATTTTCGGAGCTGTTATTGTTCGCTCACGGAGACGCCGTCACCGACAGCGGTATTTCTGCTGGAACGAGCTCTCTAACGCTATCGCGTTAAAAAAGAACTATGAGGGGAGGAAGAGAGGAAAAGAGTTCATTGTACACGTCGGCAAAATTTAACAAAGTCAACGCGTGCTTTAAATACGGAATAGAAGCAGAGCTTGGCGCGTCTATACCTAACTACGCTTAATTTGTTTGCAGTTACAAAGCGGCACTGTTGAATATTCAGCCAAATAATAAAGTGTGATAAAATGGATGGACGGACACACATCACTGAGCAGTGTGAGTGGCTCGCAGCTCATGCACTATACTGTATTGAGATCTGCGGGTGGGTGACGCACTACTTTGTTTTTCGACACTACTTTCAGCTTTAGCAAGGCCATGGCAACTTTTTGTTTACCTTTATTCCCCCCCCCCCCCCTCTTTTCTTTTCATCTGTATTCTTCATTATTAAAAAAATGTCGTTCTGGTGTACTTCGTTAATTTACACACGAGACTGTCGCATGACAGTCTCGCGTGTAAATTAACGCGTGTGTGTGTGCTTCTAAAGCATGAATTTATCAAAGCTGACGTGCACACATATGTATACATTGTTGAGATGAGTGTGTGTGTGAGCCGGCATGGAGGGTAGGGGAAATACAGAGACTTTCATTTCTTTGTATTCTTTTTTTTTTTCCTGAGAATAAACATATTTTTCATGCAAACTAAATTAGCTGAAATATACGCACCGTACATGCCTCTAGCATTTAACTGTAAGAGTATATTGTGAACGGCAAAAAGTAAGAGCATAAACAGTGAAACTGCTGCCGATATGTGTCTCCAATGCGACATACAGTCGCACAGTAGCGTTCGTGTTGCGGTTGTGGTCTTTTTGAGGGTCTCATTACGTAGTGGCAATAAGATGAAATAATCGGAGACATATGAATAACATGCATAAGCAGTGCGATGGGCTATATACGTACAGCTGTGCGTTTAGTGAAACAGCGGCCTTATACACCCGGAGGATACCTGTGTAAGAGTAGCTTCCATAGCCATTGAGAAATGGACATGCCGCGTGGTACATACAATATTTACTTGTTTCAGAAATGTATTCCTATGAAGCACACACATGTATGAAGCCCCTTATTTTCTGTCAATTCAACGAAACAAGGATTGTAATCAGCGTATAGTCCCGCGTGCCCGTGTTACGCGCTTGAGTGTTTCGTCGCTTTAGCGCTGTATGTGTCTCGGCGGGCACAAAATTAGACCACGCCGCGATGCTATTGTCCGTCCGATGTTGCTGCACATGGCGTGAAACAGTGTCGCATGTTTTGCGTTTTTGCAGGCCTCCGAGCGGGAGGTCATCTGGGTGATGCGATTTGCCATACTGTTCGTGGGCGCCATGGCCACCGCCATGGCACTGACCGTCAAGTCCATCTACGGTCTCTGGTACCTGTCCTCGGACCTGGTTTTCGTCATCCTTTTCCCGCAGCTCGTCTGCGTCGTATACATCAAGCACCACTGTAATACATATGGCTCTCTCGGCGCCTACATCATCGGACTACTACTCCGTGGACTAGGAGGCGAAGATATCATTGGTCTCCCAGCCGTCATCAGGTGCGTGTAGAAACGAGAGTGTGCGAGTGTGCTTGGAGTGCCAGGAGCTCGACTTACTGCAGCAACGTCGAGGAACTTGATGCCAGGCACAAGATCGCTTTAGCAGGCTGCTACTGCTCAATGTGCACGCTGTCGTCTCATTCGTTATTGGCCAATCTTTTCGTGCGTTCCGCCTTATCCGCGCTGCCCAAGCGCATGAGACAAATTTGTGCCACAGTGCTCAAATCAGATCCCGGCCGCGGCGACTGCATTTCGATGGAGGCGAAATGTCGAGGCCCGTGTGCTGTGCGATGTCAGTGCACGTTAAAGAACCCCCAGGTGGTCGAAATTTCCGGAGCTCTCCACTACGGCGTCTCTCATGATTAGATCGTGGTTCTGGGACGTTAAACCCCAGTAAGCAATCAATCAATCAATCAATCAATCAAAGCTGACACGTGACCTTCGCGATCACTGCCCACGGTGTTACGTTAAGCGCTAACGCTCTTTTCGTTCTCTTCTGTTCTTACCAGAGTAGATTCTGCGCGTCCAGACCACCATCATGTTCTCTATTGATATGGATGAACATTGTAAAAGTTCTCTACACTTGCCGATAATGAACTCAATACGGTCGATGGCTGTTCCGTGGCAACAAATGTGCCCGTATTCCCAAAAGCGTCTTACCCTAGTATTTTTTCTATGTGGAAAGGTCAGCCGACCTATGCTCCAGGCGTGTCATTAACTAAGTAAGTCGGCCAATGGCGAAAATCTCTTGCCAAGAAAAAAAGCTATGTGAACTGGGTCCCTGGCGCCCCGTATGGTCATCACAATAAGTAGACTGAATTTGCGCTTCCGGCAAGTAAATTAGAATGGTTAGCATTGCGTTTTCTCTAGAAAACTACTACAAGGTTCAATTCAGAGTACAGCCTCTAAATGAGGAATCGTTATTATCCAGTAGTGGACGGGCTGAATTAACGAAAGTTTACCCGCTTAGCGGCTGATCCCGGTCGTGGCGGTCGCTTTTTTGGTGGAGAGGAAAATACTGGAGGCCCGTATACTGTGCGTTATCAGTGCACGTCAAAGGACCCCAGGGGGTCGAAATATACGGAGCCCTCCGCTACAGCACCTCTCATAATTGTATCGTGGTTCTGGGACATGAAACCCCGGAAATTATTACTAATTATAAACAGAAAAACCTAGTCAGCTTGCCATACATTTCCTTTTTTTTTTACAAGAATTTTTTCATGTAGCTTCGTAAACACAGATACCACGTAAACAGATAGCATTTTGTCACACTTAATCTAATCAGTTATGAAGATAACGTCCGACCTCACTCGATCGAGTGATCGTTGACATACACGTCAACGCAACGTAGAGTGCATTTTTCTTCGATAAAACAGACGTCTGTGCTTTGGACTAACGGGAGTGCCAACGTTACATCGTACCATAAGGTGCCATTCAGTCGCCACGGTGCTGTCGACGTTCCTGGTTAGCTCACGTTAAGCGTACTCGTGAGTGGGCACTCATGCGCTTCGCACAACTACCTTGATCCTACTCGTAACGCTCGGTTGAATGCCAGACAATTCGTCATAGGCAATTTCCTCACTGACTGCTTCGCATGACACCGACTCCCACAATGCGTGGGATCCGCAGTATTATTTATTTATTTATTTATTTATTTATTTATTTATTTATTTATTTATTTATTTATTTATTGACTAAGTATCTGCATCACCCCGGGGGCATTACCGCATGGGAGACAGCTTTAGAACGATGAGTTATGTTGTTCACAGTAACAAGCAGCATAGTTTACATCAAGATGACAAAGAATGCGTCAACATTATCAAGAGCAATAGACAGCTCAAACAAAATTGAGACAGTCATACACGCTCAAGAACACAGAGCTACAGTAAAGCTATAACTTCGAAGCTATATCATCTGCACGAATCACAGAAGTGCAGCTAGTTTACCAACATTGAAGATTCTGCAGACGTTAATGAGTAGAAATATTCCAGTTAGTTTTAAATTAAACGTTTTGTGTGCAAGAGATTTTTTCGGGTATATTGGTGCCAAAGTGTACTCTTAGCTTTCTATTTTCTTTTTTATTTATTTATTTAGCAATGCTGTGGGCCTCTGTACAGGCCCATACAGGAAGTGAATTATAAAAGAATACAAATGAGCATCGAATGATAGAAAAAGACAAGGAAAAGGTGCAGGGAGACACGAACTGGTGAAAGCACACTGGCAATCAACATAAAAAAAAGGAAAACAAACAAGCAAACTATGGTTCTCGCAACAATTACGTATAAGTGGTATCATATCGTTGTAGTTATAAAATCATCGGTACAATAAATATCGCTATTCAACGCGCTGCCACACTCGCTTCTGAAATCGTACAGTAGCATACAATTGGACGTGCACCGCTGTCTATAGTGAATCAAACTGTTGCCCCAATTTTGGGACAAAGCCATTCGTAGAATTTAATTCAACAGTTTTATTTGGCAACGTTTTCCACGTTTTGAATGCCCATGGAAAATATGAATACCTGGACGCGTTGCATTTCGTCGCATACTGGCCAATGTGTTTCCCGTGAGTTGGAAAGCGCCCTGCAAAGTGCTCCTCATCGTACCGATAGAATAACGATTGAGCGGCTACTTTTCTTTCAGCCATAATGGCGATAAGCGAGCCACTTACATCTCATACTGGAAAAGCAGCGCAAGGCAGAACGAGGACAGGGGAAAGAACTGGACAAGACGTGCGCTGACTTCGAACGAAATTTTATTGAAGGAACATCGAGCTTATATGAATCATCGCAGATCACAAATAATCCACATCACCGAACAAGAACACGTGCCCTTCTATCACCCAGAAAAAACACTCGACAAAATCAAGGATAAAAAGGCAAGAAGAAAAGCAACAGTTAACAAAAAACCAGAACCTCGATAACTACACATATACACGCATGCTCACAATCGTGCCTTTAACATACGGACGCGAACGGCGTTAAATTTGCTTTTAGAAATTCAGCCTCAAAGGGGTGAAGACTTAAAGACGGCTGGCTTACACACGTGGAACCATGTATATGAATATAATACGCCTCGACAATTTCCCTAGTTGTCTTATCACGTCCTTCGATACAAAACACCGGTATTTCTAAATACACGTTCACCCCCGCATTGTCTGGAATGGAAGGCCAAATGCGTATATATAGGGGAACCCTTCAGAGAACTAAGATGTTCCCTGAGTCTGGTGTTCAGGCACCTGTAAGTTTGGCAGATATACTTACACCCTACAAGAAAAAGGAATACTATAAACTACGCTACACGTGCAGGGGACGTACCTGATATCGGTTTGGTGATTAATGGCACATTGTGCAACTTTTTTCTGCCCCTTCGTGAACTAAAGCTTCCGCAGAGCCGGACAAATCGATCCCAGTTTGTTTCGAGCTGTGAAAACGTCTCCATCGTGGCGCGACGCCACCTTCTTTAGGCGATGCGAGAGCCCGTGAATGTACTGGATGACCGCAAACCGAGTAGAGCGCTTATTACGTTTTTTTGCTGCCCGATCGACTCTAGTTTTGACAACCCTAAGGCACTTGAAACAAGCGGTTGTCAGAACAGCTTCCGGATACCCAGCTCTTCGGAGTTTCTCAATTTGCCCTTCCACACTCTGAGTGAAAAGATGCCGGCAAGACTTTGTTAACGCCGAGATGCATGAAAAAGCAATGCCGTTCTTGACAAGTTTAGAGTGGCAAGAAATAAAGTTTACAAGGGCTTTCACCAAATGAGGCCAATATACTGCCAGCACACATGCGAAGCCCCCATCACAATCCTCAAGTCCAAGAACTGGATGCAGTTATTTCAACTCCGTCAACTACGCATTTGGCCTTCCATTGCAGAGAATGCGGGTGTGAACCTGTATTATGAAACACTGGTGTTTTGTATCGAAGCCGTGGTAAGACAACTGGGGAAATTGTCTAAGCGTATTATATTCATATGAATGGTTCCACGTGTGTAAGCCAGCCGTCTTTAAGTCTTCACCCATTTGAGACTGAATTTCTAAAAGCAAATTTAACGCCGTTCTCTTCCGGATATTAAAGGTATGATCGTGAGCATTCGTGTATATTTGTCGTTATTGAGGTTCTCGTTTTTCGTTAACTGTTGCTTTTCTTCTTGCCTGTTCATCCTTGATTTTCTCGAGTGTTTTTTCCCGGGTGATAGAAGGGCACGTGTTCTTGTGCGGTGATGTGGATTATCTGTGATCTGCGATGATTCATATAAGTTCGGTGTTTCTTCAAGAAAATTTCGTTCGAAGTCAGCGCTCGTCTTGTCCAGTTCTTCCCTCTATCCTCGTTCTGCCTTGCGCTGCTTTTCCAGTATGAACTCGTACAAACTCGCCCAAATTTCAGTTCTTCTACACTTATATCTTCCTCTCCCGTTTTCTACTTACGTCAACTTCAACCTGAGCGTCGCGTCCTTTTGTGAACTGAATCCAACTGATCCAAATTTAATGTCCTCTGCTTCTCCCACGCCAATATTGGTCTGCTTCATGTTAGGACTGTTTTCAAAGCTACAGCGCAGAGCCATAACGCGGAATGGATCACTCGATACCGAAAAGCTTACCTTCTTTCGAACTTATCGCATAATAATTGTGTTCGCTCATTAAATAACGCATTTGCACTAATGTCGTTCTTTCTAGTGGCTACGGGAGTCGGCTGCTGATATGAATTTTGCAGGATCGAGTCCCAGCCGCGGCGGCTGCATGTATAGGTGGAAGCGAAATGTTGAGGCCCGTTGATTGTGCGATGTCAGTGCACGTTAAAGAACCCCAGGTGGTGTAAATTTCCGAAGCCCTTCACTACGACGTCTCTCATAATCGTATCGTGGATTTGGAACGTAAAACCCCAGAAATTATTATTACTAATGGCGTTCTTGCATACGATATTACTGACACCACATTATTTGAAATTTAAAACCAACTCTGAGTGCCCTGTTCGTACGAGCGTGAGCAACTTTTTTTTCTTACGGTCGAC
Organism: Hyalomma asiaticum; assembly: GCA_013339685.2. NCBI lineage: Eukaryota > Metazoa > Arthropoda > Arachnida > Ixodida > Ixodidae > Hyalomma > Hyalomma asiaticum. The sequence goes on along the minus strand of CM023481.1, from coordinate 116,353,115 downwards.
CTGTACCTCACGGTGCGCCCCTTGTTCCTGCCCAGGTACCCATTCTACAACGAGGAGGACGGCCAGCTATTCCCGTTCCGGACGCTTGCCATGCTGACAAGCCTGGCGAGCATTCTCAGCATCTCGTCGCTAACGCGCTGGCTCTTCGAGAGCGGCACCATCCCGGCGCGGTTCGACGTGTTCCACTGTGTCGTCAACATTCCGGAGGACATCATGAAGGTACAGGAGCCCCACGAGGGCGAGATGACGGTGCTCAATGCGGGCGGCCTCGTCAAGAGCTACCAGACCGAGATGAACGGCCGCGTCAACCCGGCGCTAAACCTGCACCCAGAGGAAGACGTCGAGGGGTTCCAGGTGAAGCCATCCGCTGCCGCTGGAGTGGACCCGCTGTCTCCGTTTGGCGGCGGGCCGCTCTCCACCACTGCAGCGCAGCCGCCACCACCGCTGGGCGACAGGGGCGACGCGCTCTCATCTGAAGACACTACCAAGCTCTAGGCTTGGCAGGGGTTCGGACGAGCCCCGGAGTCGCACGGGTCCCATAGTTCGCCCCCGCTTCGGGCGACCCCCCTGTCGCTCGGCCCTTCTCCTCTGTCCACTGGCGCGCTTGAGCCGGCCCCCACCCCCATTCGCCACCCACGTCCCCCGTGTCTCGCCCGTGTTTCTCGTGTGTGTGCGTGCTTGTCCTGTCCGCGCCACTGGCCGTTTGGCGTATACTGTGGTATGAAGCTGCCCTCGGCAGCTTCTCAGATGACACCGGTATAACAAACGTGCGAGTAACGCCCGATGTTATTGCGCCAGCCGTTCTCTCGCTGAAAATGATGAGTCGTGTGCCGTCATTTTGGGGCATTTACTGACAACGAGAGAATGCACGGCAGCGTTATCGCTTAAGTAGCAGTTGGTAGGGACGGTGGGCTGGAACAGCCGCACTGGGAAGTTAATGCAGCGGTGCTCCGCCGCAGGCACTTGCGTTTCAAAAAAGATGGAAATGGTTATCCCTGCATTTACGCTTCCCTAAATCCCCAGGCTGTCCTCCGTGGCCAGCGCAGTATTCGAAAGGACAGGAAGCCCTGACCGGTCTTGCGCTTCGTCAAAGACCCAAATGAAGGCTTCGCGATGCAGACAGTCATCTGCCAGAGATACGGCGGCTGTATATTGTCATGGCAGGAACTTGAACACTTGACGAGTGAATTTTGGAACGACTAACGACTAGGCATTGTAGCAAATTAATCCCTCAGCAAGCGGTATCTTTACAAGTCCGCTAGCGGCAAACGTTGGGCGTGTGCCTAATGCACTTAGAAAATGTGTTCTATTAGGCACCGTTGGGAGAGATCGTCTTGCAAAAAAAAAGTACTGCAATGACCGTGACCGATCCTTTGAAAGCACACCTACTCGAATCAAATATGTGCTCTCTACATTCCAAAAAAAAAAAAACACTGTTATGACCAAAATCGTAGCGGTGTCGCGAGATTTGCGCACAAGACAATCTTGAGTATAAGACAAGCCTAATTTCGTGCTTGCTTATGCGTCCTATTATACACTCATGTTTCATTGACCAGACATTACAGCTGGCTATTACATGTGAGAGTGACTATACTGTTAGTGCTAAGACTTTAAAAACGGCATAAGATTACATTGTGCATAGCCAGCAGGCGATGTTTACAGCTGATAAGGTTTGATGCACCAAATGCTCTGTTCCTTGCAGAATTCATTTCTCTCTTTATTACTTGAATTCCACCTGTTGCCGCCCGAATGCTACACGATTCCCTGCTCGCGAACTTCAATGTCACCCGAAAGAGGAGTTCCCATCGCAAGTTATTCGCAACATTTTAGTATGCGTCCTTATTTTGACAGCCGGAACTCCCGTACAGCACGGCGAAGGGGCCCATTCACGTAGGGTATAAATACTCGTCAACCAGATCGCTTTGTGCGAAGCAAGTAAAAAGCAAAAGCAGTGTCTTATGAGAGTGTATGAGGGAATTCTCTCTTTTCATAGTGGCATAAATTTGATTATGACATTACATATGCTGTATGTCAGCTGCGCACTAAAAGCGAAAGGAACCATCAGTTCATCAACCCTTGTCATGAAGGCACTTTTCACGCTAGGTGGGACTTCAATTGGTTTCTAGCGTAATTGACTACGGCTTCAATAACCGACAGACAGTTTATTGGTTAAGCTCATATGTCGTAGTGAAAGCGTGAAGCGCATTACCGATTACGAGCAGCCTTTGTCTCCCGTGTTTCATTGCAAAATTGTCTTCCTTTTAATATTCTCTCTTCCGCGCTGCTCAGATCAGTTAGTTACTCCGGCTAACTAACAATAGTTGGATGCCATAACTAACTTTGTTATATCGGCTTAATCACATGTACAGCCGCTCGTGGCACGCTGAAAGTTTACTAGAGCTACTAAAGGATGGGGCCCCTTTTCTCCAGTTTGTCACCAGATAGCCACAAAAGTGCAGCTCGTATCCGGGCCTCCGGAGTCGGCTTCAATCCCTGATAGGCAAAATAAAAGTCGTCGTCGCCAAAGCTATCGGAGGCGCGACGTCCAGCTGCGCACCTCAAGCGCTGCCGGCTGAGAACCATCGCCCTAGCATTGCCACTGTCTACATTAACTAGAGGTCCGCCAGCTGCACCCCTTCTAGCACGGAAAGGTTTTTCTCTTTTTTTTTCACTCTCTGCTTTTCTCCTGTGCAAGCGTGCAAGCGGCGCGCACTCCCGGCTCCCACACCACCCGGCGCGCAACAGGGTGGCTTCTGTACTGTAGAGTATTGACATGTGTGAGACGCACCGCGAGGCCGTTGTGTCAAAGCAGACATGTTGTGACAATCACGTTATACAGCGCGCCAGCATAGAGCCGTCGGTATTTTTTGGGAATGTTTATCGCGGGGACGCTATATCCCATACTTGTTGTGGTAGATAACTCAATGTTGTAAGCGCGATGACAATCAAGTTTAAAGTGCACTGTGATCGTGGTACCCTTCTTTGGAGTGATACATACATATATATATACATACGCACGTTTTTGTTTTCTTCTTTCCGTTCGGTGACAATCAATAATCAAGGACGTGGTGGGAGCCACATCCGAAAGGCCTGATGGCACAGGGTCTGGACAATCCTATACTATACAGCAGCAAAGCATTTACGATGATCTTAAGGAACGCCCCGGCGAATCCGCGTATTCGGGATCGACAGTTGCCCGTCTTCGTGGTACATGGTGAAGCCTGGGACGATACGCAGTGTACGTGACGTAGTAGGTGAATGTGCCATTTTTTGACCTCACGCTTGAGTTTTAGCTGTGTAGAGAAAAATAGAAAGCGCATAGTGCAGATAAAGTGAAGAGAGCATGTGCGAGGCCCCCTTTGTCTGGAACGGAAATCTCGGGCGACATTTACGCAAATGCGTCCAACGCACTTGCTATGCGTTTACGAATGCGACCTACGTAACGTTTACTTAAGCAAGCAAATGAAAAAAAAAAAATAGGAAGAGTTGTAGCTTGGATCTTTGAAACAAATGCATTGTTATGTTGCAATGTTCACGTGTCAGGATTGTAAACATTCCATGGGAGGTCAAAAATGCGGATGATTTCGATCGCACTAACAACAGGGGTCTCGACAGGCGCATTCGCCTACGTTGTGACGTTCACGGATCAAAAGAGTGCCACTCCTTACGCGTCGCAAACATTTGCGCTGTCTGTTTTGTCGTCGTGACATGGCATTTCTGTGAAATTCTCCAATTTGCCGCATGCATGCCCACGCTGTTTGATTATGTGACTTGTTGAGCAGTGAATATGATTATTCCCGTTCTCGAATATATCGTTTCACATCTCGTATTCATCTTTGTACGCAAAATGAAAAGAAGAAGAACGTTACATTCAGCACACTGCCCTGTAGCGTGCTCTGTTCGTCTGTTTGAATGTGTTAGTTGCACGAGCAAACCAATGTGTTGCAGGTGCTGCGAATAACTTATATATATGTACATATGTATTATTTATCGTCACTGCTTTTTGAACCTGTTAGAGACTTGATTGCTGAGCAATATTTTCGCATATCGACAGAGCCCTCGTACTTATACACTTTGTTCAAGGATGCACTCGCCTGTAGCGGAATCCTTTCTTGGACTGCGATAAGGCAAGAATGACTGTCCCCACGTTGTTTCACGACAAACATATCTAGGCCGTAGTAGGCTAGGCGTTGGTTGATGTTAATGCTTGACGTATCTATAGGCGTTATTTTACAATTTTTCCTCATCAGTGTAAGCCATGCCCCGAGTGTGTTGTTATTTCGTTGTGTCGCTGTAAGCCGTGTCAGGTGTTACCTGTTGTGACCTCTCTAGCTGTTGACAATCAAGCCACTTCTTGTATTATGACATCGTACCAAAGAAATCGAGGACAATATGTGCAGCCATGTTTTGAGATATTTAAGTGCAATTATGTGCCCTTAAGTAAGGTTAAAATCAAGTTGAAGGAGGCGCAGGATGGTTGATGTTATAGCCCTGTCCCCTCAGCGCGAGTTCTCGCAAATTGCACGGACCGTTGTGATCCCGTGTATCTGCGAGCGAAGCTTAGCGTCGATCCCGAAAGCCGAAAGTGGCAGTTAAGAATACAACAAGCGGGATTTCGGGACTGCGATGAATCGGCAGGTCAATCGAAGGTCGTCCCGTACGGCACAGCATACTATGACGAGAGTCAAATTATCGGGACCGTTTCCGCCAAACTCAGTCGCGGAGACAAACAACAATGAAATTCTGTACGAAAGGAAAACAAGAATAATGTCGTTGGGGACGCGTAAAAGTGTCCCTAGAGGCGAGATTTACAAGCTATGGTGGCACCCCATGGGTAAACGAAGTTCGCCAATGTTTTTTGTTGTTGTCACACTGAAACGAGAAATTTAAATTTACCAGGCGCTTTGCCAAAGCTGTCGGCCATTTTCACGTAGTATTTCAATAAAAATCGACGGATGTGTTTTTTTTTCTTTCCTTCACTTAAATGAGGCAAGCGTCGTTTGAGAAGTTTCATACGTGCCCGCGTTGTATCCGCAGCTTAAAAGCCTAACAACTGGCTTACACATGCAGGAGCACACGATTCGACCAACTCGATGCACGTGAACACGCCATTGTTCGTCATCGTTACAGGGCAGTCACATTGAGGACTGCTGCCCTTGGCAATGATTTCAGGGTTCGAACTTCGTAGTTCGCCGCCTCGAATCCTTTGGACGTAAATATTTATGGAACCGTTTGATCACGGTACCGAAAATTCTTATCGCAGCTGCGCTGCAAAGGCGCGCGCCAACCGACTGCCAGAACGATGCGTATAGTCCACCTGCTGATTCTTACGCGTTCATTAAAATGTAACAAACTGTGCAGTAATTTACACGTGCATGCCCGTATTCAGGCTACGCTACGAAGCAATTTATCCTCTTCCTTTTTTTTTTTTTCTGACAACTGGCGTTATGATGCCGAGTACAGTCCTATGCTTGCTCTGTTTCACCCGTTTGTGTCTTCTATTCGTGTTACGAGCATGTTATGCGCGCTTCCTTGTCTCAGGTGAAGCATGTGACAAAAATTGGAACAGCCAAAAAAGATTCACATATTACCAAAGAATCATTTTTTTTTTCATATCGTGGCCATGATCTATAACATCTCAATCTCTCGTAGAAAAAAAAAAGTACAATGAAAGAACGTAATCCCCTTTATCGTTCTTTTTATCTAGTCCACTTATTTGGGCGTAGGTTATGAAACTGACGTACTTTATACATCACTGTATTGTCTATTCAACATTAGGTAAATACTCTTGAGACTCACATAGAACACTTCGAGTGAAAATATAATACTAAGAGAAATGTGAAACGTTACATTTTGACTAAAGCACGCTGCGAGAACTTTTGACTGGGTAGAAATGGACACCTTTGCCTAAGATGAAGTGTCATACGTTTGTGCTTGAAACGGAAAGTAGCGGCGTGTTTCACCAACACTTTCGAAAGTGGTACTTTGTTCATCGAATCAGTAAGCCTCGATGTTCCAGATCCTAGAAGATGCTGGTGAATTATCCTGTTAGCGTTCAACAACGCTCCCTTGTACTTTCGTTCCTGAACATTATTGCATTTTTCGGCCAATAGCTCGATATTTGTGCAATTCCGTTATATTAACACTAGAGCAGCTTACGTTGCCTCACGACGCTGTCCCCCGTTATGTCTGTGCGTATCTCGGTACGCCGGGAGTTTATTTGATTATTATTATTATTTCTCTTTTGGTGGCTGTTGCGGATGAGCACAGCAATGGGTTTGACCTCGAGCTGCTCTGGAATTGTTGGCTACTTCGGGGGACAAACCATATCGTGTTGTCTTAGACCTTGCTCGGCCAAGGCGAGCAGAATGCGCGCCTGTTAACGAAATGCGCAGACAGCAATATCAATCAACCTTGACAATCATGTCTTAGATGTGTGTGCGTGTGTGTGCGTGTAAGTGTTATTCAGATAATGTGATAGTCATGTTTCATCGTGCAAAGTGTCTACTTACGGAGCTGTTGAAAATGCCGTGAGCATCCGACGAAAGGTGCAACGAGGTAAACAATAAAGAAAGGTGTATTAGTGTGTGATATGAGCTGCGGTGTCTGTGTCCCTTCTTTCGTCAGCGGCAAGGAACGGAAAAACCTCGCGACACTGATCCGAAGGTATAAATATTGCAAATGCATGGTGCTACAAAAAAAAAAAAAAAGAAAGAAACTGAAAGAACTCGAGAACAGAGTAATGATACTGAGCGATAACGATCACTATTATCATGACAAACCTAGATGACCGTCTGCTACGCAGCCTGTGAGATTTGCTGCGTAGCGCTAATCTACACGTGTCCACCGAAGGCATTCGCCACGCTCTTCGAGTTCAGCGCATATTTCGTACGTCGTGTGTACCGCGAAGAAAGAACTCGAAGTAGTTAAGTCTTAATGAAGAGACCTCCTCAGTGATTCCTTCACCGGACCCGTGTTGATTCGTATTATTGAACTCAACGTGAATCAATGAAATTCATTTTAAACACCAGTGAACGCACGCAGAGTGGACGTCGAGTGAGCCATGTGTGGCTTCGTCGACCGAGTGGATTTAAATGGAGCAAGCGTTTGCTATGCTGGAGCACTTGAGACTGTGCACGGACGTGTGTTGGTTGCGATTAGTTCTTAATGATTGTCATTCCACAATTCTCAAAAATCTCCCGTCACGCGCGCAGCGGAATCCGGCCTCCTCTTCGCTTAACTTCGTTGGTTCGTGCCGTATAATACACGCACACATTTGATATCGTGTTGGAAGATGTGTGCCTCAAGACACAAACAGCCCGAAGTTGTACTGAGTGGACGTTACATGCGACTATTCCGCGGCAAATATTTAACCTTGTGTCACATCGTTCAAGCTAGGAGTGCTGCAGAAGTTTTCATTTTATCCACATGCCAGGCCCAGCAAGTTGATGCGTGGCGCTGCACAGGATTTGTGCATCTCGCTTCAATAGATACGCATGCGTTCTTAATGGGTTAGGCAGCGTGCCTAGGTTGTAACGAGTTAAACTGATGCATGGCTATGCTATGCTAAGAGCTGCTTGGCACATACCCAGTTTATGTGGCGCATGGACTATACTATATATATACAAGGCTATGCATGCTTTATCCTATTTCTTTTCTCCTTTCCTTCCTTCTCACCCTCACAACACTCCTCCTCACTTCCCTTTCCTACCCCCTTGCTATACTCTACTATGCATGGCTGTGCTATGAGCTGCTTGCCACATATCCGCTTTCTGTGCCGCATACCCACCACTATGTAATAGTGGGCTGAGGGCATGAGTGCACTGGAAGAATGAAGTGTGCGCGCAAATGCCGCACATTGTGAATTTCATAGATGTGCACGCGCACTTATTTCGTGAGCGCTGCAGGGCCCAACCAAAAGCTTAGGCCTAAGAAGCTTCCACTGTTAAAAAAAAAAACGAAGAAAGTAAAGCGTGCAGTACAGAGCTGCCAAAAAAGAAAAGAAAGAGAAAGTAATGTATGCAGTAAAGTGTGAACGAACTGAGGTTGCTAAGTGGAAATTTTCAGCCCAAGTTGATTACTCCGTGCGGTGGTCCAAGCAGGGTCTCCGCTAATGCTGTTCGCCGATACCCCACATCCCACGGGATAGAAGCTCGAAATAACCCGCGAGCAGTCGCTTCTTTTCTCGCAACTATTGGAACACGTTTCCCGGCGATTGCTTAAGACGAGGGTGCAATGGACGACTCAAACAAGCTAAACAGAACCAAGAAAAATGCATTCGCTGAGCGGTGGGCGCGCCTTACGTAACCGTCGGCCCTTATTTCTCCGCAGCGTTCCGGATAAAACAATTGACCTCATCCTGTGAAATCAATTGACAAAAGACCTTTAAAGAAAACGCCGCGAGCAGAAAAGTAGAGCTACCGCGCCATCGGCTGCACCCTGCCGTCCACGTTTCGAGTGGTGTCCTTGAGACGCAATTCTAAACACTTGGCTGGCGTTCTCCAGTGCGCCAGCTTTTCGATAAGTGGACAACGTTTTGTTGTTTTTATTGTGCACCATGGCGTGATGCTACCAAAACTGATGCGCGCTCTAGTTCTCATACTTTTCTTCTTTATCGCTAAGCAAGCTACCTCATTTTGTTCCCCTTTGTTTTAAATGCCGAATTTCACCTTAGAATGGTAAGGGAAAGAAAAGTTTCCTTGTGCATAAAGGCATTTCTCAATTAGTGAAGTATAGTGGGAAGCTGGAAGAGTTGGCTTACGTTCATTTGGTCGTAACAGCGCTTAACTATACGGGGACAAGAAGAGCAGTACAGCGTCTCTCCTGTTCACTTCTTATTCCCGTATACTTAACCGCCGTTTCAATTAGTGATGACTGCGCTAAGCTACGTGACAAGCACGGAATAGACATGAAATACATGCAGCGATTGATGATCTCCCTCGTTCATAGAGTTTCTCACAATTACCGAGAGGAAAAATTGCCGCAGCGAGGATGCTGTGTGCACTTGAATGCTGGAATCTGCCGGAGTCGGATTGACATCGTTCACGAAGAGGCACGAAACATCAAACGGGCTCCGGTCAGGGAGCTTTCCCTTCATCACAGTGATAAATATTTCGCACTAAAAGAACATGCAATGCGCTTTATTTTTCGTGGAATTAATCAGAAAGAAGTTTTATTTAATTTCTAGACTTCCGCTTCCACATGTCGTTTGATGAAGCAAAGAAGCAGCGACTGGCCCCTGAAATTGAAAGACAGAAGCGAGCCTTTGTCGTCTGTTTCTTTTCGCCGTTTCAGGGCTGTAGCCATTTTTTTTCGGCAGGGGTTCACGCCCTCCAAACGAAGGGGGAACGAGGAAAAGGAGGAGGAGGAGGAGGGGTAGTCTGGCGGGACACCGAATAATTCCGGCGAAGTCCCGCTTCACGTCTGAAATGTCGTCCTTTTTATTTATTTATTTATTTATTTATTTATTTATTTATTTATTTATTTATTTATTTATTTATTTATTTCATCAATTATTCAACAATTTCAGGCTTACAGTAGTAAGGCCTGCAGAATTAATGGAAAGGCAAATTGCACGATTTTACAGCTCAAGTGCAAATGTAACCAAGGGAGACTATTGCGCCAACATTTTGCCGAAAACGTGAAGCGCGCAGCGACCTCGTAAGTGTCGCATCTCATCGCAACATATAAAAAAAGCGCAATGTGATGAATGGGAATGGTAATAAATATGTATAATCAAACGGCAAATCGCAACAAAAGAAAATATAGTACAAGACGGTGCAACGGAAATGTTCTGTAGACGCTGCTGGTCATGCCAGTGTAATGAGAGGCTTACAAGTTGTCGCAACTGTTTAATTCCATCAGCAGCAAGAGTTGGATTGAGCGCGGCGTCGCTTCAACGCGACGTATATACGTATACACGGCCGGTCTGGACGAGCGCGCTCGCTCTCTCTTTTACGGCCTGCGCACGGGGGGCTGTTGCTACCTATCGCCGCAACTTGGCGGGGGCGCTCCGAGCCAACCCTCTCTAAACCAGCTCCCGGCCGTTGCGGAGGCTAGCGCGCGCTGGGAATGTTCGGCCTCAGACTTGCCGTGTCACTTTCTGAAGCTCCTCTATATGCTACGCATGGTACCAATGCGATGAGAATACGGTAGCAAGCATATATATGGCAACTCTGGTGCTTTCCGCTTTTCCGAGGGAGAGGCACAAGCCACTGATTCGCCCGCTTCTGCCGCTCGTGAGAGCACTTAGCGATGCGCGTCGCGCTCAGAAGGCTCGGCCGCATGATTCGTCACCGACCGTCAGAACAAATGACACGAAACATTCTTTTTTGAAAGAAATTGGTTTCCAAAACGTTTACGTCAAATGCACATATGCCAACCATTAATGTACTTGAAAATGATAAAATATGGTCATTTTTATTCAAGCTGTCGCAATTCTTGCTTTATTAAAATAAATACCTCGAAAAGGGGAAAGTCCCACTCCCCACAAGTAGCCGTGAGTCGCAATCACAGCAGAAGGAACATAATAATAATAATAATAATAATAATAATAATAATAATAAACTCGCACCACACCACGCTGAGTCCCTGCATGCATATAAATTCCCAAGCTCTCACGTGTCCAGACGCGGTCTTCAGCGTGCAAGTAAAGAGATGAGAAAAATCTTTTTATGCAATAACGTACGCCGCAGGCGAAGAAAAATAAAGAACTTTCACAGAAACCGTTTAGCATCATACAGAATGTTGTCCTTGGTACTATAATAATATTATGCACAAGAAGAACTGAAAAAGAAAAAAAAGCACTGCTGGTACAACACTGTCGTGTTGCTTACAGCTAGTTTAAAGTAGTCACATCGTTCACAGCCGGAAATGTTTCCGCGTGGGCTTGTGAATATAGCCAGAAGGCTTGTCATTCTGATCTGTTAACTTTTTTGTGTAGTTCACAAGAAGAATCCGGAGAAACTTTTCAGAGATGATGTGCGCCGACACTCTGGCGTGACTCTTGTCCACACCTTCCGGACAGTCCAGAAGCGGCGAATCTCCAAGATATGACTGAACAGTAAATTGCAGTGTCTCGAGGATTTTCTTTCGGTAAAGATATTTCACTGCCTTCTCGAAGAACGTCACAATCTCATATGATGGTTCCGGGAAACATTTTGACAATCACACAATTGAGCGGTTCGCCACAAGGCTGAGCAAATCCGTCTCATTGTAGAAACTAAGCAGAAGGACGCACTTCGGGACATCTGCATCGGCATGCCGTCTATCATCCGAAAACTGCGTTATGTTTATGAAGGACGCCGTGGTGGAAGGCTCCGGGAATTTCGACCACCTGGTAATCTTTAGGGTGCACCTAAATCCAAGCGCACAAGCCCCAAGCATTTTCGCCTCCATCAAATATAAGATGGTCAAGTTTGACCAACCAACCAACCCATTCTTGTTGCTGGTAGCACTGAGTGCGCCTCTTCTTTTGCCGAGTGCATGAGTACCTAGAAAGCCAGACTGTCCCCACACGCACCTGTACTGCTTCCACCACTTTCTACATGCGGAAAAAATAATTAGCACGGTAAAGTGGCCGGGAACAGCTGGTTTACCATACGAAGCGCATGCAGAGCAACGCGCTTTGGGGGGTTGGCTCGCGACGCCCTCGCGCGGAACGCGCCGTCGTCCTGTATAGAAACAGATCCATTGTAGTCGTGGCAGCTGCTCAGACCGTAAGCCGGCCTGAGCAGGCCGTAAGAGCGAGCGTGCGCGTCCAGACCGGCCGTGATACGTAAAACATCACGCGATAATCGAGTCCCAGCGCCGTTCTCATTTATACCATTGCGTCAAGGCATTGCTTTGAGCGAAACTGCCTCCCCCCTCCCTCCCCCCTCCTTTTTCTTCCCCCCTGTTACAAAGGTAGCGATCGGAGTGGTTCACTATTAGCCCCCGTAATAGTCGACGACTATAATCAAAAATTAACTTGTGCGAGTCGCACATTAGTCATTGCGATGCGTTTTCTTGCAAAAGCAAGCTTCGATATTTTTTATGCGTTTTCGCAGCGTTTGCAAAATATACATCGTCACAATACATTGTTTCATTCATGCTCATGCGTAAGAATTGAATTGGGTCACTGAGACTTTAGTGAGCTGCTTCTATCTTAGCATATATAGTGGACTTGCGTGATCAATCAGCTGTTACAATAACTGAATACGTGAGTAAACATCCTGGCACATGGCACGTAAACCCATGATTACAACTCATCCTAATAAAGCCGCTAATGATCGTGAACGCCGTTTGCCGATGCAGCAGCTACACACTGAAGGGGCCGCGAGTGCTAAAATTTCTGGCATGGACTGCGGCAGCGGTGCTGTGGCGAAACAGCGCGGCGAGATCGGTCTATTGCTTCCGCGTCAGTTGTCAAGTTGCAGGGCGCCCCCATCCATCTACCCCCTTCCCCGAAAAACAAACACAGTGAAATCAAGCACTTCTTTCATGCTCGAATTTGTCACGTCGTTCTTTTGTTTTAGGGGCGAAGCTCCTTAAGGTTTGGTTCTGTCCGTCCGTTGTAGTAGCGCGTTACCTACTAGGAACGCGCTACTAGGAGGGCGCGTGTGGGAGGCGCGCGAGCTCTCTCACTCTTCCATCTGCTGTCTTGTGTGAGAGGTGAGAGAGAGAGAGACAGAGAGAGAGAGAGCGAAAGGGGCGGGTTGACTATGGAAACGCTCTTTCTTCGATGAACGCTCTACCAGCTCGCAAAGAAGGAGAACGCGCCCTCACCCGCGACAGACAACGTTGACGCACGCAGTTCCAGCGAGTTTCTTGATTGAAAAATACCGACTGCTCGCGCTGGAGAACCGTTCACCGGCCACCCATATATATATATATATATATATATATATATATATATATATATATATATATATATATATATATATATATAGGCACTGGATCTTGACTTGCAATGAAGTGCCGGTGGGAGATTTCACTTGTGCGTAGTTGAACCATAAGGATTCGTAGCGTGCGCGTTAACTAAATTAATCCGGAACTCGGCACGACCTACGATGAACCTCCGGAGCTTCGCCCACTCATCATCATTCACTCCGTGGATATGCTGTGAATTTTTTTTCTTTAAAAAAGCCCGAGAATTACGTGAAATACGAAATAAATGCGCACTCGCGCGTCGCTACTCAAGCACTCCAGCATCATGGAATGTATCATGAAGTAAAAGGAACGGCGACAGCGTCGTCATTTTTTGTACTCAGAGTCAATATTCGGCCCTTGAAATAGTGAATTCTAAAATGAAACCCAATGCGAATAGTGGAGACTACATGACTCGTTATTTTTTTTTAATTTCGACGTCTGCATACCCATATAGGTAAATATTACCGTAACAAATATAGCTTTGAATACTGAACAGTTCGCTCAATATTAAACGTCTCTCCTCACCACCATAAACGGAGTTGAGGTTTTGAGCAAACGACGGCCATGTCAACAAATAAACGTCCGGTTTGCGACCCAGCGCAAAGAAAAAGAACTACGAATACGCTGCTTAAGTGATGTATGCACCATTCAGCCTTTACCATTGGTGAAGGAATGCTCCACGTGTATTAACGTCAACATTCAACTATTTTCACCAAAAATATACGCGCAGAGATTGAATTGAGCCGCACAGCAGAGGTAAATCAGCAACATGTTTATAAATATATGTATAACAAGCAAATGGGAGTAAGAGGGGATGATGGGACCGGATGCGCCCTTCCTTGAGGCGTCTTCTTCATTCCTTATCACTTGCGGCAAGTGACTTGTGCACCCTGGAAGCAACGATAAGAACAGAAACGTGTAGCACAGGGTGAAAGAGAGAAGATATAGCTGACAATAAGCCACGAATAACATAGCCGAGAAATCACATCGCGTACCGTACCTCACGAAGAGTAGCTGAAGCACGCCACTGCACTTCCTAATGTAGTCCACGGCGTCCATAGCGCGGCAGCCGATGAAGTCGCAACCGTTCACCTGCGAAGGACCATTTAAAAAGAACACCGCGTAGAATACCTTGAAGAATCACAACGTAAACTAGAGATTCAGACAATGACGCAACGACGCAGTTTCATGTGCTTTCGGCACAGTCATCTCGTGTCATCGTGGTCGGCACGTGGTTATTGCATTCGGAAACACCTGCGCTGGTTGCTCTATGCGTGCAGTAACGTGATGAATGGTTCAAGGTGCCGGATACAAGCCTTTCAGACAATATTACCATATGCGTAGAACGAGCGTACGGTAGAAGCACGGATAATCGGGCTAGATATCGGTTCATTGTGAAGGAATTGGGTTACACACAGACACACGGACACTTTTTCGTGCGTTTGTGTGTGCCCCATTCCTTCATAACGATGGAATGGTGTTAGTGTGCTTACCGTACGGTAACCTTTCGCTGCTAAAACACCCTCTTGCCTACTTGTCTATACGTTTGCAGTAATGGGTCAAAAGGCCAAACAGTTCGCAAGGCCTCCTCAGCGTTGAGTGCACCTACTCTTAAGCCCGTGTCTCAACGCTGCCAGCATGCTACAACTCCGCGAGTGATTTGCGTATTCTGCATAAAAAGGCACGCTCTATTATTGCCAGAAAGCAATACTGCGCATCTTAGTAAGGAAACGCCAGATAAAAGGAACAAGCCGTTGACATTATCAACTGAAGCACGTTGTGCAACACAACACCGCTCAGCAACGTCAAAGTCCATTGCCACACACCCGTGGATAGTGTCACCGCAAGTGGCGCCATCTAAATACTGACATCAACATACGGAACGTGGGAATCGCAATAATGGTAAAATTACCCCCAAAGGTATTGACAATGCGCACAGTGGCGCCTCGGAAACACGTACTCTGCCAAAGGTACGTTTAATGTTGACCTCATCACCACACGAGTCATAATACGCAACTTCCATCAGACAGTTCACCCATTTAATCAAAAACTTCAGCAGTACCATACTGGACACGCCGAAGCCATCCATACAGACTCAGTGCCGTGTACCTGGCGTGCGGAGAGCAACACGAAAAACCGATGTCTTGCAACCATTTTCAAGTACTTCAATTAAAATGGTTCTCAGGATGGCACTTTCAACTACTTTCCTCAAGTGAGGAACAAGTCCTTTAAACTCCAAGAATTGGACAGACAGAATTCAACCCACGTAAAGAAGCAACTGGCATATCCTTGAAGCCGCCCATGGATTCGCATCTTTTCCATTCCTAACTCAACAGTCTCAAGGAACTGTTTCATTTCCTCGTCGTCACGGCTGGGCATTGGAGCGTAGCCTTGTACTACTTTTCGATTATACTTCCTATTTAGTTCCATAATTACACATGCGACAATTTCACTTCAATATTACCAGCGATACCTTTGTGGGCTAATAGGACAATAAAGCGAACATTTTTCTCGTACCAGTAAATTACCTTTTCACTATACCAGAAGCATAGCTCTTGTGAGAAGTTTGGTAAGCCAAAAAAAAAATGAAACACGGAAAAAGGCGACACAGAACGCTGTGAGCTTTCCATTCTGAGGCTCTCACACTAACAACCGTTACGTCAGGGGCTTACGACGACGTCCGCTAAGTGTTCCAGAAAATTTGATCGAGCCAATGAGGCGAAAATACAAAAAAAAAGAAAAATGGCGCTCGCGACGCAAAGCTAAGTTTCGGCACGAAATTCAAAAACGAGTCTGGCCATTTTCTCTTCTAATCTTGAGCTCAAGATGGCTATATTAATAAAAGTGGTTTCCGAAAAATAATTCATAAGTGTGGACCACTTCAGTCAAAACCACTTCAGCGTTTCACCCGAGTGTCCTTTTAGGAACCCCACGCCGTACTCTAATCAGGGGGCCCTCGTTTACTGAGGACTAGCAAAAAATTTCGCCAGATACCTCTGTTGGCTCCACTGTTGGTGTTCCGGGCTTCCTCCCTTCACACTCATCCTGCCACCATCATCATCATCATAATCATCCTCATCGTCGTTGTCGTCGTTTTCGCCACCGCCATCATCATCATCATTACTGTATACGCCCACTGCACAGCAAACGCTTCTACTACAGTTCTCCCTTTACACTTCCTTTTTCGCCAGTGCCGAGTAGCATATCCAATATTGAGATCTGATTAAGCTCTATACCTATAACCCTCTACCACTCACTCTCCTTTCAGAAAGCAGCCAGCGTGGGCCAGATTGAATCACGCGATCATTTATACAAGCAAGAGAACGCCGCAATCTCTGAGCCTTCATGGATAAGGGACCAACATATAAGACGCACAGGCGGTGAAAAAGAGCCCTGAATTGTACGGCGGACGGCACCAAGGAAATAAAAAGAAGTAAAGGCATCCAGGTCTTCTATTATCCCGACGACACTGATAACCACCACCTCAACGTGCTCCCTCCGCTTTTCTGCCCCACCGGCCACATGACTTTTGGGCTACGCCCGACTTATCTCGTGGTTGAAGAGGTTAGGAAATTATAAAGGAAGAGCAGAGAGAGCAGACCTGAACCACAGTGCTCGAAGCAGCGAAACAAGTTTGTTGCTCGATTTGGGCAAAACATTTTACTCGACCAATCTGGCCATGTTTCAATACAGTTCTTTCCATGACGCGCCAGATAACATCACCTTTCAGCTGTTTCTCATTCACAGACTCCTGAATTGACCGCGCGGCGAGTGTATTTTTTTCCCGAACAGACTCGTCACATTGCATCTCCTTGAGACGTGACATAAGATTCGTGTTTAACGTCAGAAAGAGGCTTTTCTCGAATGCTTGTATTTGACTCGGGAATTTCGCCTTTCGAACAACAGAAACGTAGC
This sequence comes from Hyalomma asiaticum, assembly GCA_013339685.2. NCBI lineage: Eukaryota > Metazoa > Arthropoda > Arachnida > Ixodida > Ixodidae > Hyalomma > Hyalomma asiaticum. Next base: position 116,336,291 of record CM023481.1, on the reverse strand, counting down.
GGTTCGAGCTACTTGGTACTGCAGGATCGCAAGGACAATGACGAGCGCTCGTCCTTGTCTCCTGCCGTCCTTGTTCGTTTTCCGCGCTATAACCTTTAGAGCATCCATATGCAGCGATATAAAGTCGCATCGTTTATCAAGTTTGTCACCTCTTCAAGTGTCCTCTATCTACGCCCTAAAATAAGTACATGTGCGAAAGTGTGGCAAGAAGGGACTTGGGAGCAGTTTTCCAGTTACATATGCGGCGTAGCTCCGTTGCTTCCTGTATACAAAGCGACAGATCCAACAAGCGCCGCCATGGTGGTCTAGTTTTTATGGCACTCTGCTGCAGATCGAAAGGTCGCGGGATCGAATCCCGGCTGCAGCGGCTCCACTTCGATGAAGGCAAAATGTTGAGGCCCGTGTGCTGTGCGATGTCAGTGCACCTTAAAGAACACCAGCTGGCCGAAATTTCCGGAGCCCTCGCCTTATATCGTGGTTTTTGGATGTAAAACCCGAGATATCTATCAAATCAAATGCATTACGTCGTCATTCGCCTCACCAAACAGAAGAGGCACGTTTTACATTAAGAATTTTGCAACTCAGCCTAAGGTAATCAGTGACTACAAGTGCAAAATTATTATTCCTGTACTTATTTACCACAGCTGTTAGGAAGGTAACTGCAGTAAACTGCTTTACTAGCGATCATGACAGAATGGCTAACGCACTCGAATGCGTCAGGTACGTATACTCCTTGTTCCAAGCTGGGCTTGTTTGTTTAGCATATGGTGGGATAAAAATGTATATCTAGCGTATCCAACCAGCACGCAAAGAAACACGTAACAGATACACATCGTTATATCGTGTTCTGTTTCGAATGCGCCACACATTTATCCCGCGCAAAGTATTCTTTGATAATCGCCAATCAACTTCATTTGTTGTAGATATACAGCCAGTACAGAGTCAGGCAAACAAGGGCTCTAAACAGTTCAAGCGTGTGTAACCACTTTTCTTTGGACCCCAGCATACTTTGTGAAAAGAATAAAATGTGGTAGTGCTGGTGCTCGATGACGACGATGATGATTATTTACAACATTGTCATGAGAAATTCGCTCAGGAAGCTCCCAGTACATTAATCGTTTTCTGTGCCATGAAATGATTCGGCGATTTTTCATTATGCCGAAAAATTCTAAAGGCTCCGTATGTTTCGGCGCTCGCCTCACTTTGCTTTATATGTTTAAGCTGCAATCGTTCGAGGATTCTGATTTTGCAAAAACGAACTGCTAAATATTTTCAGCTAAGCATCAATTGCACCCTGAAGTTTATACCCACGTAAGAGAAGTAATGCCAAAACTTCCGCTATTTTTCTACTTCTGAGTCTCGCGCTGTTTGAGAAAGAATTTTCCGGTTTCTACCGCAAGGCTTTCGAGTTTCTCTTGCGTTTTGAGCATCTACAAACCGGCTGCAAAGTGCATTTCACACTGTAGCTGTAATTCAGCTCATTGTTCGCGGCACTGCAATGATTTGTTTTTTTTCTTTCTCGTCCAATATACATACGTTACCCGCCCCCTCGACACGAAGAGTACGAAAATCACAGTAAGCCACCAAATTAAATGAGGCAAATGAAAGATCAATATAGTAATTGATTTCTGTGCGTGTGTTATAGCTAACGGATACTGGAGTTAGCCAGCACAGGTAATTCTCCGTAATAACGAGTTCCTAAGCAAATACACCAGCACTGCGGTATATTTTTGTTTGTTTTCTGACGTTGGCACTGCTTTAGTGGCAAGTGAATTCCCAAACGGTTTCGTGTTGCTTCACCAATCAGAGCAAATATACGACGCGCACGTCAAACGATTCTAAGTCGTCTATTATCTGCTTTGTTACGTAGATTGATTTGATTTGATTTCTGGGGTTTTACACATCATAACCAAGATATGATTATGAGAGACGCCATAGTGGAGGGCTTCGGAAATTTCGACCGCTCGGGGTTCTTTAACATGCGCTGACATCGCACAGTACACGGGCCTCAACTTTCCCCTCCATCGAAATGCAGCCGCCACGAACAGGATTCGATCCCGCGACCTTCGGATGAGCAGCCGAGTGTCCCAGCCACTATACACCGCCGTGGCGGGCCTTTGTTACGTAGAGAACGTGTAAAAGGGCGAAATGTTTTCATTTATTACTCTCGCCTATGAATGCGCCGCACGATCGCACGGTTTCTTGGCATACACACAGCTTTGCATATAAAGCAACCTTCGTTGTCACGCATCCCCGCGATGGGGCGTTTATTACTTTCTTGCACATTCTCTTTCGCTTATCTCAGACGAGGGGACACGTCATCAACTAACAAGCGGTGCGGTGTTTTTATCTCTCGCCTCGTGTACGCATATATGCGTATACCTGTACGAGGAAGTCGCCGGCGCGGATGCGGCCGTCCCTCGAGGCCAGGCTCCCCTCGTAGACGGCCTTGACGACCGGTGCGTAGGGCGTGTCCTGGGCGTCAGGATCGCAGTCTTGGAGGCTGAAGCCAAGCTTGGTGTGCCAGCCGCGGTGCAGCTTCACGGATACGCACTCGATCTGCGCGTTCGGTTGAGATACGGACATTCGCTTGATGTCGCCGAAGCAGAATTGAATTGCGGATTTTTATTATTCTTTCTTTTTCTGCGCTCTAAAACCACCGATCTACTTATGCAGCGCGCCAGGTCATCTTCAACTCTTTAACGCTCCGAATTTACCTTCAACCTTACCGGTTTACTTTTTAAGGTGCCTGCGCCTTAAATAGAACTTGACACGGGCGTTTTCGCATTTCGGTCCCATCGAATTGAGAGCGCCGCGGTCGGGAATTCAACCAGCGACCTCGGGCTTAGTGGCCCTGCGCGAAAGCCACATTTTTTTTTTCTTTTTTAAGCCATATAGGAGCGACATATAAAAACGCACGTACGTTCGTTTTTCGTCCTTACAGCGGCCCTGCCGAGAATACCCAACCGTCACTTTCTTTTATTTTTTTCTACGGAGCAAGCCCTATGCAACGATACATTCTCTAGAGGTTTCATTAACGCTTAGTCTCAGTCCTTCAACGGTAATTGTACTAAGCCACAGCGGCGGGTCACCTTGACTAGAGGTGAAAGGCCGCCGTTGCCGTGGTCTGCGTATACTCTCGGGTTGGCGCGCACACGGCGGCCACGCGCGGAGGCAGACTCATTAAATCCGGGCACGCGCGGCTAACGTGAGCTTTCACCGTGTCTTCCTCAGGCTCACGTCTTGCATCATGAACAGCGCAGATACGAAATATGAAAAGCACCGTCTCTCTCTCTCTCTCTCTCTCTCTCTCTCTCTCTCTCTCTCTCTCTCTCTCTCTCTCTCTCTCTCTCTCTCTCTCTCTCTCTCTCTCTCTCTCGAGGAAACAGCTGATACACCACGTGTCAGGACAGGCTAGAAAACAGGGCAAGGTTTCACAAAGCTTTTCTTTATCAAGTGCTCTCTGCCACTGAGTGTTCGCCGTCGGTAATATTATTCCTTCCGAGTCTCAAAGGTTGCATAAATTTTGTTTTACGAACAATGCAAGCGTAAGATTTTTAAAATATAAATTTGAGACCAGAAACAAGAGTCACTGCGTTTTCTTCTATTTCTTTCGCTGGCTTATCTGTGGGTAAGTATCCGCTGCTTACGCTGCTTTGCAGAGCTATACGGTGCACGGCCGTGCATCCTGGTATATATGCCAGCATGGCGCGTTCGTGCTGCTCGTTTGGATGTAGCGATTATTACGAAAGCCCGCACAAAATTCTCGCATTGCAAAACGCTCCGCTGGTTCTCCGAGAGAAGTGATTACGTTATTGCCCCTGGCGGAAGTATTTTAGCGATATAACAATAAATATTCTTATACGATTTCTTTTTTCACTTACTATACTACTCTCGTGGCGCCTCCTCTTAAATGGAAAAAGAAAGAGGAAAGCACAGTTTTTGAAGTATATATAAACATCAGAAGATTAGCTTTGACGTACCGATATGCGCCGTTTACGAAGGAGTGCACGGCGCGAAATCAACTCGAGGACATTAGCAGAACTTGTCGCTAAGATAGTTGGCGAGACATTGCTTCAGAATGTTATGAGCGCGAACTGCGAATCCATGCGCACGCACACACCAGCACGCATGGAAAAAAAATTAATATAGATAACGCCACACAGCGCTGTGTGGCGTTATTTATTTGTGTTTTTCATGTGTACTGGTGTGTGTGCGCCTTGCTTCGTGGTTTGCGCTCGCAAACTCCTGAAGAAAAATAGAGGGCGTCAACTCGAAGATGGCTCACTGACTATTGCGTACAAACAAGCACATTGTCTAACAAAATACCTCGCGAAGTCATCACTACAATTTGTAAGATTCAATTTGCAGGATCAACACTAACGAGATTGCATGATAAATAGCCCATCGACAGATGCTAAACGACAGATGGCAACGACCATGGCAAGAAATGCATGAAAATGTCAGCTGATTATAAGAAATGTGGTTAGCCATGACAAATGGCGTATATTCGATGGCTCTTCAAGGTTCATTCTGAACGTCTACAGCGTTCAACACGGTGCAGAAAATAACACGAGTGCTCACAACTGTACGACGTTGCGTTGAGCAGCAGGACGGTATACGGTCACTAAACAACCATGACCATCTTGGTGCATCAGGATCATGGTAATTTTATTGATAATACCGTATCAGTGACAAATAATGCTATACGTCATCCGTTTAAGACGTTTCAGTGACAGCCTCCAATGGCCCCCAAAAAAGGTAACTCACCCATATTGTCAGAAGTGTCAACACCGCAACCTCGCTCGCTTTCCTTTAATTCCTTCCCAACTCTACAATCATCTGCAGTAGTTTTCAAATAGTTCCTAAAATTTATTGCTAATAAACATACGTCTTCTAGATAGATTTGACACAAAGACATACCTTATCTAGAACACCGTATTTTGCGAATTCACAACCGCAGAAAAATGCCCGCGCCTCCCGCTCCGTCCTTGCACGCCACGATTGTATTGGTTCCCTGGATGCCTTTCCCTCTCGCTCTCTCACACTGAAGGAAATGACATTGGATCGAGTTTTCAGAGACAAGAGCCAATACACAATTCTTTTCGCGGTCTCCTATAGTTTAAAATTAGTGTTCCGAAGCGAATTTCGCTCCGAGCTAATCACATTGCCGAAAGCCACTAGTAAACCATATTCGGCAGAGATGCGCCTCATTGCAAATGACGTGAAACGAGAAGTACGCTCCTCCCTCGCTCGTTCTACTCACCATCTGGTCTTGGTCGCTACGGAAGCGCATCGTGGTTAGACAATCTGCTTCCAATGCTCGCGTGAGGTGCTGGGTTCGATCCCCAGTGCCAACGGGCATCCGCCGGCTTTCCTAATGGGGCGACTCTGACCTGGCGCGCGGTGGCGTCGGCAATCTCCTGTCGCTGATGGCCTCCCCTTTTCGTTCTCTTCTTTAGCAGCTTCGCTGCTAAAAAAAGAGAACGAAACCGCAAAAACTCTGTCGTGCTACTTCTAACATCGAAGCTGTTTAAGCTAGCCGTAATTTGTCACGCATCATGCAATAGCACGTGACATTGAGTTACGTGATTTTGGCGGAAACATCTCACGTGGCAGTGCGTTGCGTGATTTGGGCAAGAACATGTCACGCGACGTTTCGTTACGTGAATTGTTGGGGGAACATATCACGTGACATTTCAAAGCGTGATTTTGGCGGGAACATGTCGTGACATTGCGTTACGTGATTTTGGGTGATCACGTGACATGTTCCCGCCAAGATATCACATCGCTATCAAGTGACCCGTTTTACTAAACTATTGGCCAGCTTCAATGTGACATGGTCTTGCGGAGGCTGCGAACTTTTTTCATCCTCCTTTCCACATTCCCCTCTCCTTGACTATTCCTTCCTATGCGAGTGATTCGGCTGAGGTGTCCTCAATCGAGAGACAGCGTCCACTCCAAACAGAAATTTTCTCTCCTTTGCAACAATTTCCCTCTCTATGGCTGAACACGGAACTCTCCTAAATAAATGGCATTCCGTCAAGAAAGACCCAGGATGGCTCTGAAACGTTGGTCTGTTGCAACATTCCATTTGACGAGCTTTTGTTCTCTACATTATCATCCAGTCTGCAGTGGCCATGTGACAATAGCGTCATGCTGCTGGGGACGAGGTCACGGCTTCGGTTACGGGCCACGGCGGTCGCCTTTTGCTGTAGGCGGTGTGGCAAAGCGCTCGCGTAATTTAGAGATGCTCAAGCATTATTCAGAGTCCCTTTACAATGGCGTCCGTCGTAAACTTATAACGTTCAGATATGCCAAACCGTGATATTCAACAGATCACGCGGGTAGTCGATAGCGCTATCCTGATTTAACATTCACCAGCGTCCGAGTACGGTCGCGACGCCTGGAAAACGGCCGCTAAGAAGCGGTAATTGCGCGCTAAATGGCGTCGGAAACAATAAGGACTTCTACGCAGGCCGGCGGCATTACATATTGCTCGACTACTATGCCGTTTCTGGGCCAAGGACAATCTGCAAGCTGAGAAGCAGAGCTGCATGAGACGCCGCTACCCCCATTGTCCTGAAAAGAACGAGCGACATGAGATCCATGAACGCCGCGATGACTTTGAGCGTTGAATAAAAAAAGAAGAAAAAAACAACATTAAGCAGGAAAAAGGATCTTGTGCTGCGAGCAAGGAGAGCCGAGGAGGAGGAGGAATGAACTTTATTTTGAAACCAGCAGGTTTAGATGGCCGGGCCTAGGCCGAAAACGGTTTTTTTTTTGTTGTTGTTGTTGTTGCTGTTGTTTTTTCTCCTATACGTCCCTTGTCAATATACCGTATTTTCGTTTCTTAAGGTTATTCCGATCGTGAGTAGAGGCGGAAAACTGTAACCATGTGTCGTTGCTAGTCCTTTTTATTTCTACTGTGCATCCGGCTTTACTATAGTTTCCGGCCGCAACAGTGCGGTTTCAACGTGCGCCCTGAACTGATAATTTTGATGTACACAGTGTACGACTTCATCCGTTACTTTGCTTAATATTGCGATTTTAAGCTGTTACGCTTCTCTTTCTTTTTTTTTTTTCGTTCTTTATCGCAGTGTCTCCACTATTGCAACAATCTCTCCAACTGGGCGGCAGTGTGAAAAGAGAGAGAGAGAGAGAAAAGGAGGAAGTTATACTGTATTCAAGCCTGCACGATTAGCGCTGTCGGTTACTTTCGTGATATGAGAAAGGAAATGGCAAGGTCCTGTTAAGGAATTCTTCGCAGACTCACAGATTTTAAAGAAATGGACATTTTAATTAACAATTAAGAGAAAAATAAAGAGTAACAGCGTGCATGACGACTGCCTCCATGGCCGGTCGCCCTCTCTCCCCCCAATGTTGCCAGCCTCCGTTCCGATTCCGCTAACACTCGGCCATTCCTGGCAGCGAACTGTCCTCAGTTCATGTGGTGTAGTCCCGAAGATACGCAGGTTTTTGCGCACGAACTTGGTCAGATTGTCCACCAGCACCAATATCCACTGATTCTTCTTGGAACTTTTCACAAACGGACCAACGTGGTCCATATGAACAACTTGAAATGGTCTCCTTCCAGGTGGTATCGAGTGCAGAAGTCCAGGCTTCTTTCCTCCTGGTACCTTTGCGATCAGACACTCGAAACACATACGGATGTGCTGGTCCACGTAGCGCTTCATTCGAGGAAACCAATGAAGTTCCTTGATTTTTGTCACCGTTCGGTCTGTACCAAAATGCCCCTGTAGGTCGTGAAACTTGACACACAATGTTTTGCGCATGCTCTTAGGCATCACGAAAAGATGTCGTCCGTCGTCTTCAATGTAGAACAGCTTTCCATCTTTCAGTCGTAAGTTCTTGACTTTCGCACTCTCTTCTTGGGTCCTTTCCCTGACTGGCTTCTCCAATACTTGGGCGAGCTTCGCCAAGTCCGCATCAGAGCGTTGAATGATGACAACTTGGTCCTCTAAATTCATGGTAAGGCACACTTCGATCCTTGTCTCGACAACTTCATCAAGCGTGTCCTCCGGCACAGTCTGGCTATTTAGCCGCCGATAGTCTATGACTAGACGATTTTCCCCATTTTTCTTTTTCACGAGTAGAACTGGACTAGCGTATGGCGAGGATGTCTCGGTAACAATGCCAGTCTCTTTCCACTCCTTGACAATTTCGTGGATCGCCTTTCTTTCCTCTGCATTGGTCGTGTATGGTCTGCAGCTCACTGGAGTGCTTCCGGGATGTTCTGTGATGGTCATTTCTAGTTGGTTACAGCACCCCAACTCCGACAAATTCAGTGCAAAGCAGTCCCTGTATTCATTCAGCATCTTCAGAAGTGCATCCACTTGTTGGTCATTGATGTCCTTCCCGAGATTCAGCATACTACGATCAATAGGCTTCTGCAGAGGCACAGGTCTTACGGCGGTTAACTCTTCGCTCCCTGATAGCAGTTCAGCGTGAGCAAACAAACTTCCCTTGATAAGTTGTTGATCTTCGTCCTTGTCGTTCAACATGGGTATCTCAACCCTTCCGTGTTCGACGTGAAGTAGTATTCCCTTACCAGTTCCCATAGGCAATATAACATTCCCTTCGCTCTTATTGCTCTCCACTGTCACCCAACACACAGTCCTTTTGGGCAGCACCGTGGTCTCCTTGACACAAAGTGGTTCCTTCAAGGGCTTCATCTGGGCAAGGTCAATGTTGCAAAATGGCAGATCATCTCGATAGCCAATCCTGAGTTCATCTCCCATGCGTAGGTATGCAATGTGGTCTTGTTCCGTCCAAGTCCTACCAACCAGCATGTCCACAGGCAAGGCACTGTTGTTAACGACGATCACCTTGACCTTATGGCATAACACATCATCGATTTCTATGTCAACCTCTGAGGTTCCGATAGACAGCACTGTAGATGTATCGGTGTTCCCCAGACCATGCAAAGCTTGGGTTTTGCACACAACTTGCAGGTTGCACCTTTCAGCCGCTTGATGACGCATTATACAGTCTGAACTCCCTGGGTCAATCATCACAGAGAGCTGGTGAGTACCATTGATGCTCGCCGTTTTTAAAAACTTGGATGGACCACTGTCCCTTGTTGATGTTTCGTTCACCACGAAGTTCCCAACATAGCTTGTTTTTGCACAGTCTCTCGCTATATGCCCATACCTTCCACAGCTGTAGCATTTTCGTTCTGATGGATCACGCTTGGGAGGCTCTGGCGTTTTCTTCGGTGGTCCCCCACCACCTCCTTGACCAGCAGCACATGAATTTGTGATAACTTGTTCAGCTGGACGCATGGCAGTCCAAGATTTTGAAGGCAGAGGCTTCGCACGAAGTGTTGCGGTACCTGGGTCACCACCGTGTGGCTTGGCCCCTGGATACTGCTGCACTCTAGCTTCGGTTATTCGCTCCAGTTTTCGCAAATCTGCCAGCAGTTCGTCCTCGTCCTTGTGGTCCTTCGCCGACATTGAGATGCATGCATCTTTAAACCGCAGCCCCACCAAAACTTGCTCTTTGGTATCCTGCATACCGAGACCCAGTGCCTTACATAACATGGTCTTTTCAAGAAAATATGCCGTGATGGATTCTCCCCGCATCTGGACCCTTTCCTGCATTTGCTTCCACTTTTCGGCAGTGCTTGTCTGACCCACAAATGTCTTTGTGAAGGCTGTCTTGAAGTCTTCCCACGTGGTAAGATCATCGACGCGGGACTGAAGCCAAAATCTGGCAGGCCCCTTCATGTGAAGCCTGGCGTTCTCTAGTCTGAAGCTGTCCGGCCAACCATGCAGCACCGCCATGGAATCAATACTCTTCAGCCACGCTCCGGCCTCGTGGGATGAGCCCTCGCCGTCGAAATCGTAGATAGCCTTATTCAGGTCCGGCATAACGTGGAACGCTTCGGGCTTCCTCTCGATAAGCTCCAACAACCGCCGGTTTTGTTCCAGCAAGGCTTGCATCATTTCGTGCGTTCCACCGCCGTCTGCCATCTTCGCGGTTGTCTAGGCGTCTCTGGGCGTTCACACAGTTTTTCACCAACAGATAAACGCCTACGCTTGCTGGCGTCACACACAGTGTCCGCGCGCGTTTTCTGATGCTGTACGAAGACTCACGTTTCGATGTCGATCATTCACAAAGACGCGTCGTCGTAGCGTCTCGCAGGCGCCGCACAAGCGTCCGCACACTCGTTTTCCCTGAGGCAGCACGGAAATACACGTTTCGGACGTCGGTAATTCACGAAGACGGTACCGTTGCGTCGCGTAGATATCACACAGACTGTTCACACGTTTTAGGGCGTCACACAGAGTCCTCTTACCGGTCAGTACTTCACGAAGATGGCACCAACGCAGCGTCAGTTGAAAAGTCAGCGAGCGTCACCGTCGGCGAAATCCTCCGACATCGGCTTCCAGGGTCGCCTTACCACAAAGGTTTCGGTGAATCCCACTTCTGAAATGTTAAGGAATTCTTCGCAGACTCACAGATTTTAAAGAAATGGACATTTTAATTAACAATTAAGAGAAAAATAAAGAGTAACAGCGTGCATGACGACTGCCTCCATGGCCGGTCGCCCTCTCTCCCCCCAATGTTGCCAGCCTCCGTTCCGATTCCGCTAACAGTCCCCAGCATCTGCACTGTCGTTTTATAACCCAGAACCGTAACCGGAACAACTGAAGAAATTAAAGGCACACTCCCACAGGATGCGTCTGCAATGAGATTTCCGCAACGATAAGCCAATTACCTTAGTTATTACAAATTATAGCTCCGTCAATATGGCATCTTCATAACACCTAGTGCTTTTAACGTCGTATACGGTAGCGCGAAGGCCCAAAAACGAACGCACAGGGAGACACAAGCGCTGTGTATTCATTTTGTGCATTCGTGCTACATAGCGACGTTAAGCAAACACCAACTTGCCCTACAAGTTCTCCTGAAGCTTCGCGCTCTTGCAACACTGGGCGCGTCCACCATCTCCTGATGGGATCAGCCGCGGAATCAGCGGAATCGGCTGCAAGCGCCTGCATTATAAGAGGCTTAAGGGCAGTCGTAAACGGTGCTTTCGTAACTTAAAAATGAATCAATTCCTGCGACTTCTTGTTCGTCAATACCTTCGATAGCGTGATAGGGAGTAAATGAACGATAAACATAAGTTGTAACATGAATAACATGACATGCTTGTCATGTAAGTCACGATTAACGATAATACGATCACGCGCTATGTATACTCGCATCCTCGGCCCGGCTTATGCGGGCACGCGGCACAGGTGATGCAGTTAACTTTTATAGCTTATGTCAATCAAAAAACAGCCAAAATGGAAAACTTGATGAGAACACACACATTACGTGGGTAGAACGAGAGAAAGACGTACCGTTTGTTGAACGTGTCAATGTCAATGTACACATCACACCAACCGACAGGCACAGAAAAACGTGATACGACAGAGAGCAACCATGCAAACACGCGGTACATATAAATGAACGTATTGCACCAGCAGTTGTAGTGATGGTTGTCTCACGTCACTTGTGGTGTTGTGTGCTTGTCAAAACGTCAGTTGTTATGCTGCTCTCATAACAAGGGAATAAACATTACACTTATATGTGCTGCTACGAGTCAGCATACCTTCGTCTATACCATTACTTGACCCCGCAGGAATACGCCAACAATCGCCGCCTTTTAATATGCACACCAGTGCAGCGCAGCAACCATTACTTTTGGATAAATATTTAACGTCTATGCTCTAATGTGAGCGCGGAAGCTTCGTCGTACCGGAACCGCCCGCTAGGCGCCACAGTGCTGTCTACGAGTCTAGTAGGGCCGTGTTATAACATGGCCCTACTAGGCACGTAGACAGCACTGTAGTTTTGGTGCCTATGGGCATCAAAACTACTCAATTTACACAAATACGTAAATCCTACTAGTAACGATTGGCTCAATGACTAACAATAAGGCATAGACCATTCCCCAGACCTCGACCTCCATTTCCACAGTGTGGGGGATTTGCCGGAATTTTCTATCCATCCCTTACATATCGTGCGTCCCACAAATATAACCACTATATGCGATAAAAATATTTCTCGTGGAAATTTAGATACTAATCAAAAATCGTTACGTTATTAACTCAACTGGGTCAGTTTGCATGCCGGTGTTTTTCAACCACTCCTCTCCTCAATGCATTATGATCTTGAGAGTGGCATAAGCAAAATAAAAATAGCGCTTTAGGATGTCAGCTACGCCAGTTCATGGCTTCTCGGCGAACGCATACGCCTTCCGTACACTTGTGGTTCTTCCCATTGATGCCCGCGGCGACCAACGCCGCAGATAAGAAGGAGATAACGCAAGCTGCTTGCGCGGCCGGAGCGGCGGTGACCACGGGCGAGTGGCGAGTGACGAAAGCCGTGGGGGCGGCGACATCGACGTCACAGACGCTCTTGTCCCGGACGATTTCGGTTTCAAGGAGCCTGCCACGGGGTACTAATTGTTGGCGTAGCTCCGACATGCACTCCGCTATTCAAAATTTGATCGTTGGGATAGGTAGTGTCGAGGACGGGCTCCAAAGTACTCATTTACTATAGGCACCAATTGCTGATAATTAAAAAGTTAATTAGCGTAATTTCGCTAATTATGTGTACAAGTGCGGTAATTGTTCTGTATCTAGAGGCCGCCAACCGGTGCACTCGAATGGTACACAAGAAATTCCCGCGATTTATGTTTTTCTAATTTTAAAAATGTGTTGCAGCTAAAAAAAAACACCCTGTATGAATATACCGAACACAAACTTTTAACTGGGCCCCGCCGCGGTGGTCTAGTGGTTATGGCACTCGGCTGCAGATCCGAAGGTCGCGGGATCGAATCCCGGCCGCGACGGCTGCATTTCGATGGAGGCGAAATGTTGAGGCCCGTGTGCTGTGCGATGTCAGTGCACGTTAAAGAACCCCAGGTGGTCGAAATTTCCGGAGCCCTCCACTACGGCGTCTCTCATAATCAGAGCTGATTTTGGGACGTTAAACCCCACATAACAACAACAAACTGTTAACTGAAAACTAAAAAGAGAACATACAGTCCTACATGCACGAAGCATACAAGTAGCAAAAGTGTAAACAAAACGGCGCGTTGCTTGCACACAAGAAAAGGAACCGACAAGGTAGGCACATTCTCGCGTACATAATTACATTGATCTTGGAAAAGGGAGTCAATTAATAAAAATATGCTTGCAATGCAGTAATAAAAATCACAGACGGGAAAATAACTACCACGTATGCTAAAAAAGAAAAAAAGTACGGTGCATTTCCTGGGTGAAAGAAAAAGATCGCGATATATGACGTGACGTAAGCAGATGGAGAGATTAGCTGTGATGATATCTGCAGGCTGAAGAATTGCCGAAGGCTAACTTTGCGCTACACAATACGGCATCTACTCGCTGAAGTTTGAGTAATGGCTTGTTAAGATATGGCGGAAGCTATCATAGTCTGGGAGGCAATGTGATCAGGCAGGTTATTCCAGTGACGGATGGCAAGCGGAAGCGCAGAGTTATTGAACGTATTTGTTGAGCCGTACATACAGGCGTAACTATACGATGATTGTGTAGCGTACGTGAAGTGAGATATGGTATTTGCACACCTGTGATAGTGATTCGGGAGGAGTGGGTAATTTTATGAAAAAAAAAATGAGACCAAGGCGACAGCAGGGTTGCGCCTTCAATTGGCCAGAGGGGCAACCCCACTAAAAGGAGCGCCTCCAACTTGAGTATTCACTAAGTTTGCTTTAACCTTTGTATATGTATAACACACAAACACACGCGGACATACACTGAGAAGGGTCGACCAACCCCGGCCCCCCTCACTTCCAAATAAAATCCTGACAACGCCCCTGGTAAGCAGCTCCACATCATTCTGCTTGCCTGATCGGACATATATTTAGTACACATCAAAAGAGTCGCCCTGCCATGGTGGTCTAGGGGTTACACCCTCGGCTGCTTATCCGATGGTCGCGGGATCTAATCCCGGCCGTGGCGGCTGCATTTCGATGCAGGCGAAATGTTGAGGCCCGTGTACTTTGCGTTTCAGTGCAGTTAAAGAACCCCAGGTGGTCGAAATTTCCGGAGCCCTCCACTACGGCGTCTCTCATATCGTGGTTTTGGGACGTAAAACCCCATAGATGTCAATCAATCATCAAGAGAGTCAGAGAAGTGGGCACTTCAGCTTCCCAATTCCATTTGCAGTTAGCCGGATCTGGTTGCAGAAGCACTACAACGATCTAACGAACATTTAAAAAGCAGTCTTCTCGTGCCCCAGCCCTCCTCCTCCCTTCCTTTTTAACAGCGTAGCTGTTTAAGCTTTTCGTTCCGCCGTGTAGTTCGAGCAGAAAGTGATCATTATCAGGAAATAAGTGTGCGTACACATCCTGTCTGAAATGCATGGCATTTGCGCGCGCACTCTTCTCTTGCCCTCATGCCCTCAGCCCACTACTACATAAAGGTGGAGGAGTTTCATAGCATAGCCTTGATAGTATAGCAAAGACGGGTGGGAAAGGGACGTGAGGAGGAAAAGGTGACGAAAGGATGAAGCATAGCGTAGGCATGTACTGCAGTATAGTGCAGCAAGGGGTGGGAAAGGGGTGCGAAGGGTAGGATTAATGACGTAATGGTGAGGAGGGGAGAGGGCAGAGCTAAGCATAGTATTGTACAGTATAGAGTAGCAATAGTGGGAGAGGGCACTGAGGGTGAGGAGGAGGGAACACCACCAGCTACGCTGTGCCCTCAAGTCTTGTCACCACTAGTGTGTAGCAGCCTGATTTTTTTTTTCATTACAAATATTTTTCACTGGACTGCAGCTTTCGCCTCATTAAGAGACACCATGCGTGAGACATTAAAGTAATTTCTCTGCGGAATTATTCGTCGGGCTTAATAAAATATCTCCAGTGCTACAGAACAATGGCTTCCTCATGGGATAAATGCCCGCTGTCACAAGGTAAGCGGTATCTGTGGTAAAGAGCCAGGAGCGCAACACGCGGCGTTAATCTCATACCCGAGACAGACTGAAATACACACCTCTACCGACTGTGCGTCGATAACCTTGGCCTCGCCCATCTCAGTGCCCTGAGTTCGGCTGCGGCGGAGCACGTCGGAGTCGTCCGACTCCTCCGTAAGCACCGAGTCTCTCCAACGTGTGAGGCCAACGTCGTCATCTCCGAAGCCGCCCGCGAGCATGACACTATTGAAGCACGAGCTCACAGCGGCGGTAGAGCCGTGTCTCGCGAATCCGTTCGGGACGTGGTCGCCCAGCGTCGACATACTGTCGTTGTCCGAAGACCTGACGGCCGCCGTGAGCGCGCCCACGGACTTGTGACGCCTGCAGTGCCCCGCACCAACCGCAGCGACATCGTCACGCGACGTCTTGTCCTCGCGCAACGTAGCGTCGTTCCAGTCACCAAACACACTTCCGTCGGTCACAACGTCGAAGTCGCAGGATCCCGCCAGGTCGCGGGCCGTAGCGCTGTCTCGCTGTGGCTCGGTCTTTCCCTTATTGCGCAGTCTAGGTCTGGGCAGCGGACAGGCAAGCTGGAGCTTCGCGTCAAAGGGTGGCGATTTTGGTGGCAGCGAGACCGAGTCGCTCAGTTCGTTCGAGTCGTGCGGGGACGCCCGCGGAACGCTGTTCGTCCACGCGGGGTTGCAGCCTCCATTTTGTGGCTTGATGTCGGTGTCGCCTGCCCGGCAGCCGTCATTCCACTGGTGTCGGTTCGCCTGAAACGAACACCCGCCCAGCCCATGAAATAAACGCGGCAAAGAGGAGCGGAAATTCGAGTGAGGCAATCGTGAAAGTGTGCAACGAAAGGGCGAAAGCTAAGATAGCGGAACGGGTGTATACCCCCATATACGCCAAAGGACGACGTCAAATGTGTGGCAACTCAAGGGTCGGCTGACGTTGACTAAGGAAACGCTGTACTCGTACATGGGCGTGGGAATGGCTGCCGAGCGTGGTTGGTCGAAGTATGGTTGACACTCGGCTGCACTGGAGTGTCCGAGCAGTGCCAGAACCAACATGGCCGATGGTAAGAGCAAGCAGAGGTATAGAGTGGGTTGTGTGAAGCTGTTTAGGTTGTTACAGCTGACAGCCAGCGATAAAGTAGAGCCGTTTACAATGCCCCTGTCGAATTAGCCGTGTGCCAAGCTCTTGAAAGCGTTGGTGTGTACGTTGACGTTATCTTAAATACGGCTTAGTGCACGTGACAGGCTATAACGACTTGATATAAATTTAAAAACCGAGAGAAGTGTATTGAAAGAAAGGAGGAGGAGAAGGAAGAAAACAGAAAGGCAGGGAGGTGTATAGAAAGAAAGAAAGATCCATTGAGACGCTGACCTGCACTCACGAGATGGAGATACACACATGTGCTCAACAACGCGAACATACCTGTATAGTACAGATAAGCGTTAATAGCGACAATGACCAAGCTGTTGGCTATTCCGATAAGCGTAAAAAGTCAATCAAGTTACTTGAACTGCATATGATTTCAGGCAAAATCCTGGTTATGGGAAACACGCCCTATATAGTAAAAACTTAATGTGAAGTCAGACCGTGTAGCCTGGATATTTTTAAACCCCCGTCGCTTAATCTCAATTCACATTACCGCATTATTATTTTTCTTTTAGCCTCCACTGAGATACGCTTTCGTCACAGCGGCATAAAATGGTACAGGCACAACGCTTCCGCTCAGATATGATGAAATACAGTGCCGCTTGCGACGCAGTTTCCTGTACACTTGCCACGATCGCAAGCTGCAAACGTTAAGGTTCATCAAAAGTCGTCTTTTTTTTTTCTCTCTCCCTAGAGCCAAGCTTATAGTTAATGAAAGTGCCACGAAAAGGACAAAAATCGACGAGTGCAGAGCTAGTGCATTCCGGTAAACGGATTTTAGCTGGGCACTGTTCCTTTCATTAAGAGCAAGTTTGCGCCTCATTCAATGAAAATTTCGTTCGCTGAACACTCGCCTTTAAATAAACAAAAATAACTCTCAGTACGCCAAGGCGGAAGTACTTTGCCGCTGCTAGAGGTGCACTGAAATGAATTTATAAAAGAACATGCTAATTTTTAATTATCATGAGGCCATATGTTTACATGGAAAAGTTGTAGGGCGTGACAATTTATGCCAGAACACCCCACCCCCCTTTTTTTTTTTTAGAAATCCAGGAATTTGCGTATAGTCTGAGGTATATTCATCGCCAAATTTCACTGGCGATATCAAAACTGAGCACACGGACATGCAAGAAATGCGGCCGCTCTGTCACGTCAAACCGGAACTTCCTGTGACAAAGTGACAGAGTTTGAATAAAGGTGCGTTGTGGCAGCATGTTGTTGGGAAGGGGCGAGTCATCTCTCTTGCGCCTGCGTATATCGCCTCATCTTCGCATGCGGTGTTCATCGTTCCCTATCGCGCAGCTCGCAAGAAAACCCCGTGTTCCACGTGTTCTTTCACGGCATAGCGTAAAACTCGGCGGCAGGCACTTCGGTGCCCCTCGCTGCAGCGCGATAGCCGAAAGAGTGTTTTGCGCCTACTTATATTTTAAGAAACAAATAGCACGCATCACACTCAGAGAAAAAGCGTTTAATTTGTTTGTTTCAGACGGTTTGTCCTTTCTACCGACCAGATACTGCTGCCGCGTGCATTTATTCAAACTTCGTAAAGCTCCAAGATTACCGCTGCACCACCTCGTACGAGTTGTACGAGGCAACGGTACCATATATCAGAACTGAAAAATGAGGTGGTTGGTGCGCATTCATCTAGTTTGTACGCGCTCACATGTACGGGCAGAGGTGAGCTGAAACGTCGGTACCGTGAGGGCGCGAGATTGTCACTATTTTGGCTTCTCTATGCTGCTAAGAATGGTTAGCTAGCGATTTCCTCTTTCAAGTGAGCAGCGCGCTAAAACATCCAGGACGTCCCCGTGGTAAAGCAAACACCAGAACATTCGCTTCAGGGACTTTTGCTTGTAGAAATAACTAATTATAGTTATTAATTATTATTAATAATTAATTATTAATTATTATTTGTTATTAACTAATAATTAACTAAAATTATGATGTTCTTTTCGGGAGTTAACTCACGAAAAGAACATCATGCGCGTCATACTGCTTTTTGCATTGTTGAAAACTGCATGCTGAAAAGCAGGAGAGCGTATACACTATCTCCAACAGGGCACTTGTTCAATAAATAAACTATAAATCTTACAAGAACGCGTGTGTACATTTTGGTTTGTATAATCCAACTGCATCATTTTAACTGGCTAGAAATGTTGCTCACCGATGAATCACCGCTATTTGGCTCAGGCTGTTGCCGGTAGACGGTAAGTGTCACCAAGCCTGACGCAGCCCTCAGTATTTCCAGAGCTTGCTGCAAAACATTTAAAGTCGAGAAACATGCTATACACTACTGACATTTCGTTTCGTGTTACACTCCACACAATAAACGTCAAACTTTTGAAACAAGAAGAGACGATGACCAGTGCAAGCAAAACGGTTATAAAGGTCGGACTTATCGTCAAGGCTTGAAGGTTACCTGAGAACACATGCAAACGCTTAAACGTCTACCTTCGCTCGTTCCCTCTCTCTCTCTCTCTCTCTTATCCACACGAACACCCACAACCCCCCCCGCCCCCCGCACAAACACTCACATGCACACTCAATCAATCTACCAAATGGGCACACCCTTGGAAGGGCCATAGACAAAAAGGAGGCTGTCGAGACATAACGTATCAAAAGAGGGACTAGTGCTATGGGCAGCACGCTAACAAGTCACCCGGTGCACGTATAATATCGTATTCATACTAACCCCAGTGCTTTTGCCGAGCAAGCGGACGCCGTTCACTTTGAGGATGACGTCGCCTGTTCTGAGGCGACCGCAGAGCTGCGCCGGCTGTCCAGGATAAAGTTCGTGGACCCGCACGAAACCATTTTCAGCGGTACCGCTGCAGTCTTTCAGGATTCCGAGGCCCAGGCCGCCGCCCGGAGCCTTCCGCAGCGCCACCGTGAACACCTTGGCTGCGCCGACCGTAAAATTCATGCCTATACATTAAAATCGCAGCGCGAACCCTTTGACGTTGCGCCACGTACTCATGGTGACTGCGGTGCTCAAGAATACACGCAACAGCATCACAGCAGTTGGTTTGTCACGTTGCGCAAATGGTGCCAGGGAACACGAAGGACGAAAGTAGCCAGCAATTGGACAATCACAGTATGCCTTGTAATGAATACGCTGTTCGGTGCAGTCACAGTTATCCCTGTTTGCCAGTAATATTAATATGCGAGTTTCTGATTATCCACGCGTCTACATGCGACTCTTTTCAAAATTTCCAGTTGCATGGTTTGATAAAAAGAGGCGCGCCCGGTCTGTCTAACAAGTCCAAACGTTTTCACTGGATTATGTCTCATGCACATACTTTCGGCGCGTCGCTGTGGTCGTTACCATGCGCTCACCTGCATTTATCGGCTCTCTTTTACGAGCGATCACAAGACTGGCATCGCATATTAAATCTGCGCTCTTAGCACGGCGTTATCAATGCGTATTCGCTCGTAGATGGCAAACCTGTCTTTGCGAGTACGCACACAGAAAGCGTGCACTGAATGTCGGGGGCGCAAGACAGACAACACCACTCTGCTTCTGTCACACGTGCTTGTGCACGCTTGTCTATGCCATATGCGGTCAGGAGAGGTGACACACAGTGTTCGCCGCTTACAGGCCACCAGCATGAGCGCGTAGCCGGACACCTGCTGGCAGCTGCGGCTCACTGCGACCGCATTTGGCGCTTCAACGCTCTATGCAGTGCAAACGTCGTTCACCGCGTTTAGTGATAAGCGCCTATAAAGCACTTACAACTGACGCTCGTATACAGCTGGAGTGCACGTGTCGTGATGGCACAGCACACCCCGCTGATACGATAAAAAGCATCCTATAGCAACGAGCACGTGCGGTGAAACAATCGTCGTCGAAACATCGCCGTGCTTGCACTTCGTGCCCCGCCGTTGGCAAGCTTTCAGTTTCTATACTGCCAGTGAATACCGTAAAATTGCACGACTTTTCTTTTTAGTGACAGTAGTGCCGAGTGACACTGATGTTTCTTGCGCAGCACATCCCATTCACTTTCCAACACGACCGAGGACGAAATTAAATTAGAATAATTGTAAACAATTAACATAACAGAAGGACGTGTTGAGAGTTGAATATCATAGATATATCAGAGCACATATATCTTGTGCTAAAGAGGCATCTAACAATCGGGAAAACTAATCGGCATAACTGCACTTCCGATTCTAATTACAATCACGTGTGGCTCATACGTGCTTTGGACATGCGAGTATGACACATACGTAAGAAAGAAAGAAAGGAATTGCGTATTTCTCGTAGCATAAGACACCGGAAAGATTAGGGTAGCCTACCAGTTCATATATATATATATATATATATATATATATATGCGTGCCTCCGCGGGCAGATGTATGCCATCGCGTTGGTCATTAACTTGTGCATTTTCAATTTTTCCATTTCCCTTCTCTACCATTTTCCACCACGCCGCAGCACTTGACGCATGTGTGTGTGCAAATATGCTGTTTGTGGTACAATTAAATGCACTGCAATACAATATAATGTTGTTCCTTGTCATTCAACGCACACGCAGGCGTTACTCGATGAAAAACACAGGTGAAGGAATTTTTTCTCCTCTTGTTACCGCTGCAAAAAGCATCGCACTTGCTATAACATTTCAGTTTAGCCACGTATGACGATGCTCAAAAATATTGAGAAATGCATGATCCTCGAAGTACAGATGGAAATGCTGAGCAGTCACACGCGTGTCTCACAGCACTCTCTCTCTAATCACCTGAAGGTGGAAGGGGGTGGGTGGGTGCCAAATCTGCTCCATATCCCTACGTTCCACTGCATCTCGATCAAAGTGGTCTCAGTGGGAAAGGGTTGGATGGAGGAGGGGAACGCAGAAATGAACCCACAACCTTCGAACAATGCATCCGATGCTCTACCAACGGAGCTACGGCGGTGGTCGTTCCAGTGTCCACTTTATTGTGTATTTCTGTACATCTTATTCCTGGGAGTGTTTGTCAGCGCCATTCGTAGCCATGGTGGCGAGTGTGGAACGCTCTTCTTTTGCCAGAAGGCGCCACGTAGTACGTGATCTTGTCACGAGATGGCAGCTGACAAATAAACCCTCGCATGCTACCTGAAGGCACAAAGTATGCCAGTACGAGACCCACGTTATAAAGTAACGAAAGGGGAAATAACAAGGGCTCGTTTTATAGTTAAACACAATCTCATGAAGCTAACGGACAAAGAGGCCAAGGGAAGCATGGGAAGTTATTTGTAGTTTTTAGCTGTAGTGTGGTAGTGACAAATGGAAAGGTATTAAAGTGGACGAAAGAACACCAGCCGTCGGTGAAGGAAACAGGCTCGTCACCAGCATTTTAACAGATTCAAGAACCACTACTGTATTCAAAGGAAATCTGACAATGCGTGTCTACAGGGGCACGCGCCAACAAAGGGACCCGCCGCAAATACACAATAACAGGGAAAACACAGGGAAATAACAGGGAAAAGAGGAAGGACAGTCTTGGCGTTAAGACCGCTCAGCGCAGAATTCGTTTTCGAATAACCTCGTTAAGGATCAGCCATGCCGAGTAAGCACTATATATGCGCTTCCACGACGGCCTTACTCATAACTCAACCTGCATGATGAGACGCGTCCAGTGTTAACGGAAACATCCGCAAGTAGGGTAAATCAGGGTTCTGCTCACGCACAAGTACAGAGTCGCCCAAACTTGAAGCAAATAAATTGTGGTTGGTATTCCTGCTTTATTTTTTCTTCTTTCTGGACACACCTGTGCAGAAAACGGCGGTAGCCCTTCCCAGAGTGCACTTGCTGTTACAGGGCACCCGCAATGTGAAAGGCGCATATATTAGTGTTCGCTTTAATAGTGAACCGCACTGTACATTAACGTACCCTCACAAGGCCGTTAAGCGAAAACTTTTCTTTTTATTTCGAATCGATCGGCAGCATGGAAACATGGACATACGCGGCGTCCCGGCGCTCAGGAACACCTTTCACGCATATTTCTCTCATGCAATATAGCTTTTCGAGCCGGTCGACGCGTGCGTCACACGCCGGTATTGTGCGTTCATTCCTCGTGACAGCTGTCCCTGACTGCACTGTGCCCCGGATCGCCCCACATTCTCCAATACTTTCCTCGTAACAGCTGACGCTACGTGGAAACGATGCGGCGCTGTCCCGCCGCCATTGTCAACCCAGGTCGAACACATTTTTGACGTCCCTGGAGCAATTTCTATCGCTGTATAACGTACGCTGCACGACATAACCACAGAGTCAGACAGAGTCAGCAACAATACGTATAGTTGATGATCAAATGTATCGCTCTCGTTGACGTCTCGTGAGCCCCTTCGAGTTATACAGACGTTGAAACCCAAAATCGATATGTAGTGAGCTCGCATCGAATGGCCAGAGCGCAACTGTCGTCGTGCTCCTGTCGTCAAACATATACGCCGGAATAAAACGCACAGCTATTACACGTACCTAAACATGTTAGTCCACCTGGTAACGTTTAGTGTAGTCAGCCGGGTAGCCAGTCGAACGTGCAACTGTGCTGAACGTCTCCATCTTTCTAAACGATGCTGTACGTTCAGCTAGCAAACCAATTCTACGCTTAACATCGATGGCCCCAGTGTGTGAGGCCCACCAAATTTATTGAAATTTTTATTGAAACCTTCCCTAAGCAGGTTTGCAATTATGCGGAGAGAGAGAAAGAAACGAAGTGTGAAGTCAGAGTGGTTAGTCAAGCATGCGCTCGGTTAGCCACCTCACGCGAAGGGAGGTGAAAAGCTGGACTAATAGATAAGATATAGAAGAAAATTTTAAAAAGAAGAGTAGTAGTAGTAGTAGTAAACAAGCTTATCTTGAAAAACCATCTAGCTTCATTAATATGGAGAGTAGGAAGAACAATAAAAGCTAGGGGACCATTTATGTGAACACACAGAGAACTAACACGCAGATACCAGTTTAGAAACGTTCGTAAAGTCCAGTAAACTTCAGAGCGTGGAAATCGTACGTTAACGTCAGAATTTTTTTTTCACTGTCAGAGTTATCGCTCCGTCGACATCATTGCTGGTGAAGCCGATATGACTAGGTAACGGTATGGTGCGGGGCTAAATAGATACCGTGAGGCGCCGGTGTTTATCACTGGGTTAATCACGAAGCTTCTATAATTTCTCGCCCTTTTGACAACGGTTTCTCGTCCTCTCATTCTCTGCATATATTTAACTACGATTAGGGTATCTTATCTTGAAGCCGGCGGCGTCTAAGTACTAAAGCGCAATCAGTGGTGACACGATCGATAAGGAAGAAAGTACCAAAAATAACCTTTACAGCCCAATAGATCAAATACGAAGGATCCCCGGACGCTGAGCCATGCTCCTGACAAGGGCTGCGGTCGTTTGCTTAACCGAATCACAATTGTTATTCAATTGCGCAGGCTAATTTGCTCGCTGTTGGTAGTACACGGCGTGTCTTATTTTTTTCTTTCTCCTTTCGAACGTAAAAAAAAAAAAACGTCACCTACGATTAACGGTGTAATCCGGCCTCTTCCGGTGGCACGCCGGAAAAGCCTTACATGAGTCGGCAGAACAAAGCGACACTATTTCACCGCTACAAAATAAATATTTCCTTATTAAATCTAGGACACGTGTAAGCGGTGAATTAACTCGGACTAATAACGAAATAGTGTTCGCTTAGCACGAGAAGCATGATTACCACCAGAATTCATGCTCAAGATCAAGAATTCGATTTCCTGCTACAGCAGTCCTGTTTCGCTGATGGCGAAATAAAAAAAAAGCGCTCATGTACGTCTAGTAGCATGCGGGTGCACATTAATACCTCAGATGTTTGAATCTATGTAAGCACGGCGTACCTCACCATCGGCTAGTTAATTGTATTGCACCGTAAAACCCCCGTATGTTCTCGGAATCTCCGAGACCACTTATGAGAGAGCTGCCTCCAGAGTTTGTCAAACACCCCTCCCACTTGCATTAACGAAAGATATAACACGGCACAGTAAAGACATTTCTGAGATGTGCCTGCCATGTATAGTGGCGCAGTTATAGAAGCTAAAGCGTCTGGGTATTTTTATGGCGGGCTTCGGGAACGGATGTTGCGTATGACACACACGCCGTGTTTTGTCGATAAAACTTTTCGCAGCCTCTATGAAGCTTTCCAAAACACATACAGACTGGCGAAAACACATCCGCATAGCTATAGGACAGGAGCTGCTTACGTATTCACGTGCTGCCTTTCTCCTTCAAAAGTTTGACTATAGCTGCATGGTCTCGAAAGCCGAGTCGACTGACTTACTTACTCTGCACCGGCTGTTCATTCCCGCACAGCTGCGCTACACGCTTGACGTGGCTACTGCCAGCAAACTGTTGAATCCATGTGTGTGACAGACCGTCGTACTATATGCACGTGCAGATGACGGTCGGTAAGAGGAGCGCGCACACACACGAGCACGCACATGCGTCAAATGCTCGATGCGAGTGCGGCCAGAAAATTAAAAAAAAAAAATTCACAGCATATCCACGGAGTGAATGATGATGAGTGGGCGAAGCTCGGGAGGTTCATCGTAGATCGTGCCGAGTTCCGGATTAATTTAGTTAACGCGCACGCTACGAATCCTTATGGTTCAACTATGCACAAGTGAAATCTCCCACCGGCACTTCATTGCAAGTCAAGATCCAGTGCCTATATATGGGTGGCCGGTGAATGGTTCTCCAACACGAGCAGTCGGTATTTCTCAATCAAGAAACTTGCTACGAGACGCTGCCTGCGCCAACGTTGTCTCTCGCGGGTGAGGGCGCGTTCTCCCTCTTTGCGAGCTGGTAGAGCGTTCATCTAAGAAAGAGCGTTTCCATATTCAATGCGCGCCTTTCGCTTTCTCTCTCTCTCTCTCTCACACGCACAAGACAGCAGATGGAAGAGTTAGAGAGAGAGAGAGAGGCACGCGCCGAGGGCGAGCGCGTGCCTCCCGGCACGCCGGTTACGCCTGACGCAGGACAAGGTTAGACTAAGAGGAGCTTCGCCCCTGAAAGAGCCGCAGATGCTGAGGTAAGTTTCGGTCTTGCTCGTGGTGAGGCTCAACAGTTGCTTCGTCCCAACGTCGCCCTTGACGCAATGCCACGCTTTTTCAGCTTGTAATGTAACAGATGCCGGAAGCAGTGTTCAGCGTGACCTAATTTCGGAGCCGCGTCGTGGTCCTTTGTGGGCGTATATTACGTAGCCGTCATTTGTAAAGTTCACCACGTGGCTTTCACGAAACGATCTTGGCTCGATACTGTGCTACACGTATACTGCGTGGCAAGTTCCATAGTGCGTACGTATGTAGACTTGACAACACGGGCACGTATATGTCTCGGTTGAAGCACGTCCTGCGGTTGACGCGTGCAAGCTTCGCCCCGACGCTCGACAATAACGAGCCATAGTCGCCGCTGCTGTTGATAAGGTGTCGGATACAGCGAACAATGTCAGAGATAAGACGTTCGACGTTTGACAACGAACAAATCAGGGGGTATTTCCGAAGCAAAATGGACACGTAAGCAAATATGGACACTGTTTCACGTGGTTATACATTTCTTTCTATACACACCGTGGCGCACGTATAAGCAACAATCATTTCTGAGGTTCTACTCGCAGAAATTGCGATTTGAATATGATGACACGCCGTAGGGTTGAAACCAGGAATAACTTTGATCACCTAGGGTTGTTTAACCTGCATTAAAATTTGCATGCATGGGCGTCCGTGCATTTCACTCTCTCTCTCTTCCCCCCCCCCCCCGCCACCCATTGATATACGGCCGCCACAACAGAGAATCAATCCCCCCTTTACCACAATGCTAACGCCGTCTGCATGGGTCGCTCCTCCTGGGCAAATGAGAAACGAGCGCCTATTCTGCATTTCAAGCCCTTTTCATGTTTGAGCTTTCGTTCGCCTTTGACTGCCTCGTGTGTTATCATGTTGCGAGGCAGGCTGCGGTAGGACAGCTAACCCACAAACGGCGTATACTGTTCTGCAACAAACGGCTGATGAATAAATTCCCGCAACTTCTGCATAATTGCGGACTAACCAAGATCGCACATACAGTAAGCTGTCGACAGGGTGGAACCTATTGTTAGCCTCGTCTCCAAGCGTCATCCCCGCGAAAGCTGTAAACGTGTGACTATTGTGCGCCTAAATCGTGTGTACACCCCCAGGTGTGCAACTACCATATTTATTTATTTATTTATTTATTTATTTATTTATTTATTTAGACATACTGCGGACGAACATTTTGGTCCAAGCAGGAGGGCCAAAGAAACATCAAGTGAATTGTAAAAGCAACAATGAGAAAACGCGAATTCGTTGCAGGAAACACTCATCGATACTCCACAAAAGACACAACCTGTCTGTGAAACAGCAACAAGGTTTCAACACATTTGAACACTAAACACCAAAGAGAATTTTCCAGTGATGTAGCAAAATTTTTAGTCCCCGTTTCCCTGGTGAAGGGTAATGTTTCCCTTCTCCGCGGCTTGTCCGGGTGCATTTACGAAGCGTGCGACGTACCTTCTCATTCTGTTATACTATACGTTAACGAATAAACCGAGACCTTGGGTTCTTAACCGACACCAACTAATTGTGATTTTGTGGTGTACACCACATCGAACAAAGGCATAAAGCGGGATGACGGATGAAACAAAATGGAACGGTCGCAGTAATAATTGTGCCCCGAGAATTACCACCTCAATTAAAATTAACAGACCACAAAAGAACGCACTACAAGACAGAAGTTCGGGGGAAGATGGAGGCTTGAAGTGTCGAAAAATCTTTAAACACGGGAAATAGCTGAAGCCAACGTTTCGACAACAGGACTTCTAGGCCATGGCATCAACTTTGACGAATTGTTAATAAGAACTGCTGGAGTTTTACACGTGCCAAACCCACGGTGTGATTACGAGACACGTCATAGTGGAAGGCTTCCGAAATTTCGACCACCTGGGGTTCTGCAACGTACGTTGACACCGTACAGCCCGCGGACCTCCATCATTTCACTTCCGCCGATGTGCGGACGCCGCAGCCGGGACCGAACACGCGTCTCTCGGGTTCGCAGCCGAACGCCGTAATGTTCGCGGCGGGAACATCAACGAATTTGCTGCTCCGTCGAAAACAAGTCCTGTAGCCGAAACGTTGGCCCCACAGTGACGATCCCTGTTCACAGATTTTTTTTTTTCATCGATTCAGAGCGAATATCGGTCACATCAAGTCAAACTGCGCAGGAAATGCATGGCGTTGTGGCGCGCGCCTAACTCACGCAGGTAATGAGACGACAGACGCAGCTGAAAAACCGCACATAGTACCCTGAAAGTAGACTGAATGAGATTTCAACGACTTCCCATCAGAAGTTGGCAAATTTATGTAAATGTTAAAAACGCGATTAATCAGTCTTTCCTACGAGCAAAAATTATCTTGCTTGCATGTTGGAGTTTCGCAGCGCCACAAGCAAAGAAACACAAAGGAAACACAAAGCTCTCGCGCCCGACAAACAGAAGTCCGCCGCACACCAATTTGAACCTGCCGTGCATGCATAGTCCAGTTACAGCGTTAGGCATCGCCTGCCTCACACGTGCTGCGTGTGCGTCGTTCCGCTATGTACTCAGTAATGTATACGGTATGTGTGGCATTTCGAAGACGTACAGCGCGCGTACAGAATGAGACAGGGGCGCATAATGTCCGAGAGGCGGGCGACAATGCAACACGCACACACTGCTTCGCACACATTCAGGCGTGAAGAGGGTATAACCGCCATCACCGCGTAGCGCGAGAAATTTAGCTACAATGCACAGCGACTCCAGGCAAATGCTGTCGTTCACACATTCTTTGTTTAACAAAACTCTCTATGGCCAGAGAAGGAAGGGGAATAAAAAAAAAAAACGCAGAGTTATGCCACGCAGAGGAAACTTACACTTGTCGTTGGCGGCTTGATCGAGCAGACTGACCGGCTGCACGTGACGCACTTCGGCCATTGTCGCTGCCAGCGACCGAAGACGGCGACCGGGCTAGTCGGATTTCCTTCCGGACCACTGATATCACGCTTGGCCCGGGGTTGCGCTGCAGCCTCGCTCCTCCGCCGCCGCCGCCGCCGCCTCCTCTCGGTCCGCGAGCGAAACCGCATCGAAGCTGATTTATGCAAGAAAGAAAGCTGTCAGAGAGCATATTATGACGGTACATGAAACTTTCGCCTCTTCTTCAACGTCGGCCAAGTATAGTATACCTGAGGCCTTACACAGAGACTCGGACGCAGTGAGACACGTACAATGCGAATGCATGCGCATAGTATCGGGGTTTCTATATATACCCGTCTATCTCGCTGCGTGCCGTCTCCATTCGATGCCGTAAAAAAGACGTCCCACTAAAATACTACATATACGTATATGTTGGGACAGTCGGAGAGCAGTCATTCCTCGATGAGACTTTGCAGCGCCTTTGAAGACCACTAGTTATAAAAAAAAAAAGGCGCCTGGTTCTTGGGAAAGATTGTCGTAGAGTTGCTTTAGAAAGGTGCGGATAGGTTCAAAAGGCCACCTTCAAACAGAACTTTAATTATGGAATTCCTTTAGGAGTGGATATCGCATGGGCTGCTGTCGACGCAAATTTATTCCATGGCATGCGTGGTGAGTTGGTGAAATCGAGATTTGAATTCGCGAGAGCATACGAACGTAGTAAAACCGTTGCTGACTATTAAGAACCGCGATACTGATGCAGAGGTTAATTTTTGGTTTGCTGAGTGTTAGTACTGCAAGCTTGTAATTCTTCACGGCATTTCTGCGAAGAGGGCCAAAAAATATGTTTCAAGTCGTGCGACTTTGACAGATAACATAATTGCAGTCTTCGAGCTGTATTGCTTCATGAGCCTTAATGAGTATTGCTTCGAGCAGTATTGCTTTTGATTGCAAGAGCAATCGAAACACAGTTTTCACTGACTTTTACGGTAACTGAGTGCTTAAATAACTGCACTATGTCACATATTGTACTTTCTACGTAAACTTCAGCAGGAGAAACTGCAATATGTAGCCACCTGGAAATAGCATCGGCATTAAAGTTTTAGGTAAAATGCCCTATATCAAACTGCTTTAAATTTTAAATGAAGTTCTTTGAACCACGACAGAATGTGGACAGTCAATTTGCTCTTCACAAACTTCAGGAGTTATGCCGAAACTGGCGTGAACATCAGACGATGTTTCAAAGGAATTGCACTTCTGAACCTTCTACATTTTGTAAATTGCAGCATACACTTAAATGTAATGAGCTTCAAACTTATCTGATAAATTTCACTAATTATTTAGCTATACATATCAGTTTATCGAACAAATAATGTCAACTTCCCTAAAGGGGCCCTGCAACACTGAGAACATAGTCAGAAAATGGTGCCAATCATTCGTGGAGGCTCCTATGAACACGTAAGCTAAATGTCATTTGCACATCACGTACTATCGGCATCAAATGAAACGCGAACAGCGGAGAGCGTGTTTCAAGCATTAGAAACAGTATAGTGTTCGCCGTCCAGTCATCACCATTGACAGGCGTGCACATCCGGTTTGGCAGCACTGCGCGATCCCCCTATAGTGCGTTATCAAATAGCACAACTGGAACACAAGCAGAAATATTGCGCTATAGGGGGATCGCGCAGTGCTGCCACACCGGATGTGCGGGCCTGTCTATATCGATGACTGGTGGACGGCGCGCACTATGCCATTGATAAGGCTTGTGCCACGCGCTCCGCTGTTCGCGTTTCATTTGATGCCGATAGTACAAGCAAATTCGTAATTTGGTCTCAAATACAGCTGGAACACGCCTACTCTTTAAACAACCTAACGTCACAAGGAGCACCGACTAAGTCACTCGTATTTTTTTGGCGGTTTGGGAAGAAAGATACATGAATTTTCTTTAATGGCTGAACTCAAAACAAACAACGCGTTACTGGGGTCGTTTCGACGATCATAAAATCTCGTGTGCTAGTCCTGCCTAGAGCGACGTAGCGCGGTGCTCCCTGTGGCGCATTTGTTGAAAAGAGCAGGCAGTCTCTGTCAGTATTTGAAACCAAATGGCACGTTATTCGGTGTGTGTAGTGCAATAATATTTGGCTCACATATTCATCGTAGCCTACACGACTGATCAGCACCGTTTCCTCACTACCGTCCAAAAGCGTTGCAGGACGCCTTTAAGTAATCTTGCTGTATGACAGGAACTGTGTTATGTGCCACGGGTGACCTTCAAAAATTTTGGCAGTCTTCGCAGGAGCAACCAGTATATCACCTCGTATTCACTCATTAGGTTCGATTGTTGGATTTCAGGGGTCTTACGTTCCAAAGCCACGATATGATTATGAAATACACGAAGGGCTACGGAAATTTCGACCACCTGGGGTTCTTAACGTATACAGCATCGCACAGTACACGGGTCTCAACATTTCGTCTCCATCGAAATGCAGCCGCCGAGGCCGGGATTCGATCCCGCGACCTTCGGATCAGCAGCTGAGCCGAGTGCCACTTCTGCTAAACCACCGCGGGGGGCCATATGGACTCGTTGGTCTGTAACTAAATCCACGCAGTTCTCGAATTGCACTTTTGTTGTTGCACGCTTAGAAAAGCTGCAGTTTACAGGCTGAATCAAAATTCACATTTCCTACTACAGAGCTGAAACTTAGAAAACGAGCCACCATCATGATTAAAACAGCAAGTTTCAGTTTTTCGCCGTCGCCTGCAACAATGACCTACTGCACATAACATGAAGAGCAGAGGCTGGTTGAAAACACACGGCTTGAGAAAGAGTAGTGCAGAGCGGTGCGACCTAAACAGTTTTGTACGCCACAAATGCCCGATACAGTGCTTCCTGAAAACCTGTTAGATATTTATTAGCTCAACGATAACGCAGCTTTTCTGACGACTCGCGTTAGGGGTGCCTCTCACGTTCGGGCTGTGAATGTTCGTCACACCTCTACTGTACAAAACCCTTAAAACGCAAATGCGCATTTTCGGAAGCAACTTCATACAGTTTCACGTGACATCCGCGGAGTATTTTTTCGATACATCAAATTATACACGAAATACACGAACAGGGGAAAAACCCATTTCCATATATAGGCGAGTATTACGTTTAGCGCCTCAATGAACGAACAGGTGCTATACGCTGGAAGCTCTTTTTTTTTTTTTTTGTCTGTTTCTTTCCTTCAACTTTACGTACATACATGTGAATACGTAAACAGGCGGCAAGCGAAAACTTTTTTTTCCTCAACTGTAGAAACATGGGCTCGCGAAATGACAGCAAACAAGGTCAAATAAGCAGCTGTTGGCGTGGTTAAAACCTCGCCCTGTATTTCCTGGCTCCGGGTTCTCACGCGCACAGCACGTACAGACGCCAGCGGCGGGAAGCACGAAATGCGACAGATCCGGTGTTGGCTGTTGCTACTGCTGGGCGACCAGAAACGAACGCTGTTACAGAAAGCTACACTTTCGATACATGTAGCCCGTACGCGACCACACCACGCGTGTTCAATGTAAGCCCAAAAGTGTAAACCGTACAAAGAAGCACAGTTCCATCCATATGCGCCGCACTCTGCCGACGCTCCGGTCTTCACTCGACTAAATATCGAAGTTCTTTTTTCACATAAACACGAATATAGGAATCCCAAAGTCGCATACTCTGGTGTCGCGACATCAAGCCTTAAATACAAGGTGTCACGGGCAGGGCTCAACAGGCGACTTTGAACGGGTGTCCTATGCAGGTATACATACTTATATGCGCGCGTGCGAAGAAACACGGACGAGGCAAGCTCGACGAGTTGCAGCGCAAAGGACGACCATGGGCAAACAATGCTGGCTGCAAGCGACGGCAGAGAAGACAATGACATACCCAAACATCGGCGTGCGTCTGCCGCCGCACCGCTGGCTGCACCGCTACGATATAGCCGCGCGCCGCCAACCTGCCAAGTCTCGGCGTAGCGATCGCGCTCACGGCCCGGGCAGTCAGCGTCGCTATACACCGCTGTGGCGCTGTATAGAGAAACACCTTGCCGGCAGGGGGAATTCTTCTTCGCAGCGGACGATAAGATAGCGTGTTTTCGGTGAACCTCGCGTAATGCTGGGGCGATAAAGCGGGACGAAGCCGGCGGCGGGCGTTCCCCGGCGGCCGCATGGCAATTTACGAGCTTTGTTCTCACCGGCGCTTCTTTAATAAAGACCTCGACAGTGGACTTGGCTTCGGCGACCCGCCCTATGGAAAGCAAGGTCGTGCGTTCAATAGGTTGAAGAAGACAGATGGATGGTAAGAGAGCAGCCTGAGCTTGTTCGCTCGAGGTGGTCGGTGACCAGGGCATAATTAGGCGTGCTGCCACACGCTGGCCAAATTTGAACATACAGCGAGTCGACGAGAGACTTGGCCCTATTGTGTATGCAGTGGCGTCGTCCCCTGTAAGTTAGCTGACACGCCAGTGCACTCAAAGGGCGTTTTGGATAGCAGCTGATTAAGAGAATACGTCGTGCACTGACTGATCGAAGTGTCCCCAAGTCCCGGCCCACTAGTAAGCTTGTTTATCTAATGGGCGTCGCAGTCTAAGGATAAGGTTACTGAAAGCAAAAGACAGGGACATAGAAAATCCGGCAGATCGCACACGTTGTGGCAGTCGGTGTCATACGAAGCAATCGGCGAGAAAATTGACCATACAGAATAGCAGCAAAATGGCAAGTTGGGCCAGTTGGTTTAGATTCATCTTACAGATATTTACAGCTCGCAAGCTACGATTTAAAACAGGGAATGTCGGGGGAGCCAACGTTTCGACAAGCGGACAAGCGGACAAACGTTGGCTCCCGCGACATTCCCTGTTTTAAATCGTACCTTGCGATTTGTTCATCGATTCAAGCATCCATCTTCCCCTGAGCTTCTCTTCTAGTTTAGATATTTACAGCGCAACATAAGGACAAAGGGCAAAGAAAAACACGTCGTTGACTCCCAACTGACATTTTATTGAAGAATCGTTGACATATATATATGGACATGGTTCAAGCAACCGTCGCGTAGGACACAGAAGAAACATCACGAAAACACTAACAAGTAGCCAGGAGTGAATAATATACCGAAATTCGTTGTCATGAAGAGCGAGTAATGTTTTGCTGATACAAGCGTCGTTCCTAATCAACGTATGGCAGGCTTCAGCGATTTCTCCTGTGAATTGATTCGGCTGTTTAAAGATGATATTTTAGTCTTCTTGAAAAGAGGGCTGTAACCACCCTCCTGTAGATGATGTGGCGCTACACCTTCAAGAGATAGCTCGTGCTCCCTGAGCCGAGCAATCGCGCAGCGCTTTTGTACGCCCTACACGTTCTCGCCCACATGAACGGAATAACATACACAACCTGTCCGGCACAAACAATGTACCTGTTCTCGTGGCTGACTTTGCACTTTCTCTTTATCTGCTTTACCTGCGTTGTAAATATCTTTAGGATGAATGTATACCAAATTATTTGGCGTTCAGCCAACTGCCACGAGTAGGATCAACGCCTTTGCGTAGATGG
This sequence comes from Hyalomma asiaticum, assembly GCA_013339685.2. Taxonomy (NCBI): domain Eukaryota; kingdom Metazoa; phylum Arthropoda; class Arachnida; order Ixodida; family Ixodidae; genus Hyalomma; species Hyalomma asiaticum. Next base: position 116,302,626 of record CM023481.1, on the reverse strand, counting down.
ACTGGCTGAATGCGTCACATGGGCTTCGCAGGCATCGTCGACAGCAGTGTCGTGCACTGTGTGTGCGTTAGTGCATGTACGTTTATTTTGGTGAAGAGAAATAAATGCACGCAACGGGCTCTAATGTGTGTATCATGAATTCGTATAAGCGCCGTTCCCTGAAATATCCCTGCGGAGTCGAGCAAGGCCGGACGAAAGCACTGAGCGACGGCAGTACATACGTATGTTTTTCTCACATTGTTATAAGAGCGGTTAACACAAACCACGACAGCAGCTGACGTTACAAGCAACACCACCAGAACTGCTGATGCAGTTGGTTTGCTTACAATATACAGCGCGTGGAAAGAGCACCCGTGGATGAGTGGTAGTCTGCTTGCTTGTCGCCTCGTTGGCCCGTGTTCCAATTGCTGCCTTCGTTCGTTGCAGCGCGTTGCCTGTATCTGTCTGCTTGTTACGTCTACATTTCAATCGTAAGCTACAGCCAACCTGACCTCTTCCACTTGTTGAATTATAGTAAGGTGTGTCCTCATAAAATTATTAGGATCTATTTTTCTTCATCCTTGATTGACATAGGGTGACGTTAATATTCAATCACATCTGGCATTCCCCGAATTCCCCGGGGCCAGCACTGCGGGTGCGAGTCACATGTGATCTATCATCGTTAATGGGGGCATGCATGATAGGTATATCATGTTAGCGATGTCAAGAGTAATCACTCATGTTCGTCATACGTTCATGCTCTATGCCAGTTTTGGTGGCCAAATGAACGAGGGAAGCCCCGAAATGCATGCGGATAGATAGATAGATAGATAGATAGATAGATAGATAGATAGATAGATAGATAGATAGATAGATAGATAGATAGATAGATAGATAGATAGATAGATAGATAGATAGATAGATAGATAGATAGATAGATAGATAGATACGGTCAAAGTAGCTCAAGACCGCCAAGAAACGCTTGGCATTTAAAAAAAGGCAGTATCACGATGAGGTCATTTTCCAGAGTGTTCTGAATGCTCTGGTTCAGCAGATGACGGTAGCAACGACAAAAGTGTGGAAAGTTGGGCAACAAAAAGGTACTTACGAGCGTCAGTAGAATCTCTTGTAGCGTTCGTAGAACGAAGGACTCAGAAATTGCAGGATCCACAGAAAATAGAGCGTCGACATCATCACCAGCATGATCCACTTGAGCATGTGGAAGAAGTCCATGCTGCGAACACATTCGGCATGAGGAATACGACTACGCGGGTGTTCCCGGATTTCCTGAATGTGCATAACAACCTGGGCGTTTATGTCATCCTCTATTTGTCGTTTCGGTGGTTAGTTATCAGCCATTAAACTATATATAAGTTACAGTGGTATGACTGAAACAGCACTTTGGCTTGGGCGACTTGCTTCATGCTCTGAGATAGGCAGCGCGACGAAGACGAAGACGGAAGACACACTAAACACGGACGAGCGCCGTCTGTGTTCATGCGTGGCTCCCGTCTTCGTTGGGCTGCATCTCTCGGGGTATGATTGAATGATAAGCTGTGTGCACATACATGCGATATGAGCCGCTACAGATCAACTTGAAACACTGCTCTGTAGTAAGCTTGGAGAGTTGAAAAGTATTAACGCGAGGTTTACCGATAATTCACCGCGACTACAATAATTAGCTTTATTAAAAGGTGGGCAATTTTCGTACAGTTTTGTCACTGGACTTTCCAATTCAGTCTTACTGCAGCACTATACGCTAGCATGCTTACAGATAGGCGGAAGTGATGCAAACATTGTTCGACTAGAATTAGCAACGAAGAGACTCAGAGAGGCTTAACAGTTCTATCTGTCAATCGGCAAGGGAATAATTAAAACTAAACCGCATACAAGTAGAACAGATTTAGAAAAAAACTTATAAAGTTAATTGGTCACAGAATTGGCGCAAGTAACCTATAGTTACCTGTTAGAGAAGTTACGAGGGACTATTCGGCTCGGAACCCGCCCGTATACCTTGGGTCAGCACAGGAACGACCAGCAGCGGGTAGGTCGACAGGCAGGTGTAGTCTGGGCATCTCCATTTGCGAGCCCTTATAACGACTTGCAGGAAGCCGGACAAGGGTCGTCGTTCCGAAGCATCGGAAAGGTTTCAGGTTGCTAAGAAGGCCGTAGTGGCTGCCGCTAAGCCGTCTTCGATCGCATAAAGCCCGACTGTACACACGTACAGAGTCGCAACGCGCGTATTACGACGTTGAGCGTGCTTCCTCTAGCGCACGTGGCAACGACCCCAGCCAGGAACACAAACACTCTACGTCCTCTTTATTATATACAGTATACCACACGCACCCATATACAGTGTGTGTATATATATATATATATATATATATATATATATATATATATATATATATATATATATATATATATATATATATATATATATAGAGAGAGAGAGAGAGAGAGAGAGAGAGAGAAAATGAAGCGATATTGTTTGTTTCTTTGTGTTTTTCCTTGTTTATCGCACAGACGCCATTGTGGGGACCGCATTCCTTAGCGGTGTAGCACTCGCACGCATCAATCAGAACTGTAGCTTACGCTCCGCTGCCAAGAATACCTTCGCAAACATATCGCACCAGATACAGATTTGATTTGTTCGCAACCAACCTATTTACCAGTGCGCAATTAAATTCGGAGAACCTCATGATCATCTATTCTTTTTTTTTCGCGTAGGCACGCAAAAAAAAACCGACCCACCGACCCACCGATCCTACAATGTTGGTTGGTTGTTAGTTGGTCCTTCGGTACCTTGGCGCAACCCACTCTGGGGGATCGGCCATGAACCGAAAAATAGATTTGTGTGGGACAGGACCACTAATAAAAATACATAAAATTGTAATATAAGTTTGATAATCAAAGTTAAGTTAAAAGAATAGTCTCCTGCGAAGACTGAAGGTGTATAATTATAAAGAAGGAGAATCGAACCTACAATGCACCGAAGCCCGCGTTGTCTTCTTCATCCACCACTATGGCCATCCGCGGTGGAGCGGGCGCAGGATGTGATCCAGTGCACTTAAGTGCGCAAGGAAGTGGACAGTAAAATGGCGATACGAAAGCCTTAGACTGCGACGAAAATCGCATGTGTAATGCAAATACGTGGACTCGCATTGCGCCTGCGGTAAGATATTCATACTTTAAAGTAATACTTTCGCTTTCCTTGAATTGATCCCTTATGTGGTTTAATTAGATAAAACAAGTGGTTTGCCATGTCCTTTCCTCGATTTTCGTTGTACGTTGCCTTCATACGATTGCCGCTATACATATATTAGTGACATTTCTTTGATAGCTGTGTTATCAATAAGCCGAACGTACTTCGAAAGAAACACCGATTCACTGTTATTCTTACTCACCAGCGGTTTCGACCGGGGAACCGGTCTCCTCCTCAAGGTATACAAAAAGAAAGTGAAACCATTTCCGTGCCTGAACTGAGGTGTGACAAGGGCGTCAAGTTCCTTACCACTGTTATCCAAACTAGAAGAGAAGCTCACGGGATGATGGATGCTTGAATCGATGAAAATATCGCAAAATACGATTTAGAACGATTTAGGCTCCTGCGACATTCCCTGTTCTAAATCGTATTTTGCGATCTTTTCACCTACCACTGTTATGTAACACTGTCGCTATGACTATCATGTAGCAAGGGGAATGATTGATTTCTGGAGTTTTACGCACCAAAACCACGATAAGATTACGAGAGAGGCCGTAGCGGAAGGCTCCGGAAATTTCGACCACCTGTAGGCCTTCAACGTGCACTGACATCTCACAGCACACGGACCTCAACATTTCGCCTCGATCGAAGTGCAGCCGCCACGGCCGGGATTCGACGCCGCTACCTTCGGATCAGCAGCGGAGTGGCTGCTGATTCAATGCACTAGACCACCGTGGTGGGCCGGGATGAGGGCAAGGGTGTGGGTGGTGAGTCGAGGGCAAACACAGGCCCGCTTTTCCCTTCCGCGCAACTCGAGATTCTTTCTTTCTTTCTTTCTTTCTTTCTTTCTTTCTTTCTTTCTTTCTTTCTTTCTTTCTTTCTTTCTTTCTTTCGATACTCTCCTTCGCATAATATCATGTAGCAGTGTGGGTCAAGCGCAAGAGCGGGTCTGCTTTTCCCTTTTCCGTCACAGCTCGGCTGTTAACTGTGAACGCCAACGTACGTGCACCCTAAACAGCTCAGCTTTTAAAGGTACGGCACCGTGAGAACATCATCCACCGTGGTTTACACTTCAGCGAAAGCAGGAAACGGTGGGCGGTGGTGGAAACGCCGTCCACAGCTCCGCTTTGCCGCTCACCGCTCCGACATACTAACCCCGTTGAACTCTGAGATACGCGAATGATGATGCAAACATGGCAACTGCGCGCGCGCAACGCCTGCGGGACGCGCCTCTCGCTAGCTAGCAAAAAGAGTCTGAACGGTTGGCATTTTGGCCTCAAGGATCGTGAACTCTAGAGCTTGCTGTCGGATTTGTGTGGGAATCTCGAAGTCAATGTCGTTGCAGCGACGGCTGAAAATCATAGCTGCCAGAAATGCACGGTCACATATACGCGTTGCTTTTTCATGACTTCTTCATTTTGTTTAGGACCCTCCATTTTTGACGTCGTCACGGTGCTACAATATTGTGTATTTGTATTTGAAAACTGTGGACCCGCCGTGGTAGCTTAGCGGCTAGGCGTTGGATTGCGAAGCTCGAGGTCTCGGGATAGATTCTCGACCGCGGCGGCCTCATTTCGATGGAGGAAAAATGCGAAAAACGAAGAAAAAAAAAGACAAAAAAAAATTACAGCATATCCACGGAGTGAATGATGATGAGTGGGCGAAGCTCGGGATGTGCATCGTAGATCGTGCCGAGTTCCGGATTAATTTAGTTAACGCGCATGCTACGAATCCTCACGGTTCAACTATGCACAATGCACAAGTGAAATCTCCCACCGGCACTTCATTGCAAGTCAAGATCCAGTATATATATATATATATATATATATATATATATATATATATATATATATATATATATGGGTTTTGCCGGTGAACGCTTCTCCAACGCGAGCAGTCGGTATTTCTCAATCAAGAAACTCGCTAGGAGACGCTGCCTGCGCCAACGTTGTCTCTCGCGTTTGCCGGGGAGCGCGTGGCTCCCGGCGCTCGCGGCGAGGGCGAGCGCCAGGTGCCACGCGCTCGCCCTCGGCGCGTGCGTGCGCTCCAGCAGGCACGCGCCGGTGGCTACCTACTACTAACTACTACTACTACTACTACTACTACTACTACTACTACTACATACATCGGGGACGCACGAAATGGCTGCTAATGGGGAATGAGAGACAGAAGAATTCGGCTTTTAGTTAACGCGCACGCTGCGAATTTTTTATTGTTCAACAACGCACAGGAGAAATCTCCCACCGGCACCACCTCGGAGGTCAAAGCGTAAGACTGGTTACGCACTACTACGACTACGACGAGGGACGAACGGGTGCCGCTTTAAGGAGCTTCGCCCCTAAAAAACAACAACACCCGTATGCTTTGATTTGGGTGCACGTTAAAGAACACCGCGTGGTCAAAATTACACCAGAGCCCTCCACTGCACGGCGTGCCTCATAACCATATCTGGTTTCGTCACGCAAGATCCCAGGAATTATTATTATTATTATTATTATTATTATTATTATTATTATTATTATTATTATTATTATTATTATTATTATTATTATTATTAAAAATAATAATAACTGTGACCCGGTTCAGGAAAGATGCTACTTCCTGCAACCCTTCTCGGGAGCCCGGCTCAACGGGAAAATGGAAATGAAAGAGTAGAAGAGAGTTAAAGGATGGTGGCGGGCTCCTAAAACCACCTGAAGCTGTTTACTGTGCACTGATAACGCACACCGCCCCGCCTCGGTGGTTTAGTGGCTATGGCACTCGGCTGCTGATCCGAGAGTCGCGGGATCGAACCCCGGCCGCGGCGGCTGCATTTCGATGGAGGCGAAATGTTGAGGTCCGCGTGCTGTGCGATGTCAGTGCACGTTAAAGAACCCCAGGTGGTCAAAATTTCCGGAGCCCTCCACTACGGCGTCTCTAATAATCAGAGCTGGTTGTGGGACGTAAAACCCCACATAACCACAATAACAACTGATAACGCACATTATAAGGGCCTCTAGCATTTTAGTCTCCACCGAAAATCGAAAACCCACATCGTTTGGCCACCGCTTAACATAACATTTGCATGTGTAACATTTGTAACCCTTCCCATATATATATATATATATATATATATATATATATATATATATATATATATATATATATATATATAGGAGAGCAAGTGAAGAAAGCATAGTGCTCTAGTTTTTGGAGATTACCGGTGTATACTGCCTATATATGCCATGACGGTGCCGGTACTTCCAGCAAGCTTGCGAGTCTATATGACCAATTGACCGCGCGGCGTGTTTGGCGCAAGTTCTCCTTCGCGACCTTGCGGTTTGACCTTTAATGCAGAAACTTCCCAAAACGGGCACATCATTTAGAACCGATACGACGAGTATCTTAGAATGCGCCGCGAAATGTGGCTGATTAGCGACCGAGATAAGGTTGAAAGGCGACATGCGCAAGCAGAGATTGTTCGAAGCGAGCTGGAAACGACAGCGGCCTAGCCGCTCGATGCCCTATGACTTCCATCTCCGCTGCTGTGGCAATGGCTTACGGAGTAAATTTCCTCTTAATGAAGTCTGTCATCTTTTGTTCATTCATATACTTCGAACAAAATAGTATTGTAGTAGGGCAGCGGATGAGGTTTCACCGAGTACGGATACGATGTTAAACTTTCGAATTTTTATAAGCGGCGTTTCAAGTGTTTACAAACGAATTCAGAAATAAGCGGTCGCTCGCAACACACATCTAAAGACCACCGACGCATAAACACCCTTGTCTTAGAAAAAGCTCGAATAACCACCGCCGCTTACTATGCGTTGCCATCATAACCTCAAGTGGTCAAAATTTCTGGAGCCCTCCACTGCGGTGTCCGTGATAATTATATCGCTATTTCGGCACGTAACTGCACAGTTAAACCTAAAGAGGCAGACAATAGAACCAGCGATATCCACAAGACGGCCATTTCATAAGGGCTGTTCGCAATCATTTGTTGCCGAGGTTGCTGTCTGGCTATCAGATCTATATTATAATCACGACTGGCGAAGGCCCGAAAGCTAGCGAATGAGGAAACGCCTTTAATAAAAGTACGCTTGCAAATCCGGGTTCTCGTGATTTGCTAAACACCAGTTTACTTTTCGGTGTTCTGAAGGGTATTTTTGTTGAGCATGTGCGTCAGCCATCACGAAGACGACCATATGCAACATTTTGTTTTTTTTATTATGTTCAAACGAAATGTTTGGAACTGGGTAAATGTTCCCTCTCCTCAAAAATATTTCCTGACACACGGAACTAACACGCGGAACAAAAATTACGTTTGCTAATTCAAAAACTTTATACCTCCTCCCTTCAGCGACATGCGTAATTAAAGCCGAGCAGTAGTGGAGCTACGTCTTTTTATATAACACAAATCCGAATGCTGTTACAGACTTTCCAAATGTCTTTAAAAAATTATTTGGTGTTACTATCAGCATCCCTCCTTACCGCTGACTGTAACATCGTTGTACTTTGCAGCGCACATTAGAGAGAGAGGGAGAGAAGGGAAAGAAGATAGGCAGAGGCTAACTAGGGATGTTCCCAGCTGGGTCCTTCAAGAGGGGTCTTGCATTCATATACAACAGACATTGCAGCAATGAAATTCCGGTAATTCAGTTAGTCTTTATTGTAACGATCAATGTAATGAATCAATTTGCCTTCTCGTAATATATTAATGAATTACTTCTAGAGAAAATTTAACGAAAATTACTCATTCCCATAAGTATGAAGTCGTGGCAAGGTCGGTCAGAAGATCCGAGAAAGCAATAAGCTCAGATGCGATATCACCGGGAGCGCGGTAAGGGAACAACAGGACATTGAAATGTACTTACGCTAGCAAGCTGACTGACTGTTCGTCATAGTGGCCAGGAACATAGACGTTTCCCACATGCATTCGCTGTACGGTTTGGGCTCCAGTATCTTAAAATCTGCGCAACCGCTGCTCGGCGAAAGACAAGTTTCGTGTATACTGACATACTGAAAAAGTCTGTATGCCAAACAGTCGGGCTGATTGGACCCCATTACCTGCAAAGCCGCTTTCATGCAAGACTTGATCCGCACAGCGTAACTATGAGCCCGCCGTTGCAACACACACACACACACATATATATATATATATATATATATATATATATATATATATATATATATATATATATATGTCGGGGATGTAGCACCGCAGAAGGTGCTCTACGGGTAGGGCCAATGGCAGCGGGTGTTCTACATGGCAGCACACCTGGAGCGTAGTCAGTCCACATAGACGACGCCATGTCTTTGGGCTTGCGGAAGCACAGTTGTCTAATATGGCATGCTAGCACAGAGCTCAGAGCGATCGCCTTAAGCATATTTTTTCGGAACCGCCAAGGGTCGTTTACCGCCGATCCCGCAACCTGCATGATGCCCTAACATCCTCCAAAATAGCCAGTCGATCTATGTACGGTGGCTGTCGCCCTTGCAATAAACCCCGCTGCAAGGTCTGCCCTCACATGACAAGTTCGCAACGCGCAACTAGCACCGGTTCAAACTTTTCCCTTAGGATCAACGGAGACTTCAATTGCGACAGCGCCAATGTAGTCTACATGCTTGAGTGCTCCGCTTGTCACAAACAATACATCGGTCAGCAGGCAGGCACAGAACTTTATTTTTGTCCTGAAAAACTGCAGTTGGACGTCCCCTTTTAGGGGGATCCTGTAGCAGTTGCGGGCCGCTCCCACGCAGGGACAGGAAGACCGTGGCCCTCCGCCCTCTCGCAGGCTCTCTGGACAGCCCGAAGTTGAACCGAAAGGTCGCCGCTTCTCAGGGCTTCCTCCCAGTCCTCTTCTTTGCTGAACTCTGTGTCACGTAACGCAGGACATTGCCAGAGCATGTGAGCTAGTGAGCAGTAAGCCTCTCCGCAGTTCGGACAATGCGGTTCAACATTGGGCGAGAAGTTACTAAACCTGCCTCGCGAAGGGAAAGACCCCGTTTGGAGCATCCTGAAGGCCGAAGACTGCGGACGAGTGAGTTTAGGGTGAGGAAGTGGAAAGACCCTCCGAGAGAGATGATAATGAGTCACGATCTCGTGAAAAGTGAGGAGCGGGTCCCTGTACCTGCCGGCATCCCCGCCCGCGAATTCGCCGGGACCGCCGCGGTGAGTGAAACCTCGCGCACGGTCATGGGCAAACTCATTGGCGTTGGGGACATCGGGGTGTACGTTGGCCCCCATGTGGGCCGGGAACCATGTTATGGTGTGAAACCCGGCAGCCCCCTCGCTGCCGAGGATAGCTGCTGCCTCCCGCGAGATCGAGCCCGAGGCGAAAGCTCTGGCAGCGGACCGCGAGTCCGTGAAGACATTTGGACGCGATGCGTCCTTCATTGCTACAGCAATGGCAATTTGCTCAGCAATCGTTGCCGAAACGTTTCTAACCGACGCAGCACATAGGAGCTTGCCACTATGGTCGACTGAGACCACTGCAAAGCGATCAGAACGCCCGTACTGTGCTGCATCGACAAACGTAGCGAGGTCCGGGCTGTCTGCAACTGACTTCAATAAGGAACGGGCCCGAGCTATGCGGCGTCCTACATTGTACTGCGGGTGGACATTCCTGGGAAGTGGAGCTACGGCAAATGTACCTCTGATAGAAGACGGTAGAGTCACTTTACGTTCGCGAATCTGTGTAAGACCGCAGCCAATTGACTCCAGGATACGTCTACCGGCCTGCGAGGACGACAGGCGCACTACCTGAGCCATTTTCTGCGCCTCGATCACCTCCGAGAGGGAGTTATGCATGCCCAGTTGTATGAGCTTTTCGGTGCTCGTGCTGAGAGGCAACCCTAGAACTCGCTTTATACTCGTGCGCATTAGTGCGTCGATTTTTGCCTCTTCCCTTTTGGACCAGTGCAGCGCTGAAGCGACGTAATTAATGTGGCTCATGAGAAACGCATGGTAGAGCCGAAGGAGATTGCTCTCGCTCAGCCCGCCCCTGCGGTTCGAGACCCTGAGTATGAGCCTAAGCATGTTCTCCGTCTTGGAAGTGATGCGAGCTATAATCTGCGAGTTGCGCCCCTTCGACTCCAGCAACAGTCCGAGCACCCTGATGCAGTCTACCCTGGGGATTCTCTGCCCGTCACGTGTGTATAGAGATATTGGAATCTGCTCTAGAGGAGTGAGGTTCCTCATCCCTTGTCGGGTGGGTCGGTAAAGTAACAACTCGGACTTGGCAGGCGAGAGGCTCAATCCCGAACCGACTAGAAAGCCCTCCGTGACGTTGAGTGCCTGTTGAAGTGCCTGCTCTACCTCGGCATCGGACCCTCCCATGCACCACACAGTGATATCGTCCGCGTAGAGAGCATGGTTAATCCCGCGAACCGTGGCGAGTCGCTCGGAGAGGCCCTTCATGGCAATATTGAAGAGCAGAGGAGAGATGACGGCCCCCTGTGGAGTGCCTCTCGCTCCCAAGGTAAATTCCGCGGATTTTAGTTGGCCGATCTTAATGGAAGCCCTGCGTTCCCTGAGAAAGGAGCTAACGTATGCGTGGAAACGTTGTCCCAGACACATATCCGAGACTGCCTCAAGCACAAACTTGTGAGAGATGCTGTCAAAAGCTTTGGCCAGGTCTAGAGCTAGTATGCCTCTAGTATCTCTGGTGTAGTTGTCAATAATTTGTCTCTTAATGAGGAGCATGACGTCCTGTGCAGACAGGGCAGGCCTGAATCCCACCATGTTTTGCGGAAATAGCTCTTGAATTTCGATGTACCGGGACACCCTATTGTGGATCGCATGTTCAGCCACCTTTCCTACGCAGGACGTAAGCGAGATCGGCCGCATGTTCTCCGGTGCTAAAGGTTTCCCTGGCTTTGGAATAAGCACCACGGAGGCAGTCTTCCAGGATTCGGGGACAAGCCCCGTCTCCCAGATTTTGTTGACTTCCTCGGTTAGCTTCTGGATGGATTTACTATCCAAGTTACGTAGGAGCCTATTTGAGATTCCATCCGGGCCCGGTGCAGAGCGTCCGTTGAGCTCCTGAAGAACCTCCCAAATTTCTGGTTCAGTGAAAGGTGCGTCCAGCTCCGCCACCGTTCCCCCCCGGTAACGAGGATAGTCCGCGTCACCGGAAGGACCCAGCGGAAGATAGGTATCCGCTAACCCTTGCAGAAGGGCTGTTTCAGACACACCTTTCGCCTTTTCACTATGTACAATTCTGTCAATAGCGAATCTCTGGTTACCTTTGGATTGCGACTGATCAAGTAGTTGTTTAAGGAGGTTCCATTTGCCCCCCACTCTCATCTGTCCATCAACCGAAGAACATACTTCGTCCCACTGCTGTTTGGATAGTTCAATAGAATAAGCTTCGATCTCGCGATTGAGTTCCGCAATTTTCTTTCGGAGTCTGCGATTGAGCCTCTGCGTCCGCCACCGGGCTAGGATGGAATTTTTGGCCTCTAAGAGGTGCGCGAGGTGAGAATCCATCCGATCAACTTTCAGGTCCGTTTTGACAACCTTGGTTGCAGCATTAACATCCTCCTTGAGCCTTGCAAGAAGGCTCTCTAAGCTGCCGTATTCAGCTTGGTCCTCCCTTCGCAATTTTCGAAAGGCATCCCAGTCCGTTACCTTAAATTCCCTGAGGGGAGCCGCATTGACACCTAGGGTAATAGCCACCACGAAGTGGTCGCTACCTAGATTCTCTTGCAGATTTTGCCACCCTGCTGTACGAACGTTCTTGACGAACGCCAAGTCCGGAGTCGAGTCTCGGGCTACCGACGTGCCCGTTCTCGTCGGGAACCGCGGATCCGTAATCAGTTCCAATGAGCAGTCCGATACCGCCTGTAGGAGATTATTGCCCTTGGGTGTTCGCCTAAGGTAGCCCCAAGCGTCGTGCGGAGCGTTAAAGTCTCCCGCTACCACGATGGGGGCCCCCTTAGCCAGAGTCACCGCTTTTGTCATGATCGAAGCGAACGCTTGCCGGATGTCCGACGGCGAGCTGTAGACATTCAGAATAAATACGCTGTTTCTGAGCCAGCTGTTCGGGATGAGTTCTACCAGAATTACCTCCGCCCTGTTTTTGCCCAGCTGTAGTTTGTGTTCCTGAAAGGAGCATTTTCTTGCGACCAAGGTTGCCAAACCCCGCTTTCCCTCCTCGCGCACCGAGACAACTCGATAGCCCGGGAAGGTTAGCGCTTCACCGAGAGTTTCTTGTAAGATAATTACGTGTGGTTTGACCGCCTGAGAAGCGACGAACTGCTGCAGCGGAGCCCTGCGCCTTTTGAAACTGGCACAGTTCCACTGCCAAACGACAAGCTCATTAGTGTTGCCCGCCATGATTATTGCTCTGAATTTGCCTCTCCCGCGCCGGGTGTACTGCTAATGCGCCTGCAGGTGACGGCGCCCTGTTCGGACCTTGCGAAGACGACCGGGTCGTAGCTAGCGCGGCCTGCGTGCTTTCAAGAGACGACACCCTTTGTAGTAGAGTAGCCATGCTGTCAGCGAGTTGTTTTATCGATTGCTGCATGCTTTCCAGAGCTGTGCTGTTGGACTCGGTCTCCATAGAGTCCCACTCCCCTTGCGAGGGCGTGGCCCTGCGTTTACCTGAGCGCGCCTGTGCTTCCGCTGGTGGGGGCATCTGCTGGCTGTCGCCCTGGGATGAGTAAGATTTGCGAAGCGACTCAAGGTCAGCCCTCATCTGTTGAAGCTCTGTCTTTAGGCGAGCATTCTCTTCGATCAACCTAGCTACCCTGGGGTCTTCCCTGTGCTCTGGCAATGCTACCTGCGTTACCTTTGTTGGCGGCGCCGCTGTCTTCGGCTTTGCTCGATCCGCCCAGGTAGGCGCTTCCTGGATCCGCACCCGCGAGCGAGAGCGCCCTCTGGAGCGAGAGCGCCCCCTGGAACGAGAGCGCCCCCTGGACAGGCTGCGCCGGTGGTAAGCTGGCGTGACCGACCGCCCCCGCTTGGGAGAACTTCCCACGCTGGAATCACGTGACCGGCACCCCTGGGCCGGCTGTTGCTGATTTTTGTTGGCACGCTTTCGGCGCCGTCTTCTCCTTCGCACAACGTAGGGGACTTGAAAGCGTTGTTTGCACGTTCTGTCCGCCGTTGGATGAGGTCCTCCGCAAAGAGAACACGTGGGCGAGCACTGGTGATCGTCAGGTGGGGAGGCGAGTCCACAGCCTCTGCACATCTTCTTGTCTGGGTTGGGGCAAACGTCGGCCCTGTGGCCCAGGCCTCCACACGCGTAACACACGTCGGTTTGCCGCTTGTAGAGCGTGCAGCGCAGTAAACTGACACCGCACATGACGTAGTTCGGCACCTTCATGCCGTCGAAAAGCACGACCACTGTGGTAGTGTTCTTGATCCTCTTGGCTTCTACGGCCTTGGGATTTCGCTGGTTGACAATCATCGCTTGGAGTTGGGTACAGCTGATGTCGACGTCTACTCCTCGTATGACTCCTTTACAGGTGTTATCGGGGGCCGCAACATACGCCGCCACGTTGTATAACCCTTCGCTTATGCGAATCTGTTTGATCCCAGCATACGCGTTCGCATTCTTCTGCGCCGGTGTGGAAATGACAAGAATGTTTTGACATCGGTCAAACCGAGACATCATTCAGGTTACGCTTTAACAACCACCGAGCCCATGCTACTAGCCTTCCTCATCTTCCACTATCAAAGCATGTCCTGATTCCGGGTCATTCTTTTGAAGATATCACGGCCCCGATACTACAATCTGGTTTTAAAAATCATCATGACCGAGAAGTTCGCGAGTCTTACCTGATCAACAAATGCAATAGTATTCATTCCGGCATAAACGAAAGCATCGGACGCGTTGCTTTTCTTTCTTTGTAGCAACGTTAATCAAATTGTTGTGTTAATTCACCCCCACCCGCACTTTTTCACCCATTTTTGCATGCTTTTATATACCGCATTGACGCCTCTGTTCGCTTGTCTGTATTGTGACCGCAGTGACTGGCTGAGTTTTGTTTACCGATACCTCCTTGTGCGCCTAAGATGTGCTCATCTTATTTTATGTGTCATCCATTTTCGCCTTGAACCCTCGTGTTTATTTTTCACGGCTTAATCAGTGCACTGCCGCCTAAACATTTGCTGTGCGCGGGCTACGTGTCCATAATTTGACTGACAACACTTATTTCTGAGATCAATCATGACGTGTCAAAATACGTTGTCGCGGTTGTTTGATATAGGACTACCTACGCCTTTTTGAGTGATTCTGCGATTTTAGAGGCCCTTATAGGCGGCACATGCCTTGTATTTGCTTCATTCTCTGACGAAGGCCGTGCCACGGTCGAAACGTTGGGCATAAAAGTATTGCTTTTTCGTGCGTGTACCCGCTTCTTTTCTTATACGTGCCGGACCCACTGAAGTTTCTATAGATATATATATATATATATATATATATATATATATATATATATATATATATATATATATATATATATATATATATATATATATCAGACAATGTAGCGATAAAACCGTGCAACCCTCCGATATGGCCGAGAAAGCTAAAGGCGCTCTGACCACTGTTGCGTTTTAGCTCGAAATTGTTTGCAGCTAGATTGTTGCAATCTGTGACGAAAAGTCGTATGGCTTGATCCCACCGCAGCAAGGCACTTTGGATGACGGCTAAAGGATGCCTACACGAATCGCACACTGACATGTTATGCGGTGAAGGCGAAACAAAGAGAAGCTTTCCGCAGCCATGTGGTTGGTAAGTTCAAAAGAAAAACAAACATTTCTGGCTTAAAACAAAAAGTACTCTTTTAAATATTTCTGCGTGAATTAATCACAAAGAGGACAATAAATCGAGTTATAAGCCATATTTTTACTTAGATTGCTACATTGCCAGTATGATGCCTCAGTGTGGGTCTAAATGCTATTTTTTGCCAAATTTCGCGCTATCTAGACACAAGATATCGGCTTTAGAAGCTCCCGAAGCATATGGTGTAAGAAAGTCGGAACTGTCATTATATTTGTCCTACTCGGGCCGGTGTTTTTACTAAATATTGCTAAATCTGCTACATTTTGCGATGTTTCGTCATGGCCGGAAGTAATGCCTAGGCCCGACTATAGTAATAATAAAAGACCAGCACCTTAAGAATACGCAAGGAATTGTACCAAATCAATGGCTCAAAGGAATAATATTGTATAAATTTATTTGTGCGACACATGCTGTGTTCCATTTCTGCAGGATAGCATCAATAGACATTCTACGTTGACAGCTTCAAAGACAGCTTCGTGCCATTGTCGTGCGAGTAATGGAACGCGTCTGGATCATGGTGTGAATGACGTTTGCGCGACGGGATGCCACCTGGCGTCGACCAAATAACGCTAAAAAAAAAAGAACAGCATTATTGTTTCTTTTGCTTATTTCATGTTCCAATCTGCGAAGAATTCAACGTGGCTCACACTAAGCGCATAAGAAGGCACCTACTAGCGAGCAGACGGCCATGCCTGCGAGATCCAAGCAATCTGCTCAGTCGTCAGTTTTTTGGACAGCGAAGTAGCCTGCATCGTTTTTGTCTTTGGATACTGCCTTCGCGAAGCTATATTGCCGTCTACGTGAGAATCGCGAAGCTATATTGCCGTCTACGGACAGGCCACCACTGGAATCTGACCCTGGCAACGTTTAACGCAAGAACTTTATCTAGCGAGGGAAGTCTAGAGGTACTGTTTGAGGAATTAGCGGGCATTAAATGGGACGTTATAGGGCTCAGTGAGGTTAGGAGGACGGGTGAAGCCTTTACACTGCTGAAAAATGGGCACATCCTATGTTATCGTGGCCTAGAAGACAAAAGAGAACTAGAAGTGGGATTTCTGGTCAACAAGACCATTGCTGGCAACATAGTAGAATACTATAGCATTAACGAGAGGGTAGCAGGTCTTCTAATTAAGCTTAATAAGAGGTACAAATTGAAGGTAGTACAGGGCTATGCACCTACATCCAGCCATGACGACCAGCTAGTTGAACACTTCTATGAAGATGTGGAATCGGCAATGGCTAAAGTAAAGACGCAGTACACTATTGTGATGGGAGACTTCAATGCTAAGGTAGGCAAGAGGCAGGCTGGAGACAAGGCAGTCGGGAACTATGGCGTCGGTTGTAGGAATGACAGAGGGAACTTATTAGTAGAGTTCGCCGAGCGGAATAATCTGCGTATCATGAACACGTTCTTCCGTAAACGGGAGAATCGGAAGTGGACGTGGAAAAGCCCGAATGGCGAGCATAAAAATGAAATAGACTACATATTATGCGAGAACCCTGGCGTCGTGCAGGATGTCGAAGTGCTGGGCAGAGTTAGGTGCAGTGACCACAGGATGGTGATATCTCGAATTGGGCCAGACTTGAGGAGGGACCGCAATAAGCTAGTACGAAAGACGGTGATCAATGAGCTAACTGTAAGACGGAAAGTCGAGGAATTCCAGATAGCGCTGCAGAACAGATATTCAGCTCTAACAGACCAAGCAGACAATTGCGTTCAGGAAGTCAGCGATAATCTCACGCGGATTGTCACGGAATGTGCAATAGAAGTAGGAGGTAAGATCGGTAGAGAGATTATTAGCAAACTTTCCCAGGAGACGAAAGACTTGATTAGAAAGCGGCAAGGCATGACAGTATCAAATCCAATTGACAGAACAGAACTAGCGGAGCTTTCGAAGTTAATCAATAAGCGTAAGACAGCCGACATACGAAAGTATAATATGGAGCGGATTGAGCATGCTCTAAAGAACGGAAGGAGCCCGAAAGCGGCGAAGAGACGTCTAGGCATAGGTCCAAATCAAATGTATGCATTACGAGACAGGCAAGGCAATGTGATCACGAATAGGGATGAAATAGTGATAATAGCCGAGGAGTTTTACAGAGATCTCTACAGTAGTCGTGATAACCAGAATAGTGAACGGGGAAGCAGCTTAGAAGAGGCTGACATTCCACCAGTACTGACAGAGGAAGTAATGAAAGCTTTGAAAGATATGCAAGCGGGAAAGGCACCCGGCGAGGGTCAGATAACAGCAGAACTACTAAAGGATGGTGGGCAGATTATACTGGAAAAACTGGCAAGCCTGTATACGCAATGCCTAATGACTGCGAGCATACCGGAATCTTGGAAGAATGCTAACATCTTCCTAATCCGTAAGAAAGGCGACACAAAGGACTTGAAAAATTACAGGCCGATTAGCTTACTGTTAGTCGTTTACTAGGTATTTACCAAGGTAATCACTAACAGAATTTGTGCCACCTTAGATTTCAGTCAACCTAAGGAACAAGCAGGGTTTCGTAAAGGCTACTGAACAGTAGACCATATTCACACTATCAATCAGGTGATAGTGAAATGCGCAGAGTATAATCAACCCCTATATATAGCCTTCATAGATTACGAGAAGGCATTTGACTCGGTCGATACCTCAGCAGTCATGCAGGCATTGCGGAATCAGGGCGTAGACGAGCACTACGTAAGACTACTGGAAGACATCTACAACGACTCCACAGCCACCATAGTCCTCCATAAGGAGAGCAGCAAGATACCTATAAAGAAGGGCGTAAGACAACGTGACACAATCTCTCCAATGTTATTCACAGCATGTTTACAAGAAGTATTTAGAAGGCTGGATTGGGAACAGGTGGGTGTAAGGGTTAATGGGGAATACCTCAGTAACCTCCGATTTGCTGATGACATTGCCTTGCTAAGTAACTCGGGAGATGAATTACAAAGCATGATTACTGACCTTAACAGGCAAAGTATAACAGTGGGCCTGAAAATTAATATGCAGAAAACTAAAGTAATGTTCAATAGCCTTGGGCGAGTACAGCAATTTCAGATAGCTGGCGAGGCACTGGAAATAGTAAGTGAATATGTCTACTTAGGCCAGGTAGTGACCCCTGATCCGAATC
This sequence comes from Hyalomma asiaticum, assembly GCA_013339685.2. Classification (NCBI taxonomy): domain Eukaryota; kingdom Metazoa; phylum Arthropoda; class Arachnida; order Ixodida; family Ixodidae; genus Hyalomma; species Hyalomma asiaticum. The sequence continues at coordinate 116,284,539 of CM023481.1, read as the reverse complement.
ATGAGGCTGAGGTGATTAGGAGGATTAGAATGGGGTGGAGTGCATTCGGCAAGCATTCTCTGATAAGGAATGGTAGCTTACCATTATCTCTGAAGAGGAAAGTGTACAACAGCTGCATCTTACCGGTACTCGCCTATGGGGCAGAAACTTGGAGGCTAACTAAGAGGGTTCAGCTTAAATTGAGGACGACGCAGCGAGCTATGGAACGGAAAATGGTAGGTGTAACCTTAAGGGACAAGAAGAGAGCGTTGTGGGTTAGGGAACAAACGCGTGTTAGGGACATACTAATTGAAATTAAGAATAAATGGGCCTGGGCGGGCCATATAATACTTCCTTGTTTCTTATGGCGTATAAGGAACACGATTTAATAGTATGTTCAGTTTGTACAGCAGCCCCACATTCATACGATGGCAAAATGACATTGATGTGTAGGGAATAAATAAATAAATAAATAAATAAATAAATAAATAAATAAATAAATAAATAAAATGCGTCACATGGATTATTTCATCGGACGCCTACCAAAAAATGAAGGCCGGAACCAAAAGTGATGTATCTCACACGTGAAAGGTTCGCAGCAGCACAACCCAAGTAGCAAAAACGCGCACGCGTGCTACCGAGCGTGGGTCTAATTCTTATGAGATCAAGACATGGTAAAAACAATATCTAACGTGAACTACAATGCAAGAAATGGACCGATTTACAGTTAGAATACAAAACTCTCTTGTTGATGTGCGAATAAGAAAGAACATCAAATAAACCGTACCTGCACTTTCTTCTTCATCGCAACAGAATCTAGATGAGAAGTCCCTACTACGCACAAAGGGGGAGGCGGTTAGCCCTACACAACACTTCACAAGTACCACAGCTACGCTACGACTCCACTCGAAATGCTTCGCCGTCACGACCACCCCTTTGGATACACATCTGAACAACCATTTCAACAACAGATCTCAACGACACACATCTCAACAACAACCATACAAATGGTAAAACAGTCTACAAACTCGTCGCTGAGCACGTGGACTGATGCTCGGGTAGGAACTCAGATGTCGCCCTCGAAGTCGCCGTAGCTCACGGATCATCTCCGATCATTGCTGCTGACATAAGGCCCTCGCGGCGGTGACTACATAATTTCCCCTATAGGTCGGGGAGCCGAACGGCTAGGCTCGCACGAGGTATCGCAAACGAGGCTTGCTTCTTCATCCGAAACACTCCAGGTGCAAGATATGACACCGTGTAGGCGCGCTCACGTCGGAAATGTCCGGTTGAAAGACGCGTCTGCCGCACCTTGCTTTTTTGCGGCCGGTTAGGTCTGCGTGGCCGAGGAGCAGCATTACGCGGCAACTGCAATATGCCGGAGACGCTCCGTTGGTTTTGTTCAAGCACCTAGGGGAGCGCGGAACGCCCTTATTAAGAGTCGGTATTTTGTCGTCTAAAAGTCGCCGCCTAATGAACACGCTCATTTGGGGCCACCGTGCAAACGTCGGCTCTACTGCCAAAGCGCGGTTTCCGCAAACGCGCGGATAACGAAAGCCCCAGCGATTCTCTGACCACCGCGGCAGCCGAAAAACAGGAATACCGGTGCTTAATAAAATTCCCGTTCCCTGCGCCCCTGTCTCTCGCCCTGCCGACGCCACAGGTGAAGATATGCTGTTCCGCGATTTTCGAACGTCAAGGAAAAGATGTCTACAGTGTGTCCATCCTTCAGAACGACCCGTGCTTGCTGTTCAGACTGGCTCAGACAAAGCGAAAGACTGCTGTCCCTCCCCACGTCATCTGTCTCGCCGCGCGCGCTTCCCTGCCCCCTACGGGCGCCTGCGACTAACTAGCCTCCGTAGTATCACACCTGCCACTGCTCGCTTGCTTTGCCGAACGGTCTCCTGAGTACAAAATGGCCCACACATGGGAGCAGTAACCGCATTCTCAGAACCAATGCGCTGAGCGGAGATAGCAAAGCGCGCGTTGAGTGTCTTAGCTCCAAGGGAGCCGTGGCGGCGGGATCTGAAGGGACGAAACGAATTTCTCGGTTTGCTGCGGTTCGGCCTGCGCTGCCGTACATGGCCGGTTGAAAGCAGGAAATTTTTCCTCCAGCTACATGGAGCGACCCCACTGACTGCACTGGCGAAATTAAGGGAAGCTTCGCCCTCGTCGAAGCATCTAAGAGCGCAAAGGAATGGCGCTTTGCGCATGGTTTTCTCTTGAGTGAGCGAGAGTGCTAACAGCAAAGCGAGGACTCGAGGCTCGACCTCGGCGGTTGTGGCCCGGCCTACCCATCCTGCATGTGGACCTGTGGAACGCTTATAAAAGGAACGTCGTTCCCTTTGCCGTTCCTTCATAAATGTATCGCGTTCCCGTTACAGTTCCACCAATCCTAAATGGAACGATGGCGTTCCTTCGTTCCTCCCAAAAGGAACTAGTTCCAGGAACGTCGTTCCTTGGAACGACGTTCCGTACAACACTGGAAAGAAGCAAGAAGTCGTGCGTGACTCAGACGCCGTTCCACGAGCCAGCTGACGAGCCCATCTGCAAGCTCGAGTTGAGAAGACGCCCAAGTGATTTGATGAATAGGACTCTTTTGTGTTTTGTTGTTTGTTGCAGTGCATGAGCTTGTTCGTGTTTGTTGGCTTTGTGTAACGTTGTAACCCATCTGTGTTTGAGTTTGTAAACGCCGTGTTTGTGTACGTTTTGTGTAACTGCTTATTTGATGAGAATATATTTGTTTTGTTTGATCACCATTGGCTCTGACTCGGTCTTTGAACCACTAGCTGCTGGCATTTTGCTAGTGTGCTGAAGGGGACCAAAAATCTTATTGTCCAAGCTTTCGTGGGATCTTATTCGGGGAACCAGGACGTTGGTTCTTGGAATTATTTCCGGCGATCGCGTCCCGTACATCACAGCACGGGTTTGGTGACATTCGAAGAGCAGTTCCACTCACTGATTGTTCTCGGGAAATGAGAAAACCTGAATTGTTCAGTGTGAGCGAAGTATGGGGTAAGGCATTTTCATTGTGGTGTCGGGTGGGCTTGCTAGTTAGGGGTGATAGGTATGTCGATGCATCTAGGGCAAGTTTTTTTTCTAAGAGTTGGGAAAGGAACTGTAACATAAATTTTTGCTTCCTTCCTGTAATAGGGAAATTCCATTTGGTTGCATTAAATCTGACGAGTTGTGCCAGTCTAACCGGGAAAATTTGTTAAAAATGAACCGTACTGCCTTTCCCTGAACACGTTCCCGAATATGAGTGTTACGCTTAGTATGAGAATGTAGCAGTGTAGCAGAGGAGCTTAACATTAGTGAGAACAGTTTTAAGTTTGTGTTTAAGGAGACAAAGCTTGCGGAATGCAGATGAACAAACATTGTCGATATGAATATTCTAAGACAAATTTGAAGCGAGTGTCTCACCGCGATATTTGTAGTGACTTACTTGTTGTAGCGCCGAACACCCTAATAGATATGTGTAAGACAGCGGAATGTTTTGCGAGTTACCGGAATGCAGGCACATATGCTCGCATTAAGGGTCATTCCCCATTTTACACCCCATTCATGTATACTGCCCAGACTAGTGTGTAGGTCGCTGTAATCCTTATTGGAACTAATTTCTTTAAGCAAAACACAATAATCAGCACACAATATTATTTAAATGCCGCGGTGAACTGCATCATCTCTATCATTAACATACAATATAGAGAGCACAGGGCCTAACACACCGCCCTGCGGTACACCAGATATGACCCGTAGACAGCCCGAGTGTTGACCTGCTACATCCTCGTACTGTTTCAGATTATTCAGGTAGGCTCAAATCCAAGCACCAAGTATTTATCGGACGCCAATTGTCTCAAGTTTTAAGATGAGTGTGCTACGAGGAGTTTTAACGAACGCTTTACAAGAATCTAAGAAGAGCATATCCACGTTACCGTGTCTATCGGGGGTTAATGCAAGAGAATGAACTAATCTGACGAGTTGTGCGGCGATTGGGAATCTTTCCGAAACCCATGCTGATATTTGATCAATATGCAGCGTTTCTCGAGGAAGGTAGTTATACTATTATTTTGCAGCATTGCCAGGTTAGTGAAATTGGACGGTCATTTCCTAGTGCAGGCGGTCTCCCTTTTTAAAGATGGGCGCAATTCGAGCTGTCCTCCAATCACTGGGAAGGTCCGAAGTGAGCAAAGAAGTACGAAAAATAATAACCAAAATTTAGCAAGAGGCAAAGCACATCGATGTATGGGATATTGTCAGGACCGCACGAAGCTTTGGTTTTGAAATTTAGCAGCATAGACACCGCGCCAGGATAATAAATGAAAAGTGCGTCTTGGCGTGAAAATACTGTTTTGTTACGCACGCACTTTGAAGCGGAAATGTTAAACACACTCTGGAAATAATGACTGAAATGATGGGCAATGGAGTTTTGAACCGTTGCATTGATTCCACTGACTGATATTTGTGATACGGGTTTTTTTTTTTTTTTTCCTTTCGCCGATGTAACTCGAGAATTTACTGGGGCCATTTGTAATAAAGTTAGGCAAGGAAGTTTTTAAGTATACTCTCTCGAGCTTCGCACAGCTCGAGCAAAATTGTTCTGCGCATCATATATCAAAACCGACAGCGCCTGTCGTATTTTTAGTCGCTTAACTTTACGTTTCATGTGAATAATGTTACGATTTATACAGTGTGTTTGCTTGTTAATCTTTTTGCATTTGGTTGACACGCAGAAACGCACATTTCTAAGCAGAAACGACACATTTCTTTGAACTGCATTCAGATTAGCCTGACATTTGCATGATCAAAATCGGTAAGACAGGTTTCGATATGTTCAAGTATGCGTGCATCATTAGCCCTAAAGCAGTCTTCAAAGTAAAGAAGTCATAGATTTTAGGGCTAATTACTAGAACAATAGTCAAGGTAACGCGCACGAAATTGTGACCAGAGAGATCTCGTCTTACCTCCACAGCGTGCTCAGAGAAATTGCGCTTAATAAACACAAAATCCAATGTTGGTGTGGAATCACCCTGTACACGCGTTAGTATGTTAACTACTTGTAGCAGGTCATGCATAAGCATAATATCCAAAACTTGTGGGGCCGCGTCCCGCTCGACGCCATGTTTTTGCACGAAATGCCTCGCACCCCCCTTTCCCAGCTGGACGGGGCGGCGGCCCGCCCGTTTGCCCCATGTGGTTTTAACATAGGCTGCCATTGGGCAGCGAGAAATTCCCAGAATGTTTGCGCGTTCTGGCGTTTCTGGTTTTGGGGATGCCTCGGGAGAACACGCCGGGACTTGGAGAAGTGCGCACGTACTTTTGGGACCCTCCGGCCGACCAGGCCATCGGTCGGATGGCGTGCTTCTGCGAGCCCCAGCGACCACGACGGCGACCTGCGACCGACGCCTCTGTCTGTATGTTCTTCTTCTATTTTCCTTTTCCGAGGGCTCGCGGTCGCGGGTGCGCTGGCCGGGGTTAGGCTCTTCTTCTCTGCATGGTCTCTGTGTATTTTTGTGTGTTATTCTGTGTTCGCGTGTTGTTCTTTGTTACTGTCCTTTGTTTGTGTTATCGTGCTCGCGTTTTGTTAATCGTTATCGTATTTGTCCTTCGTTTATATTCGACTTTACATTCGGCCTCGTTTTGTTTGTATTATTTTAACGTTTATTAAATCACCATGCACGGAGAGTGACGCCTAATGTTCTCCTCTTTAGCCGCGTGCGACGGTTCGCGCTGCCCTGCCTCGAGTCGGGCCGCGGGCCGAAGCGCGCGGCAGCGCGGCGATGGCATGGCTGAGATAGCGAGCGCGCGGACGCGACGACCTCATTCTCTGCTCGTCGAGTGCTCGAACCCACGACAGGGGGTTGCTAGCGGCGATGCCGCTGCTAGCAGTAAGTATTAGTAGAAGTAAACCCCCACAAACTATGTCCACGTGTTTTGAGGTGTTAATATACCAGCGCCCCGCCATGGTGGTCTAGTGGCTATGGAACTCGGCTGCTGATCCGAGGGTCGCGGGATCGAATCCCGGCTGCAGCGGCTGCATTTCGATGGAGGCGAAATGTTGAGGCCCGTGTGCTGTGCGATGTCAGTGCACGTTAAAGAACCCCAGGAGGTCAAAATTTCCGGAGCCCTCCACTACGGCGTCTCTCATAATCAGAGCTGGTTTTGGGACGTTAAACCCCACATAACAACAATATGCCAACATCAAGGCGCTCCTAGTTTACTCCAGGTAAGTTCAAGTCACCAATGAGTAAGAGCTTCTTATTTTCAAAGTTAGCTATGTAATTTGTGCTAAGGTACTCTGCGGTGACATCCGGTGGCCTATACAGCCAAAATACAATTAGACAATGACTCCAGCAAGTCACCCTAATACATATACATTCTATTTCGTCAACATCTTCCATTAAAGCAGCGTTGATGCAGCGTTTAAAGGGACCCTGAAACCTCGTTTTATTCGCCGAGTTTTGCATCGAACCGGGTTCTTTGTATTGTCCTGAGGAAAATGCAAAAAGAATTTTCGAGATCGATAGAGGCAAACGCAAGTTATTAAACTTACAAATTCAAAATAAAAGCAGACAGATATCGGCATCCCCAGACGTGCACTCTGCTTCCAATCAAAACGCGGCTTACATCTTTCAGAACCGGAACCGTGCTGCCCTCTGTGACCTTCCTACCACAACCACCGCATGGGCCGCACAGCGCTCCTCGTCTCAGTTACAAGAAAAATGAAATTGTAATGCACAAATTTGTACCTTTTGGTAGATTTAGCAACCATAAAACACGTTCTCGATTTGAAACTTCTTATATTCGACGCATTATAAGCATGCGTGATGCATATTTTTATTCCTACTGGTCCTGGCCAATCAGAACCTGCAGCAAAGCCAGCATGGTGATCTCATATCCACTCGGAGAAACTGTTGATGTATGTCGCTGTAGTCAGCGCGGAAACCTATTTCAGGTACAAATTAAAATATAATGCGCTTTGATTTCGCCATTTTCGCTAGTGTTTCGGTCATCGTCAAGTCTCACACAAAGCTAAGGTAGAATAAAATTAATGTGCGTAAAATACGTTTCAGGGCCCCTTTAACTAAGATTGCTACACCACCGCCCCTCTAGTGCACCTGTCCTTACGAAAAACAGTGTAGGATGGGGGAAAGACATTATCATCGGGCAGTTGATTGTGCCACCAAGTCTCAGTAACAACAGTGATGCGTGGATCATGTTGCAGCAGAAATATTTCGAAAGCTTCAATTTTATTCACAATGCTTCGACTACTGATGTTTAGTAGCCTTAATTGCTAATTGTCAGAAATCATCACTGGACGTCATGAGTGGGGTTTGGCCGAATGACGCTCTCCCGCCTTTAGTCGCCTGTTTTGAGACTCATCCCAATAAAACGCTCCCTTATCAACTATAAGCCTGTCATGGATAAGGATTACTTTGTTCCTTGCTGCTTTTCGTTCATAGCGCTGTCCCACAGAAACTTCGTTTCTTTAGCTTCATCTGTCAATAATTATTCTGGGTAGACACTATTGATCCTTTAAGTTTTTTGTCATTTTGTAATATTAATCTCTTTTATTGAAAATTTGGATGTGTATAATATCATCGGCCTTTTGCCGGTTAGTTTCCTTGTTGGTGAATCCGTCCGATAGAATCGCCTTTTACTTGAAGCTTTTCCATAAATAACTCATGTACTATCTCTTGTATAGCAATCACGACGTAAATATTAAGCAATTAAAGCTGAGGGAAAGACACACCTGCCGCCGGTGGCAACAAAAGCTCCGAATTTCGGATAACGCGTTTGAGGCTCTACCAACTGAGCTGCGACGGTGGTCCTTCCCTTGTCCACTTAATTGTGTGTTTCTGTGCATTTTACTCCTGGGACTACTAGTCAGCGGCAGTCGTAGCCAAGGTGGCGAGTGTGTAACATTCTTTTTGAAAAAAGGAGTCACGTAGTACGAGCTGGCTGCTGAAGAATAAACCCTCGCATATTCCCAAAGGTAGCAAGTCTGCCAGAGCAACACCCAGGCCGTGGAATAACGAAAGGGGTATTGATCAAACGTTCATTTCTTTGTTACACACGACCTAAGAAATCCAACAGGCAACGAGGCCAAGGAAAGGGCATCGGGGAAATTGCTTCTAGTCGTTCAGCAGAGGCGTGAAAGAGGCGGGCTTCACTGGCTACGACAGGTTTACGCGTTTATTGAGGCTAAAGCACTATGCATCTCATGCGGACGTCTCCTTGAAGGAGTTGGTAAAGGCTTGGTCCAAAACCCGACGTCACCACCGAGAGCAGGACAAATGTCGTGGGAAAATAGGAGCTCCATTTGCCTGCCATGCCAAAAGTTCTGTGGCCAAGAAGTCTACACATGACTTCAAGGTGACGCCCTGGTGGAAGGTTAAGTGACGTCATCACAAAGCGTCATCAATAAAGTCACTGGTGCCATCATATATGTTCCCTTCGATGTTAAATTTCTCACGGACGTTCCTTCGAAGTAAGCCCTGTTCGTGGTTTTCAAAGAAAAATTTCGCTGTTTGGGTAGCACTCGAACCCACGCCCCCTGTGTGACATGCAAACACGTTCCCATTCATCCACGACTATTCTTATGTGTGGCAGACAAAACGTGTGACTGTTTCGTGCGTGATCGGATGCTACACGTCCCAGTCATGTGGCTGAGGTGCATTCGCATTCCAACATGCAAGCAGTCTTGGGTGCACCCAGCAACATTCTTATTTTGTACTACCCGTACAACATGATTTTTGAAGAATACCCCTGACTGTGTGTAAGACAAAAGATAGAAATGTCTACACCAACTATATCTACATGCATTTTATGAGATCAAGTTTTGAGCCCAGATCTACAATCTATCCATGCAAGCTCCGCTACAATCGCCTCCCTTTAACACTAGAGTAATAAAGGCAAGGTGACCCTTATGAGAAGCCTTTATTGCGCGGGGATAGAGAGCACCAATGCACACAAGAGATATGAGCAGTATCAGCAGTAGTGAGATATATACGATATAAAACCGAGGTTTTATACCTCCAAAACGAGCTGCGACTGGGGCACACGCTGTAGTGGCAGGCTACAGATTTCTTTTCACCAGCTGGAATTGTTTAAAGTGCACCTTATTCTAAGTAGACGGACGGGCCTTCATCGAATTGCAGCCGCAGTGACCGGGATGCGATCCCTCGACCTTGACCCTCTCAAGCCAACACCTACAGCCGCTAACACCTACCACCGCATGCAGGTAGAGAAAATGTAGTTCAGGTGATAAATCATTGCCCCCCCCCCCCCAAAAAAAAAGAAAAAAAAGGGGGGGGGGGGTGTTATCGACTGCACCAACAAACGTTCTGCTGTACTGACGTATGTGCGTCAGATGCGTCCTTCAGCTTGCACCGTATAGCCTAGCAACGAAAAAGCACATTATGCTGTTGGAACGACATTTTCTTTTTTTTTTACGAATTTCTAATACTTATATACTCTCTGGGACTTCGTCTGCTAAGATTGCGTTAAGATTTTGAGGAACACCATAGTAGGGGCGTATATATGAACACACGGCTGTGCTGGCATTTTCTCCGTCAAAATGCGGCCGCCATGGCCGGAAATCGAAGGCGTGGTCTCAAGCTATATCCAACCTGCTATGCCACCTGAGCGGGTTCTTCCTGCTAAGATGTGATGGGTAATTTTACAACAAATTTGAAAAAAATAGACGCGGTACAGGACTAACAAAGAAATTTCCTGTCTCTTAACAGGCGATAAGAAGAATAAATATGATGCCATAACACTGCGAATGTCCGATGAACACTCCACTCGGATCTATTACAGGCGAAATAGCACTCTTCCGAGGAAAGACACTTCGTTCGCAGTGCCGGTTACGGATAGAGTGGTGATGCAATGTTGACTCGATCATGCTAACTGCCGAAGCTTCCCGTAGTTCGGGCCTCCTCCTGTGTTAATACCAACCTAAAAAATACGACCTATTAGGATTTCGACCTATTGGGTGCGAGGTTAACCATGATTTCATTTTATACATTTCCCAACCCACAGCTCTCGGCTGTCTTTTACTCTGTCAGTGAACAATTTTTCAACTTTCTTATTGAATGAAACTTTTTGGGAAACCTACTGCTTCCATTTTTTCGTGATCAATGAACAATTCCTAAAGCCTACGTCATCCTGTTTTAAACTATAGAACAATTCAACTGTTCTCGGCATTCAAGAACGCTGAAGTAGCTTGTAACCGAACGACTGACTGAGTTGACTATCGCAGTCGCTTCATATAGGAACTATGGTATCCTGTATTTGAACACCTCCCAAGTCTCTTCTATAACCAATGGTCGAGACCTCCAACCCTTGATGAAAATCGCTGACAGAATCCTAACCATTCAAAAGACCTAAATACGAAACGTCGTGAATGAGCCCAGCGATGCACTGATGCTCGTAAGGAATAGCTGAATGCGCTTAAAAGATTTGCGTTGTAAGAAGACCGCTAAAACATTCTGCGTCATCATTAAAATAGACAATAAAGCCAACCTCATGGTTAGTAACTGGACACATGGGCAAAAGCCTTTTGTTAAAAAAAAAAAAAACTTTAATGCTCGGAAGCTTTAACAAACATGAAAAACAAAAAACTCAGAACAACCCTCCCGACTACACCAAGAGCACGCAGTTCGAAAGGCTTGCCAACAACTGCAACCGACACATGCGTCCATTCGCCTAACAATTGGGTCTGCAAGGTGGAAAGCAGTCTCATATGCTTGAGTTTGGCATTATGGTTGCCTGAGAGGACATGTCTGTCGACGGAAAAAGAAACAATGAAGAACTGAAAATAAATAAAAAAAAACTGTGGAGAACAAGGCCTCCGGATCGTTCCTCGAAGTCGCCTCCGCCCCGGTGTCACATTTCGTCCTCCTAATCCTTGCCGTTGATCTCGTACTCTTCAAGAAGATCGGCAAACATGGCGCGTTGCTTGTCCCGGGTGGCCTTGAAGACGTTGTCGTACTTTTTCTCGCAAAGAGCGAGGACATTCTGAAGATCCTCGGAAGTGAGGACCTTCTCGAGTTTCTCGTGCAACAGCTCGAGCTTGCGCGACACCTGAGCCTTGCGTATCCTGTTGTAATCGAGGTCTGCCAGCATAAGCTTGTAGCTGCACATGTCCAGGATGCGGACGACATTGCTCGTGTTCTTGATTGCGGGGCACTCCACCCGGTACTCAGCCGGTACGACCGTCTTGGAACGGCAGCGGTCCAGGAAGACTGCCTTGTTGGCGTGAGCCGAGAAGTCCAAAACCCCTCGGAAGTACCTGGTCACGAGCTTCACTGGGCGCCGGCCGTAATCGCGGAGAATCTGGCTCTTTAGCGAGGACGGCATCAATGGCTCAAATGAATCGACCGATGATGAATCGCTGCGATCGGCCTTGAGGCTATCGCGCACTCCCAAGGCACCGCCGCCACCCTTGAGTGGAACGTCAGACATGGCGACTGTTCTGAAAAGGCCAGCGCGTTCTGACCGGAAAAACAGCGCGCAGCTCGAGCCAGCTCCGCTATGCGGCCGTTACCGATGCTAATGCTGCTGCTGCGCGTGATTACGATGACACCGAAGTTCTTCAGGCGCTGCATGGCATCCAAGAATATGCTAGAATGTATACAATCCGCTTAGTTCTGTCCTCGGAAGTGTTGCTTGTGACAGCAGGAGACCGTGCGCTGAGATATAAGACTGAGTGGCCTAAATGCATTGAATGAAGTTGCCAGATGTGCTAGTAATGTGTTTGAGACTTTCAAAGCTCATAACGTAAATGGCTTCATAGGTTTGCTTGTGACCTAATGCCGTAATGTTGCAGCATGAAGGCGGAAAGGAATTTTGGAACTAAACTGACTAGAAGCAGATTTTTTTAAAATTCTGCGCTATAGCGGCGGTGTATAGCGGATGACCAAGGCTTAGCTATTCTAGTTGCTTGCTCTGTGTCACGAATGTAATGTTCAATACTTGTAAAGTGAAGGTTGTTGCTAAGAAATACATGCATAGAGACGCACAATGCATATAAAAATATATTAAACTTTTGTAGACCCTTGTGGCACAGCGGCACATACCATTCGGGGCAGGCAGGCAAGGAGGGAGGGGGGGGGAGGCAGGGGGGGGAGGCTTCCTGGGCCGTTATACACTGATCGACAGTTACAGCGATAATGACCGTGCAACATGATAGCGATGGTGAAGTTGGCACCCTTGCTCCAGCTTCGCTATTTGCTCAGATTTGATAGGGGTGGAACCCGCTTTACCTTTCCTTCCTTCCTTTCTCTATATCTTTCTCTGCTGTCTTCCATTTATTTCTTTCTGTTCTGTTCTTTTGTTCCTTTATTTCTGCATCTCGTTCCTCCTTTTATATTTCTTACGTTAATTCCCCCCCCCCTTTCTTTCTCTTTCTTTGTATCTTCGGTAAAAATCCAAGGGATTCATATGGTTCAGACATACCTTCTTCTTCGTTACCGCCTTCTTCGTTTCCCTAGCCACCCAAATAAAAGTTATTCTCATGTCATTTACACTGAAAATTGTGCACGCTTTATGGACGCGCGCCTTCATTGCGCCGCGTCTACTTCATGCATGTAAAGCCGCGCTTTTAAAGGGACTGTCTACCGCTCGGAAAAAATTGGGTAGATCGTGCGTCACATTTACGGGAACGAGCACGCTTTCATTCCACAAATAGGAATTAGGTTTTTAAGTTTGCTCTGAAAGTGGTGCGAAAAACGCCGCTAGCGACACCCAACAGCGCGTTCGTCATTTTCCAAGTGTACGAGAACCAGCCCACGCAGGCATACATTCTGCTGAAGGACTATTATGTATGTCTTACAAGTGTACTTCACCCTATGAGACACCTTGCTATAGCATGCAAGAGCAATTTGTTCTTTCTTTCGCTGCTTTCGGGGTGGCGCAGGTGGCGCTGCCTTCGAATTCGTCTGCCTGCACAGGCGCGTAGTACTGCGCTTGTCATGCATGCGGCGCTGCATGTCCGAGGCGCACCCCCGCGCGCCGACTTTCCCTCGCCTGTGTCCCGACATCAAGAACACGCACAAGGTCGTCCACATCTTGAACATATGCAGCAACAAGCTTATGCTGACAACCGGATGAGCAAGGCTCAGGTGTCGCGTCAGCTCGAGCTGTTGCACGAGAAACTCGAGAAGGTCCTCAGTTCTGAAGATCTCCAGAATGTCCTCGCTCTTTGCAAGGATAAGTACTACAACGTCTTCAAGGCCACCCGGGAGAAGGAACGTGCCATGTTTGCCGACCTGCCTCAAGAATACGAGATAAACTGCAGGGAATAGGAGGACGAAAAGTGACACAGGGGCGAACGATCCGAAGGAATTGTTTTCTACCGTGTTTTTTTTTATTTTCAGTTTTTCATTGTTTGTTTTTTCAGTCGAGAGACATGTCCTGTCAGGCAACCATAATGCCTAACTCAAGCATATGAGACTGCTTTCCACCTTGCAGACCCAATGTTAGGCGAATGGACGCATGTGTCAGTTGCAGTTGTTGGCAAACCTTTCGAACTGCCTGCTCTTGGTGTAGTCGGGAGGGTTGTTTTGAGTTTTTTTTCATGTTTGTTAAAGCTTCTGTGCATTAAAGGTTTTTTTAACAAAAGGCTTTTGCCCATGTGTCCAGTTACTAAACATGAGGTTGGCTTTATTGTCTATTTTAATGATGACGCAGAATGTTGTACCGGTATTCGCCAAGGGTTAGCGGTCTTCTTACAACGCAAATCTTTTTTAAGCGCATTAAACTATTGCCTACAAGCATCAGGGCCTCGCTGGGCTCACTGACGACGTTTTGTCTTTAGGTCTTTTGGATGGTTAGGATTCTGTCAGCGGTTTTCATCAAGGGTTGGAGGTCTCGACCATTGGTTATAGAAGAGACTTGGGAGGTGTTCAAATACAGGATACCATAGTTCCTATGTGAATCGACTGCGATAGTCAACTTAGCTAGTCGTTCGCTTGCAAGTTACTCTAGCGGTCTTGAAGGCCGAGAACAGTTGACTTGTTCTATAGTTTAAAACAGGATGACGTAGGCTTTAGGAATTGTTCATTGATCACGAAAAAATGGAAGCAGTAGGTTTCCCAAAAAGTTTCATTCAATAAGAACGTTGAAAAATTGTTCACTGACAGAGTAAAAGACAGCCGAGAGCTGTGGGTTGGGAAATGTATAAAATGAAATCATGGTTAACCTCGCACCCAATAGGTCGAAATCCTAATAGGTCGTATTTTTTAGGTTGGTATTAACACAGGAGGAGGCCCGAACTACGGGAAGCTTTGGCAGTTAGCATGATCGAGTCAACATTGCATCACCCCTATATCCGTAACCGGCACTGCGAACGAAGTGTCTTTCCTCGGAAGAGTGCTATTTCGCCTGTAATAGATCCGAGTGGAGCGTTCATCGGACATTCGCAGTGTTATGGCATCATATTTATTCTTCTTATCGGCTGTTAAGAGACAGGAAATTTCTTTGTTAGTCCTGTACCGCGTCTATTTTTTTCAAATTTGTTGTAAAATTACCCATCACATCTTAGCAGGAAGAACCCGCTCAGGTGGCATAGCAGGTTGGATATAGCTTGAGATCACGCCTTCGATTTCCGGCCATGGCGGCCGCATTTTCACCGAGAAAATGCAAGCGTTGCCGCGTGTTTATATATAAATCATCCTGATCCCCTACCACGGTGTTCCTCACAATGTTAACGCAATTTTAGCACGCGAAGTCGCAGAGAGTATATTGACGCGCGTGCTCTGCAGACGACAACGAAGATAAGGACGTGAACTGGACGTTCACATCTAGTGGGTCTTAGGGATATTCCGGCGAAGACGAAGTGTCTGTGTCTGTGGTCTGTTCTAGTGTTAACAGACTATCCTGATACACCATAGAACGCCTCACTATCGTCTGTTCGCCTTGTATCGCGACAATATTTATTTTAGAATTTAGTAAATAAAAAAGAAACGTCGCTCGTTAAAACACTAAGCGTACGGGAGTTACAACAGTGTCATGCGCTTTTTCGTTGGTATGCTATCCGGTGCTTGCTGATTGACGCATCTGACGCACATACTTCAGTACAGCAGAACGTTTGTTAATGTGGGCCATACCCCCCCCCCCCCCTTTTTTTTTTCCCTGTTTGTTTTGGGCCTAGTGCATTATCACCTGAACTGCCTTGTCTCTACCGGCATCCCGTGGTAGGTTAGCGGCTGCAAGTGTTGGCTTGAGAAGCTCAAGGTCGAGGGATTGAATCCCGGCCACAGCTGCCCTTAAACGACCCCAGGTGGTCAAAAGTGATCTTGTGCCTGCCACTACAGGGTGTGCCCCAGTCGCAGCTGCTTTTGCCGGCATAAAACCTCGGTTTCATGTCGTGTATGTCTCACTACTGCTGACACTGTTCATATCTCTTGTGTGCATTGGTGCTCTCTATCCCCGCGCAATAAAGGCTTCTCATAAGGGTCACCTTGTCTTTATTACTCTATAGTGTTAAAAGGAGGCGATTGTAGCGGAGCTTGGATGGATAGATTGTAGATCTAGGCTCAAAACATGATCTCATAAAATGCATGTAGATATAGTTGGTGTAGATATTTATATCTCTCGGCCTACACACAGTCCGGGGTATTCTTCAAAAATCATGTTGCACGGTATAGTACGAAATAAGAATGTTGCTGGGTGCACCCAAGACTGCTTGCATGTTGGAATGCGAATGCACCTCAGCCACATGACTGGGACGTGTAGCATCCGATCACGCACGAAACAGTCACACGTTTTGTCTGCCACACATAAGAATAGTCGTGGATGAATGGGAACGTGTTTGCATGTCACCTAGGAGGCGTGGGTACGAGTGCTACCCAAACTGCGAAATTTTTCTTTAAAAACCACGAACAGGGCTTACTTCAAATGAACGTCCGTGAGAAATTTAACATCGAAGGGAACATATATGATGGCACCAGTGACTTTATCAATGACGCTTTGGGATGACGTCACTTAACCTTACCACCATGAAGTCATATGTAGACTTCTTGGCCATATAACTTTTGGCATGGCAGGCAAATGGAGCTCCTATTTTCCCACGACATTTGTCCTGCTCTCGGTGGTGACGTCGGGTTTTGGACCAAGCCTTTACCAACTCCTTCAAGGAGACGTCCGCATGAGATGCATAGTGCTTTAGCCTCAATAAACGCGTAAACCTGTCGTAGCCAGTGAAGCCCGCCTCTTTCACGCCTCTGCTGAACGACTAGAAGCAATTTCCCCGATGCCCTTTCCTTGGCCTCGTTGCCTGTTGGATTTCTTAGGTCGTGTGTAACAAAGAAATGAACGTTTGATCAATACCCCTTTCGTTATTCCACGGCCTGGGTGTTGCTCTGGCAGACTTGCTACCTTTGGGAATATGCGAGGGTTTATTCTTCAGCAGCCAGCTCGTACTACGTGACTCCTTTTTTCAAAAAGAATGTTACACACTCGCCACCTTGGCTACGACTGCCGCTGACTAGTAGTCCCAGGAGTAAAATGCACAGAAACACACAATTAAGTGGACAAGGGAAGGACCACCGTCGCAGCTCAGTTGGTAGAGCCTCAAACGCGTTATCCGAAATTCGGAGCTTTTGTTGCCACCGGCGGCAGGTGTGTCTTTCTCTCAGCTTTAATTGCTTAATATTTACGTCGTGATTGCTATACTACAGGTAAGAACTACAGTAATTTCAGCGTTCTTTCTTTGACTTCATTATAATGTGTTAACTATATATATATATATATATATATATATATATATATATATATATATATGCGATCACGGCGGACCCGGTACTACCATGACATGCACGACTTTTGTTCTGCCTTGTGCAGGTTAGTGCAAACGCGACTTGATTTAGTTCATTTCTTACCGACTGTCGAGGTAATATGGTCTTGGCGTGCCCTCGGCGTAGTCAAAATATAGCATATGAATGTTCTCTAGCTTGTCGCTTGATTTTATGTGATGATGTGGCAGACAACACTGGCCTCACTCAAAAGGACTTCTATGAAGAAATTCTGAAGGGTCAAGCTAGGGTTCATGTGAAGCTTTAGAACTCAAGAATCATCTTAGTGAATTGAGAAATATGCTGAATGATTTCACTGCGGTACAGAGGGACTCCCAGAAACACGGTGGTCGTGTTAGCAATGACAAAGGCGAGCATACGTTGCATTCACTTGAACGCACTGTGAATTTGCAAACTAGGAAGCCTGTCGGACCTGGGAGACCACAGCAGACGGTCAAATTTGATTATTCACAAGATTCCAGAATGCCCTGATAAAATTGGTGCTACCTTTAAAAAAAAAGAGATAGTGTGCGAAAAAGCTTCAAGCACAGTGCGATTCCATCGGACGGATTCACCGGCTAGGCAAACAAACCGGCAAATGGCACATAATATCATGCACATACAAAATTTCACTGATTCGAAATTAATATTACAAAGTGCCAAAATAAACTTAAAGGAATGATTATTGACAGTTGACGGTAAAGAAACGAAGTTTCTGTGGGACAGCGCTAAGAACGAAAAGCAGCAAGGAACAAAGTAATCCTTATCCATGACCGGCTTCCCCGCCACGGTGGTCTAATGGTTATGACACTCGGCTGCAGATCCGAAGGTCGCGGGATCGAATCCCGACCGCGGCGGCTGCATTTCGATGGAGGCAAAATGTTGAGGCCCGTGTGCTGTGCGATGTCAGTGCACGTTAAAGAACCCCAGGTGGTCGAAATTTCCGGAGACCTCCATTACGGCGTCTCTCATAATCAGAGCTGGTTTTGGGACGTTAAACCCCACAAATCAATCAAGCGATCCATGACAGGGTTACAGTTGATAACGGAGCGTTTTATTGGGATGAGTCTCAAAACAGGCGAGTAAAGGCGGGAGGACGTCATTTGGCCAAACCGCACTGATGAAGTCCTGTAATTATTTCTGACAAGCATTTAAGGCCTAAACATCAATGCTCGAAGCATTGTAAATAATATTGAAGCTTTCTAAATACTACTGCTGCAACATGATCCACGCATCACTGCTGTTACTGAGAGTTGGTTGCACAATAAACTGCCCGATGAAAATATCTTTCCCCCATCCTACACTGTTGTTCGTAAGGACAGGTGCACTAGAGGGGCGGTGGTGTAGAAATCTTAGTTGAACGCTGCATCAACGCTGCTAGGGCCACTAAACAGGCTCCTACTTTTTTTAAGCCGCCCAAACAAGCTAACTCAATCATAGAGAAGGTTGCGGCGATCACTTTCTGCGAATATGACAGCGCTGCGCGCCACACAGACGCCGTATTTCAAAAAACAATTCCCGCGCCTCTTTCCTGCGATTGACCAGTCGCGCTCGCATCCTAGGTGTCGTAACGTTCTATCGCGAACAACTTTACGCAGTTGCAGCTCATTGATTGGTCGAAACCAGGTCTATGTCAGATCCTGTGGCCATCCCACCGCGTTAGCGCCGGAGCAGCGCTGGCCAGAGCAACCGGTACTGCAGCGCAAGCGTCAATGACGTCAATTGCTCACGTCATGTCACGTGTCAAAACTGGGCGGAGTCACGACGGCGCGTCGCGCCTACCCTCTCCTCTGCAGAGAAGGGTGGGGAGGCCGACCGAGAAAACGAAACCGACGCAAGCGGCCACTTAAACCCGTGTAACTTCTTTATTATTGCACCTATTCGCAAAATTCTTGCGGGAGCATGTTCACATCGCACAGGAGCGCAGTTATATATTTAAAACGTATTTTGGACCTCGGGGTTGTTTAGGGGCCCTTTAATGGAAGATGTTGACGAAATAGAATGTATATGTATTGGGTGACTCGCTGGAGTCATCGTCTAATTGTATTTTGGCTCTATAAGCCACCGGATGTCACCGCAGAGTACCTTAGCACACTGAAAAATTACATGGCTAACTTTGAAAATAAGAAGCTCTTACTCATTGGTGACTTGAACTTACCAGGAATAAACTGGGAGCGCCTTGATGCTGGTATTAACACCTCAAAACACGTGGACATAGTTTTTGATATTATGCTTATGCATGACCTGCTACAAGCAGTGTTGTACACGTTCCTCCAAAACAGGAACGAAAACTCGTTCCTCGTTCCTTCACAATTTTGTAACGAGTTCCCGTTACAAGTTCCTCTAATAAGAAAGGAACGCCTCCCAGTTACATTCCGTAAATTGGAACGTGTCGTTACATTAACGTTACATTTCATTTCTAAAACTGAAAATTAATCCCGAGGCAATTAAAGTGAACATTCTAAATCTCACATCAACCTATGTATATTTCACGAATTAGAACATCACCGGCAGCACAATAGCTGTAGACAAAGAAATATCTAAAGAAGCACTCCTCGGCAAATATTTTCAAGCGGGGCCGAACATATTACGAACAACTCCACTGCAACTTTGGCGCAAGTCTATTATAAGTGCGACACATATGGCACTTTCCACTTCAGTCTTCAGATGCGTAGCCAGGATACTGCGCCTCTAATGGGGAAATAGATAGTTGCAAACATACACCAATGAACGTAACAGCTATGCATCTGACACCAAAATCTAGCAACAGACCTTTTGATTTAGGACAGTATATAAAGGTTTGTGCCCTACCCATGCCATTGCGCGCAAATACTGGAACAAGATTCCAGCATACCGTCAGGACGATATGCGGTGCATTAAATATGTTTGGTTATTCCTGCGTAGCTAGCCCTTTGATCGCGTGGCAATGAAACTATAGTTTTTATTAAAAACAACCTGGGCATCAAGGAACATAATTAACGAGATCCGGGTTACAACGATGTTAACTTCTCTCAGCATTACAAACACGTACGCACGCACGTAAGCATGTTCAGCACACGTTCGCGTGAGCACGTGTGTGAGAAGCCTTTCGTTTCTTTGCCGAGGGCATATGGCTGCGCACGCTGAATTAAGGCGCGGCCCCTTCAGTTCAACTAAAATACCTTGGAGAGATTGACGCACAGAGTGCCTTACAAGTGTGGACAACCATGGCCACAACCGCGTTCTCACAACCAATACGGGGACAGGCGATGGTAAACAACGCGTTGACAGTGTTTTAGTTCGGACGGAGCCCTGGCGGGGGGATCATAAGAGACAAAAGGAACTTCGCTGTTGCAGGCAGTTCCTCCCGCGCTGCCGTACATTCATACAGGGCTGGCTGAGAGCCGGACACTACTTGTCCAGCGGCCATAGTAAGCGGCCACCGCTAAGGAGTAGCTGGATACTCTGCCGTCGTGCAGCCGAAGCGAAGGGGAAGCGTCACTGTCGTCGAATCGTCGAAAGCACAATAGAATGGCGTTTTAGCGCCTGATTTCTAATGAGAGAGTGATGATGGCTCCAGGAAAACGGGTAATCCAGGGATGGCTTATAGCCCTGCATATCCGCCCTGCATTCGTGCTGCGTATGTGTGATCGTCGTGGAGTGGAACGCGCATAGAAGGAACGCCGTTCCCTTTGCCGTTCCTTCGAAAATGTAACGCGTTCCCGTTACAGTTCCACTAAGCCTAAAAGGAACGATGGCGTTCCTTCGTTCCTCCCAAAAGAAACTCGTTCCAGGAACGCCGTTCCTTGGAACGACGTTCCTGACAACACTGGCTACAAGTAGTTAACATACCAACGCGTGTACAGGGTGATTCCACATCAATATTGGATTTTGTGTTTATTAGGCGCAATTTCTCTGAGCACGCTGTGGAGGTAAGACAAGGTCTCTCTGGTCACAACTTCGTGCGCGTTACCTTGGCTATTGTTCCAGTAATTAGCCGTAAAAAGCTTTCACTTCCTTACTTTAAAGACTGCCTTAGGGCTAATGATGCACGCATAGTTGAACATATCGAAACGTGTCTTACCGATTTTGATCATGCAAATGTCAATGTGTACTCTGAACACAGTTCAAAGAAATGTGTCGTTTCTGCTTAGGTAATTTTGTGTCAACCAAATGCGAAAAGATTAACAAGCAAACACACTGGATAAATCCCAACATTATTCAGATGAAACGTAAAGTTAAGCGACTAAAAAAAGGACAGGCGCTGGCGGATTTGATATATGATGCGCAGAACAAGCTCGTTCGAGCTGTGCGTAGCTCGAGGGAGTATACTTAAAAACTTCCTTGCCTAACTTTATTACAAATGACCACAGTAAATTCTGGAATTACATCGGCGAAAGGAAAAAGAAACCCGAATCACAGATATCAGTCAATGGAATCAACGCAAAGGTTCAAAAATCCATTGCCCATCATTTCAGTCATCATTTCCAGAGTGTGTTTAACATTTTCGCTTCAAACCGCGTGCGTAACACAACAGTATTTTCACGCCAAGACGCACTTTTAATTTATTATCCTGTTGCGGTGTCTATGCTGCTAAATTTTAAAACCAAAGCTTCGTGCCGTCCTGACAATATCCCATACATCGATGTGCTTTGCCTCTTGCTAAATTTTTGGTTATTATTTTTCGCACTTCTTTGCTCACTTCGGACCTTCCCAGAGATTGGAGAACAGCCCGAATTGTGCGCATCTTTAAAAAGGGAGACCGCCTGACATTAGGAAATGGCCGTCCAATTTCACTAACCTGGCAATGCTGCAAAATTATTGAACATATCATAGCTAATAGTATAACTACCTTCCTTGAGGAACGCTGCATATAGATCGAATATCAGCATGGGTTTCGGGAAGATTCCCAATCGCCGCACAACTCATCAGATTAGTTCATTCTCTTGCATTAACCCCCGATAGACACGGTAACGTGGATATGCTCTTCTTAGATTCTTGCAAAGCATTCGTTAAAGCTCCTCGTAGCACACTCACCTTAAAACTTCAGACAATTGGCGTCCGATCAATACTTGGTGCTTGGATTTGAGCCTAGTTCAATAATCTGAAACAGTACGAGGATGTAGCAGGTCAACACTCGGGGTGTCTACGGGTCATATCTGGTGTACCGCAGGGCGGTGTGTTAGGCCCTGTGCTCTCTATGTTGTATGTTAATGATAGAGATTATGCAGTTCACCCAGGCATTTAAATAATATTGTGTGCTGATTATTGTGTTTTGCTTAAAGAAATTAGTTCCAATAAGGATTACAGCGACCTACACACTAGTCTGGGCAGTATACATGAATGGGGTGTAAAATGGGGAATGACCCTTAATGCGAGCATATGTGCTACAACAAGTAAGTGACTACAAATATCGCGGTGAGACACTCGCTTCAAATTTGCCTTAGAATATTCATATCGATAATGTTTGTTCATCTGCCTTCCGCAAGCTTTGTCTCCGTAAGCACAAACTTAAAACTGTTCTCACTAATGTTAAGCTCCTCTGCTACACTGCTATTGTACGGCCAAAACTAGAATATGCAGGCGTTATACTGGACCCTCATACTAAGCGCAATTAACACTCATATTCTGGAACGTATTCAGAGAAAGGCAGTACGGTTCATTTTTAACAAGTTTACCCGGTTAGACTCGTCTTGCGATTTAATGCAAGCAAATGGAATTTCCATATTACAGGAACGAAGGCAAAAATTTAGGTTACAGTTTCTTTCCCAACTCTTAGAAAACAAACTTGCCTTAGATGCATCGACATACCTATCACCCTTAACTAGCAAGCCCACCCGACACCACAATGAAAATGCCTTACCCCATACTTTGCTCACACTGAACTATTCAGGTTTTCTTATTTCCCAAGAACAATCAGTGAATGGAACTCTCTTCGAAAACAAGTGATCATTCTGTGATGTAACCTTTCCTACTCTGTATTTTTATTGTACATTGCTGTTTCTTTGTATTACTCTTTTGTACTTACCACCCTTCATGGATCATGAGTTGCACAGTATTGTATATATATAAAAAATAATATCGATGGTCTCATATCAAGTGTAGCAGGTTGTTTTTCGACCACCTCCAGTTTTGCAGAAAAAAACGTGTTGTTACATCTGCATGTGGAGAGTGAACAGCTGGGCTGTTTGGTTTATGATTAAGTTCAACGAAAAGCCAGCAATGCAGGACGCGGACATAGAAAGCTATACACACGCAGACACACCTTCGCCGGACTAACAACCAAATTTATCGAGGCAACCACGAGCGTTTACGCAGAAATCCCGCGCAAACGCCCAAGCTATAACCAGAGGACTAGACCACCCGATAGTCAAGTACGGATAAAAAACCTCCACTCTTTTTCAGTGATAACCACAGAAGGTTCACTTATGCAGGTCTGGCCATTCGTCTTGATATTATATGTCTCGAAGAGTTCGCGCGCAATTCTTGTCCTTCCTCCGCCTAGAATGCTGGTTTGGCGAAACAAAGGCTTGCAACCATTACAATTTTTTACATAGAGAGCTAGATTACTCCCTGTGCCCGATCTTGCGTCGCAAGCATGTTTGTTTACGTTCATTTAAACACTGGCCCCTCTGATGTCTGCGTGTGTACCTTTAATGGATCAGAACTCTTGTTTGGGCTAGTTGGTGACCGTTCATAATGACTTGAAGACGCGAAAGAAAGTACACAGACGACACACAAAAAAACGGCGCTCGTCCTTGTCGTTTTTTTTGTGTGTCGTCTGTGTACTTTCTTTCGCGTCTTCAAGTCATTATGTACCTTTAATGTCCACATCCTGCATTGCTGGCATTTCGTTGAGTTTAACCTGTATGTGGAAAGTAACTATTCGAGCATCATTTCTCGGGAGAAAGTTTTTCTCACCGCGGGAGGGTGCTTGGAACGCGAAGCTGTAGGTGTATTCCAATACTCACGGTAGACATCTAAATAGGCAGCTAGCGGACAGCGGCCATTTTAAGTCCCATTCCAATTCTCACGTAGACGGCAAAATAGCTTCGCGAAGACAGTATCCAAAGACAAAAATGATGCAGGCTACTTCGCTGTCCAAAAAAAAACTGACGGCAGAGCAGATTGCTTGGATCACGCAGGCATGGCCGTCTGCTCGCTAATAGGTGCCTTCTTATGCGCTTAGTGTGAGCCACGCTGGATTTTTCGCAGATTGGAACATGAAATAAGCAAAAACGACAATTCTGTTCTTTTTTAAGCTTTATTTGGTCAACACCAGGTGGCGACACGTCGCGCAAACGTCATTCACACCATGATCCATACGCGTTCCATTACTCGGACGACAATGGCACGAAGCTGTCTTCGAAACTGCCAACGTATAACGTCTATTGATGCTGTCCTGCAGAACTGGAACACAGCATGTGTCGCACAAATAAATTTATGCAAGATTATTCCTTTGAGCCATTGATTTGGTACAATTTCTTGCTTATTCTTAAGGTGCTGGTCTTTTATTATTACTATAGTCTGGCCTAGGCATTAGTTCCGGCCATGACGAAACATCGCAAAATGTAGCAGATTTAGCAATTTTTAGTAAGAACACCGCGCCATGCGCAGCGCCTGTAGGGGCGCCACTGAAAGCCGCGTAGCGGCGGCCGTTGGAACCGGTGGTGGGTCGCGTAGCAGACGCCTCATTTCACTGCAAGCATCGCGGAAGTGCGCGCGTGCGATTTGCCGCTTGTGCGCGTCCCAGATAATTACTTTTGCGGCGATAGTGTGTGCAAAGGAGCTGCACATTATAATAGTGGACATGTGTCCGATGTCACAGCTGCGTGGGACGACAATGTCACCATACGCGCCAAGTGTTTGCCACAGACAAGCGTCAACAAGCTTCCCTACGAAGTGGAGCTCATCGCACCGCTTTCTTAATAACGTCCCGATCACTAATGCCTGCATGCATGCGTTGACGCTTCGTTTACTTGCCATGTGTTTAATAGTAGATTTTGAGGGATCGCTGTCGCACCGGCGCATGGATTTCACGGGTGCGGCCACGCGAAGGGTCAGCGTTGGTAAAACTGAAACCAGCACGATAAACTTGTGAATATATTGTTTTGTTTTGTGGGGTTTAACGTCCCAAAACCAGCTCTGATTATGAGAGACGCCGTAGTGGAGGGCTCCGGAAATTTCGACCACCTGGGGTTCTTTAACGTACACTGACATCGCACAGCACACGGGCCTCAACATTTCGCCTCCATCGAAACGCAGCCGCCGCGGCCGGGATTCGATCCCACGACCCTCGGATCAGCAGCCGAGTACCTTAGCCACTAGACCACCGTGGCGGGATCGATATTATATATATATATATATATATATATATATATATATATATATATATATATATATATATATATATTGTAGCGAAGAGGATTGGTGAACCTTACGAACGCTCTATCATCATCGGCTCACCGACGAAGAGGAGCTCGCGCTCTTGGTGTCCGACGCTCGCCTGAGACGGTCGCTTCGCTGCTTCGGCAATAAACCGCCTTATATATTTGGTGGAGCTTGTGCTGGGTTTTTCCCCAAACCTGGAACTGCGTACTCGGAGGCTGCCAGCCATCATGCCTGACGACGCCACCCAACCACCAGCCCCGGCATCGCAAACATTGATTTGCCCTGGCTCCATGCGTCAGCGCTTCCTCCCATCTTCAGTGGCTCCGACGAATACGACGTGGAAGATTGGCTGTCATTGTACGAGCGGGTGAGTGCGCACAATAAATGGGACGATCCTCAGAAGCTCAGCTACGTGAACAGCTACGTGAACCTCACGGGTGTCGATAGCGTGTGGTGTAACAACCACGAATCTGAGCTTCGCACCTGCTCAGATTTCAAGGCGCGCATTACGCAAGTCTTCGGTCGCCCTGCTGTGCGGAAGCTCCGTGCCGAAGAGCGCTTGCGCAGCCGTTCGCAGCAAGCTGGCGAAAGCTTCACGAATTATATTGAAGATATCGTGGACCTTTGCAAGCGCGTTGATCCGTCTATGGCAGAGTCTGACAAGATCTGCCACGTCATGAAGGGTATTGAAGATGACGCCTTTCAAATGCTCCTCTCAAAAAGCCCGCGGACGGTCGTCGAAGTCGCCGAACTTTGTCAGAGTTATGACGAACTTCGGAGGCAACGTCTCCTCACTCGACGTCCTGTGCACGATACATCCGTTGCAAGTTTAGCTGCAGTAACTAACGGCGATCATCTTGGCGAAATCAAAGAATTCATACGCGCTGAAGTTGCTCGTCAGTTGTCCCTGCTCGCGGCTGTTCCAAGGGCCGCGCCTTCCTTGGCTCCACCCACGTCATCCTTGACTCCTACATTCCGCCAGATGCTCCAGGACCAGGTTTCTGAAGCTATACGGTCTCCCATCGCAGCGCCACCACCTGCGCCTTCACCCCTAAGCTATGCCGAGGTTGCAGCTCGGCCATCTCCATCGACCTTTTCACCTCCACCGTTTTCTGCACCACCACGTCCAATACCACCTGTGTACACCACCAGACCAGCAGCTACCACGGGTTCCTGGCGTACGCCCGACAATCGCCCTGTGTGCTACTTCTGCGGCATCCCTGGGCACGTCGCACGGATCTGTTACCGTCGATTAGGCCTTCACGGTAATAACCAGTCTGTTCGTTCCTACGCTTCCCCAACTTCGCCCTACTCGCCACCAAATGACACACACTTGCGTCCTACACGCGACGTCGACCCCTCTTCCCGTGATCGTCGCTCACCATCTCCACGCCGCCGCTCGCTTTCGCCCATGCATCACCGTCCTGCCCCTTCGGATCCGGAAAACTAGCCACCGCAGTTCAAGAGGCAAGAACTGCGCTCCAGTCGAACAACACAAGACCTCGCTCTCCTCCGACGAACGTAATTGAAGTATCTGTGGAAGGAATAATCGTACTCGCATTAGTGGACACAGGCGCTGCTGTCTCAGTAATCACGGAAGAACTTTTCCGCAAGCTTCGAAAAGTAACGACGCCCTTATCTACGCTGTCACTCCGGACAGCAAGTTCACACTGCATTACCCCTGTTGCTTCATGCACTGCCCGTATCGTGATTGAAGGATACACGTACACAGTCGAGTTCATCGTTCTCTCATGCTGCTCATACGACGTCATCTTGGGGTGGGACTTCCTTTCCGATCACCAAGCCGTTATTGATTGTTCTCGCGCTGAAGTTGAATTGTCTCTGCATCTCGAAACCTGCTTATACGAGCTTGACGAATGTGGCGACAAACTGGTCCTTAGTGCAGAAACCACGATCCCTCCGTACTCTTCAGTCATTGCGACCGCCTGCTCCAATTACGTCCACGATGCTATTGCACTGTTTGTACCATCACACATTTTTGTTCGCCGACGATGTTCACTTCCCTTCGCTGTCCTAAATGTGAGCGGTGGTTGCACTCAACTGTTCGTCTCCAACGCCATGGACACGCCCCTCACCTTACGTCGTGGCGAGTGCCTTGGGCGTCTCCAGCGTGCCGACTCTGTGACCATCTTCGACGCGCCACTTGACAATACCTGTTCTGTATAAGCACGTTGGCTTATAGCTCGCCTTCTTCCCAGTCCACGCAAGACGTCTTCGATAGCACAGTAGATGCCCTCCTGAGCCCTACGCAGCGTTCACAGCTCTTTATCTTGCTACAGAAATACCAGTCCACGTTCGATTGTCACCAAGCGTCACTAGGCCGCACATCGACTGTACATCACGAGATAGACACCGGCACTCACGCACCACTGCGCCAGAGGCCTTATCGTGTATCCCTTGCAGAGCGCCGTGTTATTGAAGACCAAGTGAGCGAGATGATTGATCGTGGTCTGGTTCAAGCGTCTAATAGTCCATGGGCGTCACCAGTAGTCCTCGTAAAGAAAAAAGATGGTTCCATCCGATTTTGCGTGGACTACCGCCGCCTTAATAAAATAACGCGCAGGGACGTCTACTCGCTACCATGGATCGATGATGCCCTAGATTGTTTACAAGGCGCTGAATATTTTTCCTCGCTCGACCTTCGCTCAGGCTACTGGAAAGTGCCCATGGCTCCCGCCGATCGCCAGAAGACAGCTTTCGTTACGCCCGACGGCCTGTATGAATTTAACGTTATGCCGTTCGGGCTTTGCAATGTCCCTGCTACTTTCGAACGAATGATGGACAATTTGCTGCGGGGGCTAAAATGGAGGACATGCTTATTTTACCTTGACGACATCGTCGTTTTTTCTCCAGATTTTCCCACTCATCTGTACCGTCTCGAACAAGTCCTGCAGTGCATTGCCGACGCAGGCCTCCAGCTTAACTTGAAGAAATGTCGCTTTGGAGCTAAGCAGCTTGCAATACTCGGACACGTGGTGTCGAAAGACGGCATACTACCCGACGCTTTCAAACTCCGTGCCGTCGCCGAGTTTCCGAAACCCAAGACCCTGAAAGAGCTCCGAAGCTTTATCGGGCTCTGTTCCTACTTTCGCCGTTTTATTCGAAATTTTGCTTCTATCATCGCTCCGTTGACTCAGCTACTCCGAGGTGACACAAGCCTTTCTACTTGGTCCGCACCTTGCGACGATGCCTTTACAACATTGCGGCATTTGCTCACATCGCCTCCTGTACTGCGTCATTTCGACCCTACGGCCCCAACAGAAGTTCACACCGACGCCAGTGGCGTGGGACTTGGCGCAGTGCTTGCACAGCGGAAAAATGGGTATGGTGAATACGTAGTAGCCTATGCGAGCCGTACACTAACGAAAGCGGAATCCAACTACTCCGTCACTGAAAAGGAATGTTTGGCTATTATATGGGCCCTTGGGAAATTTCGACCCTACCTGTACGGCCGTCCCTTCGACGTCGTTACAGACCACCACGCTCTATGTTGGTTATCGACATTGAAAGATCCATCTGGCCGCCTTGCTCGTTGGGCTCTACGATTACAAGACTTCGACATACGCGTCATTTACCGCTCTGGTCGTAAACACACGGACGCGGATGCCCTCTCTCGTTCGCCTACACCAACTGACACGACTTCCATCTCAGTCCTCGAACCGGTATTTTCGTCGCCAGTGCCCGTCAACATGGCCGTGGAGCAGCGCAAGGATCCGTGGATCGCAGCAGTCATGGACTGTCTTTCGGACACTCCAACAAATCCACCTTCACGCGCTATTCGCCGCCAAGCTTCTCACTTCGAATTGCGGGACGGCGTTCTCTATTACCTTCCTGATGGCCGTAAATGGTTGTTAGTCGTTCCCCGTCACTTGCGCACAGATGTATGCTCTGCTCTTCATTCGGACCCGCAGTGTGCCCATGCTGGCCTCTTCAAAACTTACGCCAGGCTTCGATTACGCTTTTACTGGCGCGGCATGTATGACTTTGTCAGAAAGTACATTCGCTCGTGCACAGCGTGCCAGCGCCGCAAGCTTCCTGCTCCTCGTCCTTCCGGTCCTCTACAGCCCATCCCTTGTCCGTCTAGACCATTTGACCGCGTCGGCATAGACCTCTATATGGCCCTCTTCCCTGCACGTCAGCTGGCAATCGCTGGATTATTGTGGCTGTCGACCACCTCACACGTTATGCCGAAACCGCGGCACTGCGGACAGCCACAGCCCGCGACGTTGCATACTTTCTCCTACATCACTTCGTACTTCGTCATGGTGCGCCGCGGGAACTTCTGAGCGACAGAGGGCGTGCATTTCTTTCAGAAGTTCTTAGCGCCTTGCTCACCGCATGCCGTACCGTCCACCGCACCTCTATCTTATCATCCGCAAACCAACGGCATAACCGAACGGTTCAACCGCACTCTGGGCGACATGCTATCCATGTACATCGCGTCGGATCACACCAACTGGGATCTAGTTCTGCCATATGTCACGTACGCTTACAACACCGCCTCACAGGCCACAACGGGATTTTCGCCATTCTTCCTTGTGTATGGCCGTGAACCTACTTGTACGCTGGACACCATTCTCCCATACCGGCCTGACCCATCGGAGAGCACACCACTGTCCGAAGCCTCGAGGTACGCCGAGGAGTGCCGTCAGCTGGCCCGTTCGTTCACGGCGGAAGACCAAGGCCTCCAGAAGTTCCGCCGCGATGATGACCGTCCTCCCTGCACCTACCAGCCGGACTCACTAGTGTGGCTGTGGATACCTTCAACCACGCCTGGACTCTCCTCTAAACTCGTCACCAAATACCATGGTCCATACCGCGTCGTTCAACAGACCAGCCCTGTCAACTACGTTGTCGAGCCGGTGACGCCGTCTACTGATTTGAGGCGTCGGGGGCGCAGGACCGTGCATGTACAGAGGCTTAAACCTTATTACGATCCGGTCGTCCTCTCCTCCCCTTGAGTCGCCAGGATGGCTAGGAGAGCACGATGTCGCAGGCGGCTAGATAGATACGCTCAAAGTCGCCGAAGTTCGCTAAGAAATGCTTCGCATTTAAAATACCTGTCAGAACACTGACTTCTGGGGTTTTACGCCCCGAAACCACGATTCGATTATGAGAGACGCCGTGGTGGAGGGCTCCGGAAATTTCGACAAACTGGGGTTCTTTAACGTGCACTGACATCGCACAGGTAAGGAGCCTCAACATTACGCCTCCATCGAAATGCAGCCGCCGCGGCCTGGACTCGATCCTGCAAAATTCGTATCAGCAGCCGAGTACCAAAGCCACTAATTTACCGTGGCGGGGTCCCGTAAGAACACCGAAACGTAAATTGATGTTTAACAAAGACGAAAGCCCGTATTTGCAAACGTAGTTTTATTAAAGGCCTTTTCTCATTCGCTCGCCTTCGGGCCTTCGCCGGTC
The DNA here is from genome assembly GCA_013339685.2 of Hyalomma asiaticum. Lineage (NCBI taxonomy): Eukaryota > Metazoa > Arthropoda > Arachnida > Ixodida > Ixodidae > Hyalomma > Hyalomma asiaticum. The sequence continues at coordinate 116,253,949 of CM023481.1, read as the reverse complement.
GTGATAAGAGCGAGTTTTAGTACACGGAAAGTAGCTACGGAAAGCTTTAGCGTTAGCGTCACGGTAAAACGGGGTGCATTTCGTGGCACAAACTAGCCTTTTATTACAGCGGAAGAGAGCGAAACGCTAACGCAAAGGCATATACGGCGTCATCTGCACCTTAAAGCAACTATTATTGAATCTTGAATGCGCGACGAAGTCATTTAGAGTGTAAGTGCGTTGTTAGTAGTGTGTCGACAGATCTGAAATACGTCTCTTTGTTTCAAAATGCCGCCATCGAGTCTCCTCTCTGACCCGTACTGCCTGTCATTTCCAAGCTATAGGGATGACATAGGAGCGCTTAATTTATGCTTTGGTAACCACAGCAGCAACGCAGGCAGTTCGTGTCTTCGAGGGGAGGCCTCCTTAACATCGAGGTTATGCCCTATACGAGACATTTCGCCGACAATTCCGTTTTGAGAAGGCGGATTTTCTACTTGACAACAGTGCCCTGGATCTTCTGCAACATTTCACGAGTGCCCACGGAGTGCGCATCTCCACCTATAACGCGCTGGGCATGTGCCTATGAAGGCTGGCTTATCCAAATTAAACCGCTTTTGTGACCTGAAGGAATACTTCGCCAGACGTTACACCGTCATTTCAAGCTTTCTAAATGCAGTAATGCACCACACTACAAATCTCGCCTTAATTGACCTTGGCTGCAGCTTGAAACAGCCAATCTAAAAAAAGAAAAAAAAACGGTAGCAGTGCCGCCATCTCGATGCAACTGCAGTAAACGTGAGCAAAGCGAGTGCCTCACACTTTAAGCCTTGTGCGCCGCTTATTAAGAGCGTCTTTTGAAAACGGCACAATACTGTCGCCAATACATGGCTGGCGAAGCTTAATTAGCCAAACATAAAGGAAATGCAAACAGTGTTAGATAATGAATGAGCTTGACAATGCAGGGCCGACGTCTCGACAGGTTTGAAACGAGCGGTCTCACTTCGACCATAGTCCCTCAATGCTTCGACTCATAAAGTGAGTTTTAGTATATCGGAAAGCAGCAAACGCAAAGACTTAGCGTTAAGGTTAACGTTACCGTGCAACACACCGCGCATGCACAGAACGTTAACGTATGTGCCTAAGCTATCGTTCAACGCTAACGCTCGTAAAGGGACCCGTACGTCTGGCAAGATGGCGGCGTCAGTCGAAGTGAGACCACACGCTTCAGATCTGTCGGGACATCGGCCGGCATTGTTAAGCTCATTCATTATCCGCTCATGTTCGTATTTGCCTTGGGTTTGGCTAATTAAGCTTCGCCAGCCGTGAATCGGCGACAATAGAGAGTTTTAGTATATCGGAAAGCAGCAAACGCAAAGCTTTAGCGTTAAGGTTAACGTTACCGTGGAACACACCGCGCATGCGCAGAACGTTAACGTATACGATACCCTTACGTGCCTACGCTATTTTCAGAAGATATCGTTCAACGCTAACGCTCGCAAAGAGACCCGTACGGCTGGCAAGATGGCCGCGTCAGTCGAAGTGAGACCGCTCGCTTCAGATCTGTCGGGACATCGGCCTGCATTGTTAAGCTCATTCAATACCCGCTCATGTTCGTATTTGCCTTAGGTTTGGCTAATTAAGCTTCGCCAGCCGTGTATTGGTGACAATGTGTCGCCGTTTTCAAGATACGCGCGCTCTCAGTAGGCGGCGCACAAGGCTTAAAATATGAGTGCACTCGCTTTCGCGGCCTTCGGGATTGCGCGCGCCGGCGCCCGAAATCACTGAGGCCATGTCACTTTGCTCACGTTTACGGTAGTCTCGTCGAGATGCCGGCACTACCACCGGGGCGTTTTTCTTTTTGTACATCGGCTCGTATCAAGCTACATCCAATTAAAGCCGAGACGAGCAGTGTGGCTCATTACTGTGTTTATAATGCTTGAAATGACAGCATAATGTCTGGCGAAGTATTCCTTCAGTCACAAAGGCGATTTGGACAAGCCAGCCTTCGCAGGCACATGCACAGAGATGCGCACTCCCTGGGCACTCGAGAAATGTTGCGGATGCTCCGGGGCACTGATGACAAGTGGAAAGTCCGCCTTCTCAAAGCGGAAATGTCGGCGAAATGTCTCGTATAGGGCATAACCTCGACGTTAAAGAGGCCTCCACTCGAGGACACGGCTGCCTGCGTTGCTGCTCTGGTTTCCAGAGTATAAATTATTAAGCGCTCATATGGCACCGCAACTTCGAAATGACAGGCAGTACGGGTCAGAAAGGAGACTCTATGGCGGCATTTTGAAACGAAGCGATGTTTTTCGGGTCTGCCGACAAAGTCCTAACGACACACTTACACGATAGTGGTTCAATGACTTTGTGACGCACTCAACGATTCAATAAGGGTTGTTTTAAGGTGTAGGTGTCGCCGTGCATGCCTTTGCTTCAGTGCTTGGCTCTCTTCCGCTACACTAAATGTCTATTTTGTGCCATGAAGTGCACCCAGTTTTACCGTAACGCTAAATCTTTACGTTTGCTGCTTTCCGATATGCTAAAACTCGCTTAAAGGGACCGACAACTGGCCAGAACGTGTGAATGGATCTTTGTGCATTTCGAAAGAACTCGAATTATAGTGATGGAATCGAGCACCACTTCAGGGATTTGAACATGATTTGTATTTTTAAATTGGAGTTTAAAAATTGCGGCAAATGAAACGTGGCGTAGCGTAATGGAGACGCCTTGGTACTGCTATTTGGAGTCTGAATCACCATACGTCGCCTTCTGTTGTTCATACCACCGTAACTCGGCCTCAATGTTGCAGTCGGCACATAAAAACGCATTTCCGCCCTACTATTTGCTTTCTCCGCACTAAAAGGAGTCGACGCCGAGAAGCGGCGCTGCCTTCACGGCAGCCGAAAACCTATTTTTAACCTCGGCACCTGCGCTCAGTGGCTCCCAGGCAGTCTTGGGCAGTAACTAGTTACTAGTAACGCGTTACCGGTAACTAGTTACTTTTCTCAGTAACTTATAACTGTAACTAGTTACTTTTAATTTAGAGGAACTTACTGTAACACTGTTATTTTTTACACGGTAACTGTAACTGTAAATACCGTTACAGTTGCTTCCTTTAAAAAAATATCCAGCAGCAACACTTCTTAAAAGCAGGGCTCGGCAGTATCGCGATACAAGACTATCGCGGTGTTTCTCTTAAATATTGTGGGAGATGGCCGCGTCTCGGCCCGCAGTCCTCAGCCCACGCTAGCCAGCGGAAATGCGCCGCGTCCAGAAGCGTCCGCCTGCGTCCAGCTGAGCTCCGGCTCAGGCTAGCACTAGCGCGCGCCACGCACCGCCCCATCATATCGTCGTCGCCCTCTACGTCTGCGTCCCTCTAGTGGCGATCCCCGCAATATTTATGACTGTGTGTACCTCGGTATCTAGGTAAATTTGCAAAATGTATTTGTATCTCACTAGTGGAATGTTTTTACGATGTATCGTTTGTATCGCGATGCTGTGCAGGACACGGACATCTCTTGGCTTTTTTTAAGATGTGCTGACGTGTTTTGAGCGCGGAAATGAAGACTTTTTTTTCTACGAAGGAGAGCAAAGCACCGCCGGTCGGCGACAAGAAAGGCGGGAAAGGGTTCTTATTCCCGCCCCCATGCAGAGAAAGGTGCGCAACACCGCAGTATGATCGGCCTAGGTGACGAAATTCACTGTTGTTCAGAGGCGGGTGCAGCATCCTTAATTCCTTTATTTTTTTTATTTTTTATTTATTTTTTTTTTGCGTAGCCAGCCATTTCCTCATGACCACCCGCGCGGAAACCACCTAGAAACACGCTTTTCAAGGCCTAGCACACGTTTAGTTCTCAAAGCGGCGGTACTTCTAAAAAGACCTTCCCAAAGTGCCGGCAGCAATGGCTCGAAGGGACCTATCCTCTTTTTCGCGTCTTAGGATGAGTTCCGATTTCATTTGCGAGCGTGCAGCAGTGCTTCGTGGCACCAGGCTGTCCCAACATATTAAATTCGAAGCATTTCTTAGCGAACTTCGGCAACTTTGAGCGTATCTACCTATCTAGCCGCCTGCAACTTTGTCCTCTCCTGGCCATTTCGTTGATGGGATGGATGTATACGGTATGCAACAACATGACTGCATGACGAACATAAATGATAGGTCATAACATGAAAATTATGAAGTGCACGCACGTCATGAGCGGCATGATATACGTGCCACGGTCTTGGTGCTCTCCTGGCCTTTTCGTTAATGGGATTATGCTAAAATTGGTATGGCACAACATGACTGCATGACGAACATAAATGACAGCGCCATAACATTAGAATCATGACATGCGTGTCATGAGCGGCATGGTTCCCATAACATAGTCTTGGTGCTCTTGCGGCCGTTTCGTTAACTTCATATGTACCAAAATCGGTATAGCGAGAAAACAATGCAGTTCCATTTTACGTTCCTGATGCATGCATCGCATTTCCTTGATTCCCACTGCACGTTGGATCTGCCATTTCTTTTGTAAATAAATTCCCGACAATCAATAAAAAGGTTGTTGCAGAAAATGAGGCGTACGCAACGATTGGTGGCGTTGGGCATTTGAGTGAGCCCCATTCCATTCCTTTTATCTGGCGCTTTGCTACGAGCAACTTCAACTAATTACCGCACGCCTTTATACGTTTCCGTTGAATGAACTACATGATTTCGTTTGCGGTATATTAATCTTGTACAGTAACGGAAAAGTAACGACGTTACTTTTTAGCAGTAACTGTAACTGTAACACGTTACTTTTTGAAGGTGAGTAGCTGTAACTGTAACACTGTTATTTTTACTGGTAACGTGCCCATGACTGCTCCCAGGCGTAGCGCGCATGCTCTCTGTGGAGGCTTAGACTGGCGCGAACACACCCGACGGCTGTCGGCCACTGTTTGCAACATATGTTGTATGTAAGACTCCATAGGCAAAAAATTCTCATAAAATGTTTCACGGCGTTTTCTCTGTTGTCAGTGCGTGACTAGACACTCTGAGCGGTATACGCTTTCCGTTTGAATAAAGAAAACAGGCACCTTAAAAATCGGTTGTCGGTTCCCAGGAGTACTGACACGATTTTGCGGCGGCGCAAAATACGCATTTTTCGTTTCCTAATCATGTATTGTTAATGCCCTCCGCACACGGAAGCCAGGAAACATGTACAAAATATTTTAGTTCGTTTTTAAAGTTTTCGTCGCCCAGCACAGCAAGCCAGCCCCAGCGCAATGGACACTACGATGACGTATGAACACAGCCTCTTAAAAATCGCCGAAATCGCTGTCAGAGTCGCTGGACGACCGTAAAATTGTCGTTGTTTGCGTGCCCCACGTGTAATTCACCATAGACGACAGAGTTGCAGCCACGCTATCACGCATTTCTGTCCCTACGTGACTTAGACGTACGTCCGACTATGCTGACACGTCACTAGGAAACTGCCCCCTCGAAATCGAAACCGAAAGTCGGCTTTTAAGGGAGCCGTATTAAAAATATATTTATTGCGTTGCGAGGCACCATGACACTTTTTGGGGTTCTCCACGCCAGTGCTTTCATTTACAGCAAATATACGAGAATGTCGAAAATTCGTGTCAGTACTCCTTTAATAATATTAAGGGTATGGGTGAATTTTTTTTAATTTAATTGTAGCCACATCCCTTATCTGGCATGGGTGCCCCTTCCAGTTTGATCGCAAGCTTGATGCTTGGGTGCCTTGCATTTTGCTGTTCCTTGTGAAGCAAATCAGCTCAGATTTTTCTACTGATCACCTTAAGCCTCACTGATTAATACAACCCCATTATGTTCGCACCACGTTGAACCTGCTCCTCCTGCCCTGCAAGGTTTCCTTTAGTTAGCCAGACAATATCGTCGGCATACATAACGTGTCAGACATATGTCAGGGACGTAGTTTTTTAGTTAGTCTGACCATGGCAATATTAAAAAGCGTGAGCGACATAACCGTACCCTGTGGTGTTCCCTTGCCTGGTGGATTTATGTTTGATTCTTCCTCTCCTATTTTTATCACCGCAGTTCTTTCCTTAAAGGGCAACTCCGGCGATTTTTCATTGGCCACTGATCTCAACCAAGTTTTCCGTATATGTTCTCCTCGGTGCTGGAATAATTTATGCCAAGCCAGGGGGTTGCAAGTCGTTTACTTTTCTTGAAACTGAATTTTAAAATTTTTTAGCGGATTCCCGCGCGAGCCACCCTGTGTTTTTGACGTCATTACCTGCAACGCTGCCTACCCGAGCAGGCGGGCCGTCTAAAGCCAAACGGTGATACTTAAGAGCTCAAATCCCCCCTGTCAAGTTCAGAAGAACTCAAGACATCGTTGAATGACATCGCCACTTTCATTTTTCTGCCACTAGCTCCATATTTCTGATGGCGGTGAGGCTGTGACATCATCGCATACGCTGGACGAAGCGTCTACCAGTTTCGGTTTCGGTTTGAACACAACGTTCATTCGGTTATTTAAAATTATTGGCGAGTTTTTGAGCAAATTGAACGACTGTGGCTGCTTCAGGGTTTTCAGTACTACTGCAAAACAACGATATCAGAATATGGTGGAAAAGGCGCCGGAGTTTTGGCCGCAATACTGACTATTAACTCTATGCCTCGACTAATGCCGCCATCTTGCCAAACGTACGGGTCCCTTTGCGAGCGTTGAACGCGTTGAACGTAGGCACGCAAGGGTTTCGTATATGTATGCTTACGTTCTGCGCTTGCGTTAACATTACCACGTTCCTTACCATTAACACGTTCTGCGCTTACGTTCTGCGCTTGCGTTAACATTACCCTGGAACACGCGCGGCATGTTCCGGGGTAATGTTAACGTTAAACCTTTACGTTTGCTGCTTTCCGGTATACTAAAAACTCGCTAATAGTAGAGATCTGATAGCCAGACAGCAACCTCGGCAACAAATGATTGCGAACAGCCCTTATGAAACGGGCGTTATCGGCGATTCTATTGTCTGCATTGTTAGGTTTAACTGTGCACATACGTGCCAAAATAGCGATATAACTATGAGGGACGCCGTAGTGCAGGGCTCCAGAAATTTTGACCACTTTAGATTGTTTAACATGTGCCGACAACGCACAGTACAGCGGCGGTGGTTATTCGAGATTTTTGTAAGACAGTGTTTATGCGTCGGTGACCTTTAGGTGTATCGTGAATGACAGCTTATTTCTTAATTCGTTTATAAACACCTGAAACGCCACTTATAAAAAGCTACTATAGTTTCCGGGACCCATGTGTACGTACAGAACATTGCATCCGAAAAGTTAGACATCGTATCCGTAATCCTCGGCGAAACCTCATCCGCCACCATACTTTGGCTTGTCACACCTAGTTATGCTGGTTTCTCGCCGCTTGAAACAATTTTTATGTGCGCTATAATAATCGACCAATTTGAAAAAATTCTCGCTGTAGAACGCTCCTTTAAAGGGTCCCTGAAACGTTTTTTTGACATTGCGTCACTGATTAGGCAACACAATTGCGAAATCATTCACACCATAAATAAAGCGAAGCACAATGCGCTAAGGCAGCTATGGGCTTATTTCTGTCGCCTTCCTCCTTACCACTGCTGTTCCTCCTCAACTCAATCTGCTGCGGAGTGCGCGCTAGCGACGACAGCGCCTCCCGCGTCAGCCGCTCTGCCGAGCCTCCCGTAGTGACATAGCGCCCCGATATCCTCACTGAGGTCGCCCGCCTCGGCAGTGCTAGCCCTCTGTAATAAAGCGCCGGCGACTCGTATGACGCCGCCAGATGCCGCGATGATACCGTTGGCTGAAACGAAGGAGTACGTTGTAGAAGCACGTTGTTCGCAGCTAGGTTTTGAAAATTACGCGCACGTCACTTGGGTCGGGGCCAATCAGCGACCTCCCATTCGATCGCTCGATGGCGGGGGCGTTTGAAAACGCTTTTTGGCGAGCCGCTGCGACCTTTTGCGATACGCGTGTTCAAAACCTTATTGTAAATTACACACTTTACGCACAGCGCTAAAATCTGCCCTGTAATGGTCCTAGTGACCCGCTCTACCGGATCACCATGTTTGCACAAAATCGTCAAAACCGTTTCAGGGTCCCTTTAAAGGGGCCCTGAAACGGTTTTGACGATTTTGTGAAAACATGCTGATCCGGTAGAGTGAGTCATTAGGATCATTAGAGGACAGATTTCAGCGCTCTGCGTAAAGTGTGTAATTTACAGTAAGGCTTTGAACACGTGCATCGCGAAAGATCGCAGCGGCTCGGCGAAATGCGTTTTCAAACGCCCCCGCCCATCGAGCGATGGAATGCGAGACCGCTGATTGGCCCCCTAACATGTGACGTGCACGTAATTTTCAAAACCTAGCTGCGAACAACGTGCTTCTACAACGTACTCCTTCGTTCGTTTCAGCCAATGGTATCGTCGCGGCATCTGGCGGCATACACACGAGTCGCCGGCGCTCTATTACAGAGGCTAGCACTGCCGAGGTGGGCGACCTCAGTGAGGATATCGGGGCGCTATGCCGCTATGGGAGGCTCGGCAGAGCGGCTGCCGTGGAGGCGCTGTCGTCGCTAGCGCGCACTCCGCAGCTGATAGAGTTGAGGAGGAACAGCAGTGGTAAGGAGGAAGGCGACAGAAATAAGCTCATAGCTGCCTTAGCGCATGGTGCTTCGCTTTATTTATGGCGTGAATGATTTATGAATTGTGTTGCCTAATCAGTGACGCAATGTCAAAAAAGCGTTTCAGGGACCCTTTAACACCGGCTATATTTCAGTGTCCACGGATCTCAATGAAATTTTCAATAGACGTTATCCTTGGCACTGTAATAATATATGCCAAACTAGACAGTTCCAAGTCATTTAGTTTTCCTGAAAATGTGTGTTACATTTTTTAGCGAATTCCTATGCGAGCCAGCCTGTTTTTTTGACGCCACCTTCAACGCTCTCTACCCGAGCAGGCGAGCGCTCAAGAGCAAAAAACGGTGACACTTATGCGCTCAAATCGACGCTGTGAAGTTCAGAGAAGCTGGCATAATTCAACATATCGCCGGATAACGTCGCCGCTTCCATTTTTCTGGCACCAGCTCCATATTTCTGATGGCGCGAAGGCTGTGACGTTCCCTTCCGATGCGGCTCGCCGGGTACGACAAATATTCAGTACTTGTAGTGTCACAGGTGATGATTAGTGTAATGTAGGTATTGATGGCCATCCATTGGCTTTCCGAGTCATTTTAGTTCCCTGTTTTCGATGAATATTAATCGTGTCAATGAAGCCAATTTTACTAAAAGAATAGCGCATGGTAAGCTTGATACTAGGGGAAGAAAATAGCATTTAATGAGAGGAAATGAGGTGAGGTCGGCCTGGAGAGCGAGTCTCTGGCCTGCTACTCCTCACAGGGGTAAGGGGAAAACGGATAAATAGAGATAGAGGGAGGCATGAGAGGTCACAATGGTAAAGTACAATGAGTCACTATACATGTCCTGTAAGCGGATGTGCACCATGCACAGTAGTCCTTACAGTACAGTATTAGAGACGGGCATCTAAACCTGTGTCACACAAAAAAATTAAAAAGGGCCTTGAAGTTGCGTTGGGCGTGGTCCGTGTACTTCCGTGCACCTACAAGTGTCTCCTCCGAAAAGGGCCTGGGATTCAAAACCATCTACCACGCACTTAAGTGTTCTCCTCTCGGCCGAATATTATGGGCACACGCAGAGGATATGGTGTATAGTCTCTGATGTGTGACGCATGCGGCAATCGGGGCTCTCTTCCTATCCGACCTTAGAGATATCTGCGAGTGTAGGCAACACCCAACCGTAGTCTGTGCAATATCGACGCAGACGGACTGGAAGACGAAAGCACACGCCGGCGTCAAGTCTATGAAGGCGCTCTTGTTGAAGGTCAGGGTCATCCCATAGTTGCATCATTGAGGCCAAAGGAAATGGTTAATACAGGTATGCCGTTTCATATGTAATAAGTATATCGTACATGCGACAGAAATAGGTGCAAGGCTTTAGCGGACATTTCAAAAGCTCTGCTTCTAATTGCCTCCTAAACATGTTGGCGCAAGTCGGCACTAAAGTAATTCCAATGTTTAAAAGTTTATAGGCAGTAGGTTGCATCAAATTTAAAATAATTAAGTTTAAGGACTAATTTTAGTAATGAGGTGAACTTAGTTTGCATGTATTCACACACACACCCACTATAGCATTGTCACTTGAAGCTCGAACATCACCCTTTATCTATGAAGCACACTGATAACCAAGCCACCTATAGATATATAGTAGTACATATAGTCACCAGGGCTTCTAACAAAGCATATCAACTCAGAAAAAAAAAAATTTTCTTTCTGAGTGAGGCAAGCCATTTTTGCTCCATCTCAGCAGTCTTGCCTTTCACAAGTCCATTATGAATGCGCTACAAATAGCTCTACGGATGTTGCCTTAAAGGGACACTAAAGCGAAATATTCTTTGACTACAGATCAATTTTTAACCTGTGTTGGAGTCTAGCACCGCTTTCTGCACACCAATAAACAAATATTTTGCACTGAGTACTGCCAGCAGAAGTCGATGGTGTTGCTGCTCAATTTCAATCAGCCGCTCCGAAAACTTGACATCCCGATATCGGCTGCAGACACTACGGTGCAGCGAGCTCGACGGCCTTAATATTGTCACGTGGTCTTGGTGAGGAAGGACGCAGCAGAACTCCAGCTGTTGTCAGTCTGTTTATTGGGCGAACTCGTGCCCAGCAAAGCAAAGCAAATTATACTGCAAGACTACAGCAGCGTGAACAGTTGTCGATTGACGCTAAAAACTGAACAGCGGTGGAATGTGTCAGCTTTTATACGTTCGTCACAGCGCCTTCTAATATTATCACTGCTGTCCTAGAAGGCACCCAAATGTGTATGTCAAGCATACAAAGTTTGTTGAACAGTTGACACCATTCTCAAAGCAGCATGCAAGATAAGCACAGCCTGCGCTCCCCGTAAACAAACCGAAACAAGTACACGTGTCAAGATGTAACAACCACTGTGGCTACTACCGGTTACGTTTATTTCTTGTCAAAGTTTATCCAATTCATTTTTCATTTATTACCTGGAGCAGTAGTCGAGTGGCCAGAACAGATGAGCTGACATTTTAAAAAGGTATCCATACGACTGCACAGTGGGCAGCAATCTAATTTTTCAATTTCATCTTTTTCTTTTTTTCCCGTGCTTAAAACTGCTCTGTTCTCATCAAGAATAGCGAACTGGTTATCACACAACACAACCTAAACTTTCAATGTTGCTGAACTTACCTGATTTTAGTGTCTAGTTAAGAACAATAATCCTACAAGGTCTGCTATAAACAATTTTGACTACCTAAAGCTCAATATACTAACATGCACACTTTTGTTGCACGGGGAGTCTTTTTCACTTTGTGACACGCGTTAATACTCGGCACAAACCTAACTTTCATGTCGTTTCACAAATGACAGCTCTTCTACAAACTTTGCATGCCCGACGTGTATGTTTGAGTACCTTATAAATTGTATGCCTGCATAAGTGACAACACTAGAATGTAATGTGATGCATGTATAAAAGCTGATGCACTTTGACAGTTAACGGTCTTATCAACGACTGACAATTGTCTTTGCCGCTGTTGTTATACAGTGGGGGGTTGCTTTTCTTTGCCGGGCACATTAACAGTTTGGTAACTGCGTCCTTCATTGTCACGACCACATGACAACACCAAACCCACTCCACCACTTAATGCACAGACAATGCCCATCCATCCACCAATGTATGAACAGTGAGATTCCCAGCTCAAGTTCAAGACCAGAGGACCTGTTGCAGCTGAACAGGACTGCGTTATCAGCCAAAGTGCACAGCTACCTGGAATGAGGTAACCACCCACCTGCAGACCTGAACTAGCCAGTCTACAAGATGCCAGTTTATTTCCTCTCCCCTTAGAGCTCACACTTATCACAGAGGACTCTAGCACACACAGCAATAAAACGATGAAATAATTTATTTTGCTTTTTAAAATCACCATTTGTACATTTCAATAAACCCCTAGACAGTTAAAACATTTTTTACACACACAGTATACTTAATCGTACAGTGTCAAACCTCCCTATAACAAATTCAATACAATATGGAAACAGCTTCATTAAACCCAAAAATTTTTCATAAATGTATATCCTTACCAAAGTTTTAATGACTGTAATATCTTTATTTCCTTTGTTATTCTAGTCATTCATTATAACCCACATTCATTATACTGAGGTTCGATTATTTCTTTCCAGACTGGTTCTGTTACACAGTGATCTTCATTAATGCCTGTTATGCTGCTTTTATTTATTATACAATACATTTGTAATTTCTGTTGTAAGTATCAATGACTTTTATAATGAGACTGTCTCTTGTAAATATATACTACCAGCATTCCCTATCTTGAAACAAATGATTTTCGAATTAAAAATGAGGGGCTCACTGATAATACTGTACATTAACATGCCTTAGCAGTGAACATGCATGGTACTGAAGCCACTGCACTGACGGCTAATGCATAAATGGACTAGAAATGTTTCACCTGCTTAGAAAGAAGTGAATTAATGCAAATGCAAGTGTGGATCATGAAGTTAATGACATCATGGCATCGCTTTCAGGAATCCGTCCTGACACGCAGATGTAGGTGCAGCAGCAGCAAAGCAAGTTCCAACTAGGAATAAATGTGCCATGGCAGGAACCCAACCGTACCTGTAAAACCCATCATACGGCCCCGCTGCAAGTTTGGCCAATGCAGGCAATGACAATGTTTGGCCTCAGCATTGAAAGGTCCAGTTCCCATGCCGCAAACATTTTGTTCATAACGTCACCTGCATGGCCAAGGTAATGACCTTGTTTAAAGTACCTATAACTTTCTGAAGCATGAAGCCCCATGCCATTACCTGTACACAGTCTTCATTGTCAGCAAGGGTTGTGCTGCAGATGCACAGAAGCAATAAAAAATATGCAAAGTTCAGGCCCATGGCCCGTCAACATGTCAGCAGATTGCGCCAGCAGATAGTAGGTGTTACAAAGCTGTGTTTCAATTTCATCAGAAACGTACGTTTAATAAAACTGACTTAGTGGCTGTCCTGTGCTTTCCTCACTGCTGCATAGAAACTATCCCCCTGTTGGTCCTTCTCACTGATAGGCACACAAAGTGCAAGTACTACCTAACATACTGTGCTTCTACATTTCTTTGTTCTGTACTCCTTGCAACAACAAATTATAAAACCTTCTTTACATGCTTAACGTTCCAGGTGCCTTTGGCTAAAAGCTATGGACCTTGCTGTTTATTTTGTTAAAAGGTCCAGCAATACACTTCCACAACAACAAGTTCCTTGCAGCCTAATTCACTGGAGCAGGCATTTGCAGGCCATCAAGGGCAGCCAATATGTTCTGTGCTGTCAGCACAGCCATCGCAGTTCGGGTGTGAGTTGCTGCACTACCGATGTGGGGCAGGAGCACTGTAAATTACAAAAAAAGTGATAACGTGATTTACAACAGTGTCACTTCATAGAGCATATTCTACATGCACACTGAATGCCAACATAGACAGCATGTGGATAAATATCTGTAACATGACAGCTGTACAACTTCAAAGTGATTTGGTACTAACAAGCTACATCACAAAATCCTTCAAACAACTGAACCAAAGCAGGGCAATAAAACTTTTTTGCCTATTTAGCGCAGGTGGTGCACACTATGAAATACTAGGCATTCTGGTACACATAGTCTCGATCAGAGCCATGTACCTACCACAATTTGGCAGCTTTAATAGAAGATGATCTTTCGGAAGTGGCTCTGGTGTCATGACATCCAAACCAGCAGAACGAATTTTCCCTGAAGTCAGGGCATCATAAAGTGCATCCTGATCTACAACTTGGCCCCTTTAGGAAATAAAGAAACAGACATATGTAGTCTTTAACACAGTCAGTTTTTAAATCATGCTTATTGGCACAAGCGTAACTAGGGGCCATGCTGCACCAGCCACAGGGTGCCAGAAAAATCGATGGTAAAAACAGCAAAAGCTGAACTTCATATAAAAGATCCATAACTTCTGTAAGAAGCACAAGTGAATCATCTGCCAAAATGACAGTGTGGTGTGGAGATGTATGCTATTTCTATAGTTTGTGGAAATATCTACCTAATTTTGTTTTGGTATGAGGGCAGGTAGTTATAACGTGTACTAGTGCTCGTGGTTCTTGCCTGTTTTTCGCTTGGCATACGAGCTGTTCTTCCCTTGCGGGTAAATTGCTGTGTGCAAGGTGTGTATGCCATATTCGATATCTGGCTGATATTACTCCCATAAATAACTCTTGATGACAGCAGGTTTCCATTCACCAAATACAGGCACAACGTGGTGCAGTTTCTTAGTCAAGTGAAGCTTGTGTTGCCTCACAAGTGTCGGAGCCCTTGGTGTAGCGTGAGCAAAACAGTCGTCATTGCGAAAGCAGTGCACTTCTTTCATTTCCTGGGTTCACACCAGCATTGGACCATGACATGTTTGGCAGAAGGAGAAAGAACAAAATAAAGGAAGAGAGAGACAAAGAAAGAAAGGAAAAGGCACACACATACCAAGCTTCGCTTGTCACCATTTTCCCGGTAGGGGAGGGGCTCCTAATTTCTTTTCTTCTTGTTCCATTAATGTGCCATTTATGGGCTAGTACTTTGAGAATAGCTTGAAGCCCATCCCTTAAGTTTCACATTAACTGCACACTCACCTGCCTTTTCATTTTCTGGGATCTTAACATGAGTTGAGACCCAGAGTTGGGACCCTGACCTATGTGCGACAGTGTGATCAAAATACCACTCATGAGAGGTTCTTGTTCACATTTTGAATTGGACTTTAGAGCACTTGGAGAGAGTTTGTATTAATTTATACAAAATCTCCAAGTGATCTCTCATAGTCAGAGCAGTCTAGGGCAGTAACTAGTTGCTAGTAATGCGTTACTGGTAACTAGTTACTATTTTCAGTAACTTATAACTGTAACTAGTTACTTTAGTTTAGAGGAACTTGTAACTAACACTGTTACTTTTCACAGTAACTGTAACTGAAAATACCCATTACAATTACTTCCTTTTTCAAAAATATAGCCAGCAGACACTCGCAGTATCGCGATACAAGAATATCGCAACGTTGCTCGTATATACTTTCGACTATCCTTATCTCTATATCGTGGTATATTCGCCAAATATATTAGTGTCTCACTAGTGGAATATTTTTACTATCTTTCGCTTGTATTGCGATGCTATGCTGGACAAGGACGTCTCTTCGCTTTTTCTTTTTTATGAAATGGGCTGACGTGTTTCCAGGGGGGAAATGAGCTTTTTCTAAGAAGCCAAGAAAAGCACCCTTAGGTCGGCGACACAAAAGAGTGCAAAGGGTCCTTCTAGCCCCCATGTAGAGAGACGTGCTCGACATGGCAGTATGGCCGGCCTGAGTGACAAAAGACGCTCTTGTTCAGAGGCCGGTGCAGCATCGTTAATTTTTTTCGTGTGGCCTCTCGTAAACCACCTAGAAACAGACGCTTTGAAATGCTTCACACACCTTCAGTTGGCAAAGCGGCAGTACCTTCATAAAGCACTTCCCAAAGTGGTGGCGGCAATGTGGCTCGAAGGAACCTATCCTCTGTGTCGCGTCTCAGGATAAGTGAGCAGCAGTATTTTGTGGCACGAGGCTGTCCCAATGGATTTCGTAAATGAATTCCCGACAATCATTAAGAAAGTTACAGCAATCAATAAATAGTTGTTACAGCAAAATGGGTCATACACAGCAACTGCTGGTGTTGGGCTTTTGGGCGAATGCCTTCCCATTCCTTTTATCTGGCATTTCTTTTTTGTCTGCAGCTTTTATCTGGACTCTAGTTCATTATCTGGAATTTTACCAAGAGCAATTTTGATTAACCACATGCCTTCATACCTTTCTATTAGAAAACTGCATAATTTGGTTTGCGATGTATCCTTAGTACTGTACAGTAACGGGAAAGTAACGACGTTACTTTTCAACAGTAACTGTAACAAGTTACTTCTGGAAACTCAGTGACTGTAACATCGTTACTTTTCTGGCTTAGGTAACTGTAACTGTGAAACACTTTTTACTGGTAATGTGCCCATTACTGAGTCAGAGTACAGCTAGCTGGTTCCACTCCTGACAGGAAACCATGTTATGCTCACGTGTGCTAGGAATACAAAGCTACCTGAAACTGCCCGAAACTTGCAAAATAGAATGCTAGGGCAGCCAGCATAAACATACAGATGCAACTGCCATGGCAGCGGCCAGAACTTAACACACATTGCCTGCTTGGAATTATATGGCCCTAGGTTTGCCAATGCAATGATGCGATATTCTTGGGCAATCACATTTACGGATACGATCCTGTGCTGTATTTCTGCTGCCCACCAGTGCATGGTGTCCTCAGAACAATACAAGTTAAGTTGCTGTGTCTCTAACACAGACGGGGCTCATCCAGCTTAAAGGGACTGACAACCGATTTTTAAGGACCCTTCTTTTTATGGCGCAATCGAAAGCTCGCCCTCTGTACTGTTTTCACCTGCAGCGGTTACTTCCAAAAGCGCGTGGATATTTCGCACGCGGAATTTTTCGATGTGAGACGCCTCTAAAAAAGGCAGAGTGCGCACTCTAGCAAAAGTGATCGCGATGCCAATAATCCGCCTCGCTTCCGGACATCGTTCCGCTTTCGCAGGAGTGAGCGTAGCTGTGATTAACTACTCACACTTTGACCTGTTCAAATACTTTTTGAAATAAAAAGACGGTGCGACGAGCTGGCATTGTTTGCCAGGCCGATATTGTATTTGTAAGGCGTTCTTTCGCATGTCCGCGCCTACGTCATGAATGGCCGGGCTCCGGCGCTGCCACTCTGGCCATAGCCGAGCCAAGCCAGGCCAGCTAGTTCCGAAACCACGCTTTCGCACGTGACGGCAGAAGCGTGCAGTAGCAACGCGCGCTACAAACGAAGGGTTATCTGCACATTGTAAGTGACGAAAAGCTTATAATATCAAAAATTTCATGCGGTCCGATACTAATAAACAGATAAAATATTGCGTAAATTTGTAGAAGGTCACGTGACCGCACTCTAACTCTAGTTCGTATGTTTGCCGCTTGAGTTACCAAACGTCAGTTTTCGCGACTTTGCATGAAGAAATAAAAACATAAACCCGTGTTTATTGATGAAAAGTGGCGTCGTTTGAGTCAATGCAACACACAATCTTTCCGCCAGTGGGGTCATCTCAATTCAAGTTTTGGGTGGTTGTCTGTCCCTTTAATATCTGCACAATGCCAACAATCTGCAGTCCAGCAAAAAAACACTTCGACTACAAGTGCACTGGACAGTGAGTGGAGTAACCCAAGAAAAACAAACATGCTCTGCCTAGCCCTGGCAGCCCGTGAGCAGCCAAAGGTGCATAATTTACGAGGCCCTGGAAAATCAAAAAGGCCATGGAGGTACAATTTTGTGTCTGATCCGGCATACTTTCCCTTGCGTCTTCCCTGCTGGCCAGACACAAGCTAAAGGCAAGTCAACCAGCCAAATAGAGCTGTGCTACACTTTGTGGTCGTGGCATCAGTCCAAGCAGGTCTGAGCCATGCTGTAGGGAATTCATTCGTGTTAATGCTGATGGCTGCACATACATAGTTCAGCCAGGCTGGGGAACATAAAATCAAGCATGCATTAGAGCCATGTCGTGCACACAGCAAACATTGTGCCCTGTAGCTACTACATGCTACTATATGCTCACCGAGCACGAATATGTAGCCTGGAATATAAAAATATGACATACCTGCTAATGTTGATAAATGAGGCAGTACTCTTCATCATGCTAAAGGCTTCCCTATCAAACATTCCTTTTGTTTCGGGTGTGAGAGCACAGCAGGCTATTACATAGTCTGACTGTCTCAGCAATTCTTCAAATGTTGTGAATTGAGCACCCATTGTCTCAGCTGTTCCAAAGGGCACAGAAAAACAGGGAAGTTTAAGGCAGACTGGGATGAAATGTAAGTATTTCATGAAAACGTTACTGCTATTAACTGTGAAACACTTCTACAAGAATGCCTAATGATGTATATCTAGTATACTGCAATAAAATGGCTCAGAGCATCGCATCAACTAAGAGAAGCAAAATGTAATAAAACAAGCCCTAACCATAACACTGTTGAGAAAAGGCATACAAAAGAAGAGCTGTTAAAAAAATGGTGTCACAATATGCTACACCTGAAGTAGTCCAAAGTGAAGGTGAGCTCAATATGATGCCTTATACCCCAGTTACACGGGCAATATCAACTATTGTTCAACTAACAACAGTAAAACAATTGATGTTGGCAGTGCTATACCCTTGTCACATGGTACATGCAATGTGACTACTTTTTAATGCCATTCTTGTTGCTGCTACATGAGCATACTGAATGACATTCACGGCTAATGGCATTTATACAATGAATGAATTTTTCCAAACTTGTGCGTGTACAATGTGCACTATCTTGAAAATATGGCCTTGGAAAAAAATTGTAATACCAATAAGTTAAAAGGAATATCATCAATGTTATGGTTCTTATTAATTTCTGTTGTTATATCCTTACCATTTCTTAAAGGGGGCCGTGAAAAGAATTTGGAGATGCCCAGTTATAATTTTCACTGCTTCAATATGCATTCAACAAGCCGATTCCCAAATATTTCAGCGAAATATTCAGTGCATATTCAATGGTGCCCGTTTGAAACCTAAGCGTTCTTGCGCTCCCGAAACGATTATGCGACACTACTGGCCGGCATGGTACTATTCGGTGACATTGCAGTAAGATATTTTTAAGTGCAAAGGTATAGTGAACTCTTGTTTGCTCTAAAAGAATCGATTTAATTGAAAGCTAGAAAGAAAAAAGAAACGATGCGGTGCTGCCATTTGGAAGCAAGCAAAGCTGCAGCACGGTTTGTTTTCCCGTAGCCTTCAAGATGCCTCCGAGGGCACACCAATCTCTGAGGTCTGGTGGCTACTAACATGACATCAACTGCAGAGTTGAGGGGAACATGTGCAGTGAAACCAAAACCGCGTTTTTTATCGCTCTAAATCAACCCACACGGTGCAACGGAAAAATGCATATTGTTGATTGGAGGGTCAGGATCTCGAATACGCACTTAGAACAAAATGTTCAAAAAACGTTTCACAACCCCTTTAACACAGAGAATGCAACAACAGAAGTGTGTAACTTTATTCTCAGTCCCAGACCGACTGCATGCCATTGCTTGTCAGCCATGCTTAAAAACGCCGGTCTTTTTTTTTTTTTTTCTTCCAATTCCTCCCGACTGTTTTGGTGAAATGGTGGCACAGCACCAAGGCCACAATTTGCAAGCGATAACATCTACCCACCAATGATCTTGGAAGCAAAATCTCGTTTAGCCAGCAAATAATTAATAATCAGCAAGAAACAGAATGGACTGACTATTACTAACAACAAAGAGCCAACGAAATAATCCCTTGATCCAGTCCCTTTTTGTTAATAGAGAAAATTTGTAAATAAAAAAAGCTTGATTTGTAACATTTCATTATCACAGCAGCCTGCTGATAAACATCATCAAATGCAAATCCCATTGTATATACCTGCGTAAACCGGAACAACACTGCAATGACATTTGGTATGAATGTAATTTACTGTGAATGGCACTACACATGCCATGTGATGTAGCACCAGCAACAACCATTGATATCCCAATGGCAGTTCTCTCCAATCGAGACTGACAAATGCAGCTGAGACACATCAACTTATAAGTGTGGCTTTACTGAAAGAGGCCTTGCAACAATTTCTAAGTAAACTTTAAACAACCTCATCATACCACACAAATTGCTTGCCACAAAAATTTGTTGAATCCCTCAAGTATAAGTAGAATTACTGCGCCAGGTAGCGTGAAGTTTTACCGTCCAAGCATGTCCTCTTTTTTTAATACTGAAAGGCACGTTGGAAACTACACGAACAGGGGATGAAAAAGGGGCAAGAACCTACATCAGTGCACACCATGGCATTGGGCATTTCTCTCTTCTTTTGTCCATTTTCAAGCACTTCTTTTAAGACAACTAGTGAGCTCCCAGCATTACTGGACCTCGGGTACGTAGCGCCACCTCACAGTGGCCGGGCCAACTACCATCAAATGCAGCCTCCCATAACATACAAGAAAACAGAACAATAAGCAGACAACAGGTGGTTGAGCCAGAAAGTGTGAAAACTTTCAGCATTTGCGGGTGTTCGTAGTGACAGAATCATAACTATTTTTTTTTTATTTATTGAATGCGAAACGACCAGCTGAGGCATTATTGAGGATGTTAATTCTGCCTCATGCATTGATTGATTTATGGGGTTTAACGTCCCAAAACCAGTTCTGATTATGAGAGACGCCGTAGTGGAGGGCTCCGGAAATTTCGACCACCTGGGGTTCTTTAACGTGCACTGACATCGCACAGCACACGGGCCTCAACATTTCGCCTACATCGAAATGCAGCCGCCGCGGCCGGGATTCGATCCCGCGACCTTCGGATCTGCAGCCGAGTGCCATAACCACTAGACCACCGTGGCGGGGCAATTCTGCCTCATGCAACTAAGTCGGTACTCACAGCAACAATTTTTTAAAAGAAGACCAGGCGAGTGGCAGCTGCTTTTGAAATGAAATTGCAAGTTCCCTCTCATGTTCACAGGAGCCTTGATTACTGATCAGCAGCACTTTCGGACTATATTAAAAAATTGCTGCAGGGCCCCTTAAACTGAACTGCAATAAAGGGGCCCTGCAACAACTGTATGTGTTGTGTATATAACTCCACCTAAACTTAAGTGTCACTGTCACATGCTGTTATGCTCAATAGTTGAAAGTGCATGCCTAATGAAAATATTGGCTATAGGTTCATTACCTGAACAAATTTTACAACCACACAACAAGCATGCACAAACACATGTGTTTTGCACAAGTTGCTTGGTCCTACATGGAACAGCCCAGTTAAGCAACATGCCAGGCTTTAAGCAGAACTAAAAAAAAAATCTGCACTCCTGGTGCTTGAGTTAAATACATACTACAGCAGCATGTTATGTACTCAAATTTCACACAACCCTTCGCAGCATATGAGTAAGAATGACTAGTAGGAATACAAGCTGGGCCTTAAATACAGCTCAATATGGAAAAGTATGTTAAAAAAACCTCAAATTCAGAAACAAGGCTTGCCATGATTGATCAGGCTAAAGCAAAACTTGATGTGCTCGTAGAGAGCATAGAAATTTTGTTACACTTACCTGCTGGCTTGTGGGACCTTGAGTAGTACAGAAACCGTGACACTTTAAATGCCTTTAGCCTCTCAAGAATTCCAAGTCCTGCAGTCAAAATTACAGAACTTATTAAAATTTGTTAAACCAAAACAGAAAGCAGTTTAGAGGTGTCATATGACATGTCAACATGAGGAGTTATGAGTAAGTGAAATTTGCTGCTACTATATTCCATTGGCTTTGTGTTTGCCTCACTGCTTTGCATGTGCCATGAAGGAAAACTAAACATTTCATACTGTTTGGTGCAGTCACGACTAGTCAGATATGTTACTGTATCATGTAGGCCCGTAGCCAGAGGGGGTGCCCTAGGGGCCCGGGCCCCTCCTGAAATTTTGGTTGGGGGGTAGTGTTATAACAAAACTTAAGCCTATTAATAATGCTGCATTTAAAAAAGTCCCTTCTTGTACATACTGTATTTTTTACCAAAAAAAGTAAAGAAAATATATGTTTTTCTCATATAGTCAAAGCCTTCCCGAAGGGCCCCTCTAAAAAAGAATTCCTGCCTACAGGCCTGGTATCATGTACAGATACATGATACTGAGACAAGGTACAAACACAAGCTTTACAGCTAGTAGGTGCAGATTCAAAAGGTCAGCCCAGTGACCCAAAAATCATTTCCTGCCTTCAAAGCTGACCGTCAGGCAGCTTTTAGCTATAGACAACCAGCACCATCACGCATAAGTTGTCAAAACTGAAACCCCGTGTTGTGTGCCACGACTGAAAGCACAGGCCACGTGGAAGTGCTCTCATATCTAACATCTCATATTTCACATTGTTTTATGCCACAGCCAAATCAGCTCAAGCTTCCTTACAATTATATCAGATCAGCTGCATTAAAGAGACTGCCAATGACAGGTTACATTGTTCATAAATAGATTTATCACATGCCGCTTCTTTTTGTGGTATGTCATGAATTCACAAGATTCAGCATATGAATCATTCAGTGGTCAACACTGGATGTCGTGCCTGCAACAGAGAGAGTCTTCTACTTCGGAAAGGTAGCATCGCCTCATATGACATGCTCAAAGTTGGAACTCGGTGTTGTGTATCTGTTGCTGGAAGGGTGGAGCAACACAGGACACCTCTTATTGGATAGTTTTATGCTAAACCAAACTGAGTTCAAGTTTCTCCAAAATTATTTCAGTTGGTAGACAGTTGAGAGACTGCCCACATCATACTGTTTAAAAATACCAAGCTATGAAAGGCAAAAAGAAAAAAAAAAGCACCATCATCAGTGGAAGCTGAGCTTGAAGGTAAGAAAAACAAAGAGGGCCAATGAGACTCATTCCAGTTTAGTAACATCCGCACTTAGAGTACAGGTAAATGCCCAACAGTGGAAAATGTGTGCCAGTGGTGCAGATGGCCCAAGTGTAAGAGACTAATTGTTTTCAAGTGTCAAAAATACAAAGTTCACTTGCGCTCAGCGACAGTTTGAAATGCATGCAGCATTTTGGTCTAACATCACATGATGTCACCAATTGCTATGCCAATGGTGTTACGTTGATTTTTTTTTTTTTTTGCAGATCTGAAGCAGTGAAATGAATGTTTGCAAGAGTCACCGTTGTAGCATTGCCTTGAGCCCAACTTGGTCGTCGCGGCAGAACTTACTTGCATTAGCAAAAGTGCAGCCTGCCATGAATTCACAACAAACCTAAGAATAATACTTCAAGTTGCATTCCAGATAATACACATATGGGATGTAATAACAGTGGCTATTTAAAGCTGAAACATGAAAATTTTCTCAATGCCCACTTAATAATTTTGGCATTAAAGGGTTGGTACTACTCGAGACATTGACCTAGAAATACCATGAGTATATGAATGGCAGCAAGACCTACCTATCATTTCTTACATGGGTGGCATCATTTTTATGTGTAGTGGTTTACATTTTTTCATGTTTCAAAGAAACTGCACGAGATTTGAAAAAGTACACAGTGACTAGGCACTTGTACACAGAAACACAGGGCCTTCAAACATACTACAAACAAAGAATCAATGACGTGCACAGACACTCTTTACTGAATAGACCCACAAGAGGAAATGATAAGAGGTAGCCACACCTTTCACTCTTTCGGTCTGTTCATGCCTGTTGTCTGCGTGCATCAATTGAGGCAGCTAATGTCACTGTGCCACGTGCCTAGTCACGTGGTATTCTTCCAAACCTCGCACACTTTCTTAGAGGCCTGAAGAAATTTAAACCGCTGCACCTATTAACATGAAGATATGTCATGTGAACACTAATTATCATGTTTTAAAACCTCTCCTTTGAACAATTTGCCTTTAAAAAAATGGTTTATAAAGTTGGCTAATTACATGAGATAATTTAAAAGAACAGTCTGCAATGGTCAAGGCAACAGCAAATAACACTAATTGGATTGCATCATCGTACCGTGCACATGCATTTATTTTTATAGCTGGGACAACTTAAACACTCCTCATACACTCATGTAGTCATTTAGCATTCTGCATTCCCCCATACGCATGCACTCTTTGCTTTCCCTCTCGTGTGCATCTTTTACTTCTTCCTCATAACCCCTCTTGTATGTGTTTTTCTTTATATACATAGCATATGCTCACGGTTGGTAATGTATGACACGCAATTATGCATTGTCAACCTGCAATGCCTGCAGTTGCTCACAACAGGCTTAAGTGTTCTACCTTGTAACACTGGGACTGCGGGTTGGCCCTGCATTGCAATGGGTCAGGTATTGCACTATATCTCCAGGAACAGCCCACATTTTTCGGTGATGAACAGTAATAATGCGAAAAATTCTGAGTAATGTTTGACAAACCTCAATATATCAAACCCTGATATATAGAATTATTCTCTATATCAAACTCTTTCCTTATCACTGTAAAAATTGCACGCATTTTTAATCCTTTACTTCAAATGGGGTCAAGTGTGAAAGGAATATGTCAAACTCCCCCATACCAGAATGTGTGTGCCCTCCACTGATAGGCAGCAGGCTTTCCGAACTGCTGAACCCTATACTGCAAGCCCACATCAATTTCACCAATTACACTAGCAACTTCACTCCGTCAGACGCTTGGGTGCGTGGATGTCATTGATGCCACAGCTGAACAAACAGTTGCCAAGAAGAAGCAGGCTACACTGCTGCAGTCCCCCCGCCCCCCCCCCCCCCCAAAGCAATAAATACTATGTTTGAGGCTTCATGTTAGTATGAACTGTGCCATGAGTGTTTCTTTGATTTGTAGGTGTGTTTGATGCATATTTTAAATTTTATTTTGCAGAGCGGATTCTGCTATATCAAACTATTTTGTGATCCTCACACTGTTTGACGTCCAACTGTATTGCTAACAATTCTGCTGTAGGAGAAGCTTTTGTAGTGTTTGTTGCAGTTTCAGGTTCCACAAGAATTTGAAAATGCACCAGCATAAGTTCAGTCACATCTACATTGTCACAAAGCAAAAATTTACATTTCTGGAAGGCTCGTTCCGCCTGAAATAAAGTAATCGCACCAGTGAGCAACATTTTCAAATGCACTTGCATCACAAGGAAAAGGCTTAACCAGAAATGAATACTATTGTGCAAACATCTTTAAGCTTGCTTTAAGCTCACACAGTGGTACTAATGGTGTGACAGGACATGTATTAAGACTGATGAATAAGTCAAGAGCTTAACTCAAAGTACTGCTAGTGCAGATGGTGCCACCTGACTACCAATTTACTGCTGCTAATAGCATATCAAATGTTGGTCCAGCCATGTCTGAAGTAAGCTTCCTGTCTAGGGAGTCTTATAGACAGAAAACCATTGTCAAGTTAGAAAAAGTTCAGATCCGTGGCTAGATTTGGTGGTGTTGTTTTGTGGGGTTTAACGTCCCAAAACCAGCTCTGATTATGAGACGCTGTAGTGGAGGGTTCCGGAAATTTCGACCACCTGGGGTTCTTTAACGTGCACTGACATCACACAGCACACAGGCCTCAACATTTCGCCTCCATCGAAATGCAGCCGCCGCGGCCAGGATTCGATCCCGCGGCCCTCGGATCAGCAGCCGAGTACCATAGCAGGGCGTGGCTAGCAGGGCGTGGCACCATGGCAGGGCATGGCTAGATGTGTTTGTGGCAAATATAAATGCATTGACAGAATGACAAATAAGTGGCCTGGCCTTGATCCACTTAAAGTGTGATGTGCCAAATGTGGATTAGAATACTTGTACTTATTACATACAACTTAATAACAATTAATCACAATTTCATTACTCTCCAATCTCAGTGCACAAAGGGCACATTTTGGTAATGGGAAAATGACCTGGGAATACAACGCACTAAATGATACCATTAACTGACACAAAAATTTTCGTCTGATGATTTTTTTTTGCTGCAATGTGTCGCTGGGTGCCTGTTAGCCATAACACAGCACATAAATTGCTCCAGCACTTGGCAGGTAATTATTTAAGGCCTGTTTACTGCCAACTAGCTTCAGTTTCGATTTCGGAGAGCTCCGAAAACGACAAGCTGCCAGGTGCAACTGGCACCACCTAGTATATACACAACAGAGTGAACAAATTCGCTCAAGTCAGCATACAGAACACTGGCACACTTTTGCATGGCCTGCAACGCGTGCTTGTATTGTTCTGGCTGCCACACGTCCTGCGCATTGCTGTCTTCGTCACTATCGTCGTCGTCAGGTGGCAACAATTCTTTTTAGGCCTGGTATCACTGTGAGTCTACTAACGCAACCCTGGCAAAAGGACAATGGTGACTGACATCATCATTGCTTGATGCACTGCTTGAAAGGCGGTTGAAGTGGTGACGTTGCGGAAGATGGGGGTCCCCTTAGGTAACTTGTGTTATTGTTGATGTCACGAGGTGCAGCGTGCAATGTCCGGTTGCACATGTGAACTTCAATATTCATTTGATTACCTTCTGAACTATATTCACTGTTGATATTTTATAGATGACAAAGTGACCCCACAGGCTATGTAAGCAGCAAAATTTCGGTGTCAGTGCCCCTTTATATAATCGTTCTTCCCCAGAACCACATGTGCTTGAAATGAATTACTGAAATAAACTGTCAACGTCTTCACTGCTAAAATGTTCAATACAAGCTCGAAAAAAATGCGTCGGAGGAGTGCTTCTACTCCTGTATCGTTTGAACAGCGATGTTCCTGCCTTCATTTCTTGTTTGTGGTAGTTACTGTCTTTTGATGTGTTCTTTTCAGCTATTATTTTTTTCTTTGAGTGTACTCCTGCTTAGAGTTGAAATAGTCTGAAGTATTCCTAAATAAGTAAGTATATTAGCATGACAGACACCCAATTTATTAAGAAATGTGGGTTTGTGTCTTCAAATTTTCTTCAGCTGCAACCTGGCCTGTTGTGCCATTTGCCATTTCTAGTGAGCACACCCGCAACTGTAAAATGGCCCCAAGAAGCTTTCAGAAGTGGCATCATTTCACAAAGCCAAGGGGGCAAAACCTGCTGTGAGAAATTAACAGTGCAAAAGTGGGCCATGCTCCACACTTCCCAGAACACAATGAGAAAGTGACGTAGCATCTTCGATATTGGATACATTTTCCATTAAGCAGTGCTACGTCAAACATCCACAGCCCTTTCAGGCCCTAAAGAGATTCAAAGTGTGCTTAAAGAATTAAGCACCATCTAGGGCACACACACACACAGCATACCATTTAGGAAAAAGCTTCATAAGAGTGCCTGTCCATGTTGAAAGAAAATCCCCCAGACTGGGTACAAGTAGCCAAAGAGCAGTGGAAGCACGAAATCATTCCAAATACAAGTAGTCCGCAAATGCTTTTGGTAGGTTTGGGAGGCCATATGTGAACTACACATGAAAATACCTTTTTGATGTCTGACAAAGTGGGCAAAGAATGCTTGTGGGGTGTTTTCTGAAGTGCGACATTATGCAGAATGCTGAATTCTAAAGAAATGTCTTCTTTTCGTTATAGAAAATTTAAATAGTGAACTCAAGATGGAAGTGTACAAGGTGCAAGGTGGAGGTGCTTGCACATGAAATTAAAAAAAAAAATAAAATAAAAACTACTCATATATAGAGATGCACCGATGGAAGTATAATCTGGCCTTTCTAATGCTATAAAAGGCACAAAATGTCCAACTTCCCTATCATTCTAGAATTGCAGTTGCAACAAACTGTAGCCTTAACTCACTGACATATATTACAGTTGAACCCCTTTACAAGGTACACTGATATTAGAGACAATTGCATATAAAAGACATCATTCACCCACATGGTTGGCTGCCCTCTCTCTCCCCCATCAGTTTGACCTCGTTTGTAACAGGCACGCTCCTGAGGACAACTGGGTATAAAGAACAAACTATCCTTAAATCTTAGTCAAGTCTTGCTTGTGAAAAATATTTCAACTTCAAATGCAGTGCTGTTGGCTGCAAATGGCAATTAATTAGTTGTGGAAACAAATGGAAATGATAACCAAGTAACCTGAAAAAGTTGTGGCAGAGAAAACATGGATTGCATCTCGAGTGACGCAGCCCACCAAGCAAATCACTTAACATGAAGGCAAATGATGTAAGATAAACCCTTTGCGACAGGTTGTCGCCTCCTTTAATGCTAAGTTTAGTTTATTTGTTAAGTACATGTATCAAAATATGGGTTGATGCTGCTTACGGTTGACCCTGCTTATAAGAGACCCCTATAAGAGACTACAGAAACCTCCCTGGAGTATGTACCTTATACAGGGATTCAACTGTATTCTAGAATAACCTTTGGTGCCAAACTATGTGCTTTTGCGCTGAACATGCTTAAAACTTTTATTTATATCGAGCCAGCAGTTTGCTTGTCCAGTTTTAATGGTAAGGTCCCCCTTAAAGAGAGAAAATGGATATCGAAACACAACTGGAAAACCTCATATTTTAGCTATTTTATTCCGCATGAATGACTGACTAGGCAGTTATTTGCATGCATTATGCACTTTATGGCATCCGCCATTTGACGTATGTGGGGGACGACCGCCTTCGTAGCTGAGTTGGTAGAGCATCGGACGCGACATTCGAAGGTCGTGGGTTCGGTTCCTACCGAAGGCAAGGTTTGTCTTTTCGTCCACTTTAATTCCTTTCTACTTTCTCCACAATTACAATACCGCAAGCAACTTCCCCTATGCTTTCCTAGGCTTCATTGTCTGTTTGCTCATTAAGTTGTTTCTAACAAATAAAGAACGAGCCCATGACCCCTTCCCTTTCGTTATAACAAAATTGGAAGTTATTCAAGCTTTCCCACATTCCCTGGAGATTTTTGTCATCTTTTTTACCACATTGTGGTCAGTGAGCTTGCCTGTGCCTAAGCACATGAGGTAGTGCACTACGGGTTACTCCAAGAGCCTCTGATATGACTTGTTGCTGCGCCACTTAGTACACAATGCTTAGAGAAAGCAAAATGCACAAAGTTCAACATGGACAAGAGAGAGCAACCTGCCCACGTTGCTCTTGTTATCCTTGTTGAAGTCTGCACATTCTGTTTTTGCTAAGCCGCTGATATAACACATTAAGAGCTCCCAAGTTATATATAATTATATTCTATTTTATTTTATTGCTAATACATATTCAATGACCTTCACATATTAGTTGCTGGCGCTAATGCTTTATTAAAAATGTGCACTGGAAACAAAGCAAATCATTGTAAACATTGCATAAAAACTTACCTATGTTTCCCATGCCTATTATTCCAACAGTTGACCCTCTGATCTCCGAGCCACACATCCATGTTGGGCTCCATGTAGCCCTGGCCCACTCTCCACTACAAGGGTAAAAAAGAATTTTTAAACACTATAACATCAGTAAAGAATCAGTTGTTAGATGCTTTAAGGCCAATATTAATGAGCAGACAGATATGCTGAAGTATTTTTGGCAGGTACATGCCACTCTCTTTAAAAGTGAAGGGATTCGTTGCAAGTCACAAATAACACACTGAAAACCAAACTGCAGACTTATGAATGATAAGAACATGACATGAAAACTATTGTATACAATTTAGGGTGTTGTATATATGGTATCTGTACATAGGCCAAAGCTAAGCATGCAGTAAAAAATTAACCCCCCAAAAATTTATGACTTAAAAAAATTAAGAGACACAAGCTTCACTGCTAAAAGCAAAATGCGATAGTGTTACCATATGTTCTCACCAAAAATCATGAGAGGGTGGCACCACTGTGCCATAATGCACCTAAAGGCCTCTGCTTATGGAGGTGGCTGCTAAGGCATTAAGTGCTGGGGTGCATGCCCACTAATTATATACCTATCTATTTGGCTTGAACTGCCAAATCATTGTGGCATTTTGAGTGCATTCGCCTACCAAATGGAAGGCCTGGGTTCAATTCCCATCCCTTCCGGCTCAAACACTACTTTCCGAACACTGTGTCAAACTGTTTTCAAACACTGTTTTCCGAAGCCACCTCAAGAAGTTTGGTGGCAATCCAAGCATTCTTTGACCCATTTTTGTTCTTTGGATCCTCAAGGATTTTTTTGACATCTTCTGACACGCAAACTCCTGAATGCCATCGCATAGAAATAATGCCTATGTGGAAGCCTAAACTGCACCATCTGATAAATAGTGGCAATACACAATTGATTAAATAGCATTTCCGAGACCAAAATTGAGTAAATATCTGTTCTGACTATTGTTCATTTCAATATCCCATTAACAGTACAGAACCAAGCTTCTTTCTTTCCATTGTATCTCTTCCAAATGGTTTTCGAAACCTTGTACAAATGCACTTCACCACTGCGGAAATCCTTCTGATCATTGGCAGACCAATAACAGCACTGTGTGTTAAGTTGGTAATTCACAAAAAGTTTTTAAATATGCACATCATTAAAGGTCAACACCGACTCAACCTAAAGCGTTTTCAACTTCCCCCGCCTAGGCATGCAACAACAGATTTGATTGGCTTCTCCCCCCCCCTGACGTCACAAGTAATGGACAGCGAACGTCACCTATGTATTGCTAAACATGTTCAGGCGCAAAAAGAAATGATGAAGAGAGTAGAACAAAGGAAAGATACAGACGAGCACAGATACAGACAGTTGGCACTCGTCTATCAGTGCACATTAAAGAACCCCAGGTGGTCAAAATTTCCGGAGACCTTCACTACGGCGTCTCAAATTCAAAGCTGGTTTTGAGACTGGGTTCACCCCACAAATCAATCAACGATCACCTGTATATTTCCCATGATCTACTCTCTTCGTCGTTTCTTTTTGCGCCTAAACATGTTTAGCAAGCTAAGTCACCAACTAGCCCAAAAACGAGTGCTTCTTGTCACCTATGTACCTGAATGCACCTGAGTAACAATGTATGGCATCGTGACATGAGCTGCACAAACTGTTTGCATCTTTTTTTTTTTTTTTCCCTTTAACACCTTGAATTGCACTCACAGCATTGGAGCCTGCACATCTCGCAAGTGGTTACTAGTAAAGTTGCAACATTTCTTAAATGTGCAAGGCAACAGGCGAGAAGAGTTGCTACAGCATGTTGATACAGCGGGATCATCTGATCAATGACAGGATCTGCAGGTTTGTGACTGCAGTTTCCCTCCCCCAATGTACTAACACAACTTTGGCATTTACCCTTATGAGTGGTCGTCGTCAAAAGCTTTCATTTGCCTGCATATTTAGCGTTTGTGGGGTTTATAATGCACTGGACAAAAAACGTTTGCAGCCAGCCACCACAATTGCTACCAGCACCTGGTGGCCCACGCTTGCGTTGCCAGCACATCTAATCTCATAGAGCCCGTTTTGCTACCGAGGCCTCGGCAAGAACGTGTGCCTGTGGATCACACCAACTGCTGTGGCAGGCACAGTGGTTGGAGAGTTTGGGAACCACTAAACAAGCTCAGGAACAGCAGCGATAAAGAGGAGGACACAAACAAGCCCATAGCTGTGCCTTGGTACAAGGTGTACCACCTAACTTATGATGTGAATGATTTGATAATGAAATGGCATCTGATAATGAGACGATGTCAAAAAGAAACATTTAGTGACCGCTTAAGGCATAATTTATGACTTGCATATTCATGAAGGAGTCAAACTTCTTATTCTTTATTGCAAGACACCACACAATCTGTTGTGAGAAGTTTTAGTATTAGGACACTGCCTTGTAAAAATTCTAGCTAGCCACAATAATTATACAGCAAGTGTTTGCAGTCAGCCTGTTTTGCAGTCAGTCCCTGTGCATTTCTGCATGAGAAGGATTGAAACACCAACTAAAAGTGCATGCACGGTTCCTTCATTATCTACAAAGAGCATCCAAGTAAATTACAATTTTTTTTTCTTTTGAGGGGGGGGGGGGGTATTTCCATTTTTGGGGGCACATAAAACATCCTATCAAATGTAATGTAGAGATCTTACCGAAAGGACCATCTTTAGCAATACTCGGGTCACTAAGATATAGACTGAGTATGGAAAGGGTCAAATTCCCCTGAAATTTAATGTCTGTTGCTTTTTCTTTGAAAGAATGGTCTACTGGCAGAAAACAAATTGAGTACACTGCGCCCCTGAACGATTTACACTGCACCACTGCCCTTTCATATAGGTTAGCTGCAAAAAAGTTTCGAATATGCCATATGTGACCTGGTTCTGAGCAATAAGAACGACTAGGCAACTCAGCACATTCAGTAACACTGCTGCTGAAGGGCAGTATTTATGTTGCTTATTTTGTTTACATGTTCATTCTCCCTTTCTGTCCTTATGAAAGCTAATTGACATAGAAAGATGTGCATTTACTGGGAGTAGCTAGCGTACCAGCCCATTAAAAAGGTGCCTCATTACTTAATTACCTATGTGGAATCATAGTGCAAACAATTTTGTTGAGTGAGAGTTGTTGGTGCTCTCTCCAAAATCTTGAACAGTCAGGGGCAACAACTCGTAAGTCTTGACATCACATTTCTCACAACCAGCAAAACATGTAAGCTGAATACCTAAGTTAAAACTTTTTGTATAATGCATTCTCATGGTGAAACAAGTTAAAATGGCAAGCAAGTCACTCAGATGACAGACACACAGGTACACAACCATGCTCATGACTACCGATTAGCACTACACATCCAGGAAAAATTTCACATAAGTTCTTTCTTTTACAGCAGAGCAGTTCATAGCCCTCCTGATTGATTTGATGGCATTTAGGGAAGCATACACAGACTTTAGTGGAACCCCTCGTGCCATCTCTCGAGCATCGAAGGAAGCTTAAAAAAAACAAAAAAACACTACAAACGAGATCATATGCAGCACTTCTCTCCCTCATTAGAGAGAGAAGTGCACCAAGAAAGCAGGAGGAGGAAGAGGAACTGTAGAAGTAAGGTGAACTGGTTTGGTCGGTATATTATTGATAGAAGAATTTCATGCATATACAGTGCAGATGCTAAGTGAAACGCACAGTGGAAAACGAGTGGCACGGTTGTGTGCTTCACAGCAGAAGGCCAATAACACAGCCAAGAGAATCAGGCATGTCAAGAAGTGGCAACAAAAATGCAGAAAAGCTTTTGCTAGTGCTGCTGCTCGAGTTAAGCATGAGTTTTTGTACAGAGTATTTGGAAATTCATGCATGATGTGTGACTATCCGTACTTTAACAATAATCTTATGTTTGCGGTGAATGTTGTAAGACTGTACCAAGCACAACAGCCCTCTAAAGATTCTCGCACCTGTGTTTCCTGGTCAACACCGAGTGACATTCAAGGTTTGTACTAACTACAAAGAATCTCTTATGCGGAGTCACTTCCTCATTTCTTCGCGACTAACAGCTACAAATGCAAACCGATGCTGGTTCATCTTCCGAGTCTCCACAAAGGTAGAATAGCTGCAATTTCCTTTTCTTCAGTAGCAGAATCACATACAGAAAAAGGTTTTTCCACATCAACAGCAGGTAGAGTGCATTGCTATCTGCTGCAGAGCAACCACACATGTAATGACCA
Organism: Hyalomma asiaticum; assembly: GCA_013339685.2. NCBI lineage: Eukaryota > Metazoa > Arthropoda > Arachnida > Ixodida > Ixodidae > Hyalomma > Hyalomma asiaticum. The sequence goes on along the minus strand of CM023481.1, from coordinate 116,220,716 downwards.
GTGAAGATTTCAGTTGATACACCTTAGTACTACACTGTGGCAAAGTTTCAGTACACACACACCTTTTACAATTTTCAAGAAATGAATGGTACATCAAAAAGTAGTTCCAAGGATTCATTTTAGTGAAGTTCGAAACTACAATGTCGGCTGTATCAGTTACTCGTCAAGACTTCTTTTAGTCTAGCAGTGCAAAAAAATACACCTTCAGGGCAGTGTGTAATCCTGCACGTGGACAAAATCTGAAGAATGATGATGTACCATTCTGTCACCACCCCAGTGCCAGGTAATGGGACAAAGAAACCTTTGAGTTAATATACTGACTCTAGAGGCAAAGCTGGGCCGCGGAAGGGTGGTCCCACCCACGCACTGCCCTGTTGCAATTGTATCAATGTGGCCGGCCCAAGTATTACTGAAAGTTCTACAAACAAACGTAGGTCGTCTTATGCCGATTTCTTAAAAAACAAATAATCTTGCGAAGATTAAGTGTGAATAATAAGCATACTGAAAATTCTTCCCAAAATGTAATCAATATATTTTATGATGCACGCATTCGCTCAATAAAGCGTGGTTTCGGATCTCTTTATTTCTGTTTTCGGAAGCTCCCTAGTTTTGGGGGCCTGATATGACATATGCGATCGCGCGGTGACATTGTGACATCTGTTGACGCGAGGGTGCATTTGTGCGATTACGTTGTTGCTGTTACGACCGGCCCCTCTCTTTGTGACTGTAGTGAGGTAGCGACGGACGGGTTGGTGCAGTGTTGTTCGCGGGCACAGGCTTGGCAGCCGGGCTGTTCGATCATGCCTCAGCCCACCTCAGCTGCAAAGTACAGGCAAAGGAACTCGTACTAGTAGGTTGTGTGTCGAAAGAGCTTTCTGCACCGGAAAGAATGAACCATGCTTATACTGTACGTACATTGAATATCGCGCACGGACTGCTCGGACAGGGCGACAATCGACAAGGTCGCACTGAAAACGCTGGGTGCACCGGGTCCACTGACAATGCCGCGTGTAGTATCTCAGCTTCTTGCGAAGAATGAGCTTCCCAGCTCTACCGACAGCCACCATTCCACATCTAACGTTCCATCGCCGGGGATAACGAAACATGTCCTTTGAAGGCCGCGATTTACCAGCTCTGATCGTAAACAGGATAGCTGCTGGCATTTATCGCCGTTGATTTCCACCGCATAGCTTTCGAGATTGGCGCGCCTATGCGGCATTTCGGAGGTGATGTGTTTACATACTTTGTTGCCAGATTAATACTGGTTACTACATATCCCCAAGCATAGCGTGAGCGTTGCAAGATGGCATCGACTACGGGGGACCCCCCCCCCCTCCTATACACGTGCCCTATGGGAAGCTTTGCCTCTAGAGTCAGTATATTAACTCTATGAAAGAAACAGTTATATCTGCAGACAGGCAAACTGATTCAGGTGACAATGGTTGTACACTTGAGGTAGAAAGTAGTTATCTGGCTTGAGTATTTTGTCAGATAAAATATTTCCTCTTTTTTTTAGGGGCAAAGCTCCTTAAGGTTTGGGTCTGTCCATCTGTTGTTCCTAGTAGCGCGTTACCTTCAAAGAAATGAATGATGCTACGTGTGGGAGGCGCGCCCTCGGCACGTGCCTCCCGGCGTGCGAGCTCTCTCACTCTTCCATCTGCTGTCTTGTGAGAGAGAGAGAGACAGAGAAAGCGAAAGGCGCACGTTGACTATGGAAACTCTCTTTCTTCGATGAACGCGCTACCAGCTCACAAAGAAGGAGAACGCGCCCCCACCCGCGAGAGACAAGCTTGATGCAGGCAGCGTCTTCTAGCGAGTTTCTTGATTGAAAAATACCGACTGCTTGCATTGGAGAACTGTTCACCGGCCACCCATATATATATATAGGCACTGGATCTTCACTTGCAATGAAGTGCCGGTGGGAGATTTCACTTGTGCGTAGTTGAACCATAAGGATTCGTAGCGTGCGCGTTAACTAAATTAATCCGGAACTCGGCACGATCTACGATGAACCTCTGGAGCTTCGCCCACTCATCATCATTCACTCCGTGGATATGCTGTGAATTTTTTTTTTTTTTTACAGCAACACACAGCATTATTTTGCTTTGTACAGTTGCCTACAATGCTCCAGTTAGGAATACAGTTGAACCTCATCATAACAAATACTGATATGGTGCATTTTTGCTATAGCAAACTAGACACAAAGTTTGGTTGGTCATGCTTCTTTTCAGCAAAATTTATTGATTTGAGAGAAACGAACTGCGCGAAAAAAGCAGGGACAAGGAAGACACACGCACAAGCGCAGACTAGCAACTGAAGATTTATTGAAGAAAAAACACATATATAAAGAACAGTATAAAATCACGTGGACCGATTAGAGATTGGCAGTTAAATAATTAATCTCCAGTTGGTGCAACAGAACCAATGGCCTAGCGACGCACATATTGCCATACTTGTGAATGAAAAACACCTCAACAACCTCTCGTGCTTTCCTATCTTTATGCCGGGACAGCACTTTCGTTTGGCGCAGCAACGGATGACATTTGCAATCTTTACAATGTATGCATAAATTTGATGAAGGGTGGGCCTTCAATGAAGCCCTGTGATCCCATTAAACGAGTGTTCAAACACCTCCCAGTTTGGCCGATATAACACTTTCCGCAAGACAAGGGAATGAGATACACAGCACCCTTTCCACATTCAGCCAAACCGTCCAGGTCTCGGTGGTTAATATCACATACACTCCACTTTTTTTCTTTACCTTCAGCCTTCCTATCTACCATTCCACATATACGACCCAACTTGTTCCTTGATGAAAAAACCACCTTAACACCAAATCGATTTCCAACCTTTTTCATACGGTGGGAAAACTCATGTAGATACGGAATGCATATGATGGGCTTATCTTTATCTCTGGCCACCTTGTTACCAAGGAACAAGGTGGCCAGAGGAACAAGGAATGTTTTTCATCAAAGAACAAGTTGGGTCGTATATGTGGAATGGTAGATTGATTATTTAACTGCCAATCTCTAATCGGTCCACATGATTTTATCCTGTTCTTTATATATGTGTTTTTTCTTCAATAAATCTTCAGTTGCTAGTCTGCGCTTGTGCATGTGTCTTCCTTTTCCCTGTTTTTTTCGCGCAGTTCGTTTCTCTCATGGATTACCAACTCGCCCAGCGTTCAATCCTTCTAAATTATTCATTTGACATCGAAATGGAAAATGCAAGAGCTGCTGCTGCATTGGCGGCAACGAAGAAATTAAACCCAAGACCCGGTGGAGACTGAAAAAGCCTCCAGGCATCGCATTTGAGGACTTTTGTTCCTGCTGATGGGAACCTGGCTATGGCACCAGAACTGATGGATCAGGGAAATTGTAGATTGTGTCACATAACCATACGATAACAGCAGCAGCAAAAGTGGACATGATGGCGAACTTAGTGATCCATTGATAAGTAGCGTAGACATGGCCAGGAGGCTGAGAAGCTACTTGGAGAAACTCCCAATGACCAGAAGTGCCGACCGAAGTAGAAAAGGCCCTCTCGTGCACAGACACTGTCAAGCACTTCATTCGGCACAGTGCTATGAAAAGCCACTAGGCAAGTATCACATCCTATCTTGAGATAAATGTGAATGCAGGCCTGTTTTGTCCAACCAAATTTGACTGTCGTAATTCCATGTTCTCATTGTTCCAGTCTATTTAGTTTGAAATGCCACAAGGAGACAGAAGTATTAGCTTGTTTATAGTGTGCTTGAAGCTGAGAATAATGGGCTGTTTATCTAGAATATTTCTCAGATTTATATTTCTGCTCTCCAGAGGTAACAAACCAATTTATATTTCTGCTATCAGACAAACTAATTTGTGGTCCCAATGCTACTCCATTATAACGAGGTTTAACTGTATACAATTATTTTATTTTCAGCATGAATCAAAGAAAAGTGTCACTAGCTTAACATGATTCAGCACTAAACAAATTAAACTAAATTCATTGAACCGGCCCAGCATGTCAGCGAGTGCTCAGTAATATTTCTAAAGCAACAAATCAGGTACAACATTCTCCAGTATGTTTTTCACATTATTCGTCAGAAGGTATGCACTATAGTGAGGAATCACTGCAGTGGCAATGCTCTTAGTAAAAAGTATGCACATACTAAGGGACAACTGTTCCGAGCTTTCAGTAGCATGCATATACACTTGGACTCACAACAACATAGCTAAAGCCATAATTTACTCAGCTTACTTTAGAGTACCACTAAAGTGAAACAGTAAATCAGTTTATACTCTTAGATTGCTTTTTGAGAATTCCATTGTCACTGATTTCGTCATCATGGGGTCAATGTTGGAGGAGAAAATGAAGGTCACAGTTTCATATTTTGAATTTCGCGCCGAAACCTCTGCACAACCGCATAAGCATGACATCGTGGTTTTCAGACTCTTTTTTAGCATTTTGTCTGCATTAGCTCCATGGAATTTCATGAAAATTGCTCTGTTAACTCTCTGACTACCTACAAACACAATGCAATGCATATTTGCCAGCAAATAATTATGTGGGCCCTAGCAGGAAGCTTCAAAATCTATGATGTCACAGCGAGTTGGTGTGTGGACCTCAAGGACCTGTCTTTTCCTTTTGTGTGTTTTCTCACTAGTGCTTTCCCACTGTATTAGTACTGCATTTAGTATTTTTGAAAGAGATTTGCTGATAGGAGTAAAATCGTTTCACTCTTAAGTGTCCCTTTAAATAGGCATTTAGTGCACCTAATACAGCACATTTAAATTTCTGCACCGAAAAGTTTGCATGTCAACAATGGTCATAGTACCTGTAGACCATGCGTTTTTAATTTCACTAATCTTCCCATTCTACCGGAAAAATTATCACTGATGTAGACTTAAGTTAATAATAATAATTTATGGTATTTTACATGCCAAAACCAGCTATCATTACAAAGCATGCCCTGTGGTGGAGAGCTCCAGAATAATCTTTACTGCCTTGGGTTAATTAAGGTGCACCTAAATCTAAGTAAACTGTTTTTTTTTCTTTTTTTTTGCATTTCGCCCCAACTTAAATACGGCCGCGGCGGCTGGGATTCGATCCCGCAACCTCAAGCTTCACAGGCCAACACCTAGCTGCTAAGCTACCAAATTCTCTTAGTTCTCTGCAGCGTCTACAGACGCCACCTTAAAAAAATGATGACGCTCCACCACTGCACTGTGCAGTGAAGTCAGTCATATTTTCAAAAAATATATTTGCATGCATAATTTAAAATTTTTTAAGGTAAGCAGAATCTATTAGGCAAATTTCAAAGACTGATATATTTCTGTATCATTTTTGGTCAAGATATTTGGTAGGGAAAGGGTTAAGTAACACATATTTGCAGACACTAGTCATCACATCCCCCCCTTTTTTTCTTCTTTTTATTGGGGGGGGGGGGGGGGGGTGTCTTCTGGTAATACAACTCTTCGTTGTCCCATCGAGTTCGTCTTAAAGGGCGTCTACAAAGTGCTTGGCCAGAAGATGGCATTTGCTTTTAATAAACACCATATATTAATCCATGAAGGATTAAGTTCATGGATGTAAACCAATTCTCACGAATAGAAATCAGAGGAGTCATCCAATATAACAAATTAGTTTAAACAGTAGATTGTTGGTAAAGGAGGATTCGGCAAATGCCTTCAATGATTATTTTGTACACAGAGACGTTGACCTCAATCATCCCATTCCACATTATGCGCACATTACTCCAAACACAAACAATATTTTTTCAGCCACTCATGCCTTTGGATGTATGTTCTGTATACCTAAGACTCAAAACATCTCGCAGGTATGATGCTGATGGTCTATAGATTCTGCCTATAAAATTTGTTATATGTATATGATATAGCCCCTATTTTCACACATATAATTTATGCATTTTCACAAGCATATTTCCAGAAAATATGAAGGTAGCTAAGGTAGTAGTAGTATTTAAAAAGTGGTGACAAATTAGATATCAGAAATTATCTCCTGATATCAAACCTCCCTGTTTTTTCAAAACGTCTTGAAAAAATTATTTTAAGTCAGTTGTGTTCATTTTGTGAAAAATACAAGATAATTTCAAATGCTCAGTATGGTTTTTGTAAAAACAGGTGCACTGAATTAGCTCTTCTCAATAAAAAAAAAATATATTGCGGAACTCCGAACATAAGCTATTAACAATAAGCATATTTGTTGACTTTACACAGGCGTTTGACCACTGACCATATTAATCAACATTTTATTCTACAAACTAAAGAAATATGGAATTAGAGGCACTCCACTTCAATAATTAAAATCTTAATAACAAAAGCCAGTGTGCTTCTGTAGGCCATAATGCATCGGTAACCAACGAAATATTTTGTGGTGTCCTGCAGGGTAGCATTTTAGGTCCGTTGCTCTTCAACTTATACGCTAACGATATTACATCTATGAAAAGGCAAAATTTATAATTTATGCAGATGACAAGTGTTTTCATCTCGTCCAATTCTTGCACCAATTTAATTACTATGGAAAATGACTTCTTGTGCAGTCTATCCTATTCATCTTCAGAGAACTGTTTAAAAGTAAATACAGCTAAAACAAAGGTTGTAATTTTTCATACCAAAGGCATGAGTCTTCCTTCAGATCCAACATTAGCATATAGATCTACTGTAAAATTATTAATCTCAGTAATATTATTAATTTATAATGCTTTATTTGTGTCTCACATACAGTATGGGCATCTTGTATGGGGCACCACGACTCAGTGTACTTTGAGTAAATTATTTCGTATGCAGAAGAAAATAATACATGTCATCCCTAATGTACCGTATGCCGGCCATACTGAAAACCTGTTTGAGAAATACATTTCTACAGCCCATAACATCTATAACTGCAGACTATTACACGAATATTACTTTGGTACCAAATGTAACAATACCTTACTTGTAGAACTTGTGAACCTATCCATCAATTCATTCAGTTATTCAACTCGTACACCTGAAGTATGTAAGGTTCCACGCTCTAGAAGAAACTACTAAAACATTCCAGAATTACTGAATTCATATGATAGAGCACGCTACAATTTACAGGATTTATCGCGGTCAGAATTTAAAACTATTGCTTTCACCTCTGTAGAATGCATTTGTGAATGTTTAATAATGTTTATGTTATTTTTTTCTGTCTGATACCAAGTGCATATCATTTAATCATTCCAATGCCGCAGTGTGTTTGCATTGTTATTACGTGTGGAAATATTTCATCGTTTCTCATATATTGTGTAACTGCAATGTTTTATGGCCACTATGTAAATACAATATATATAGTGCTCAATGTGTTACCCCATGCAGCCATATTGTACCTAGGGGGTGAGATTACCTCAAGCCACATCTGTGCGGCTTTTTTTTTACTCATCCACCTCCATTTACCACTCGCGCGCGCGCGTGCGTGCGTGGTGTGTGTGTGTGTGTGTGTGTAAATTTAAATCAATAAATCAAATAAAATCAAATTAGCCCACCAACATGTTTTAACCATAACATTATGATCAAGAGATGTCATAGAGCTCAAGCTGGGCATTGACAGAGCCCAGCTGGATCCAACAGTCATCACCGCTAAACAAAGGTGCCCACTCTGAGTCATGGAAATCCTGAATAGGAAATGTACTTTGAGGATGGGAATAGGGACCTACACTGACATACACAGATGAGAGAATGGAGTCCTTATCCCTTTCAGGTACTATGTAACTTTGGATTCTATGCTCTCTGTAAACACTAGCATGAACGAAACAAACAAAAAGGTCGGGTAAAGCCATAACAGGCAATGGCCTTGCTACAGCAGTGCATCTCATGTGTCAGTTCAGGTAAATACAATAGACCACTTACATACTGAACACACATAATGAATTCATTGAGTATATGGAACAGCTGTAAAATACCACTGGAAATTTCAGTATGAAATTTTTAATTTTGTAAGTTCAATTACCTTTATATCGAACTTTTTGTGATCCCGTTCAGATTCAACATATCCTTGTTCGACTGTACCTCAAAAGGTACACTGTCAGGGACAAATTTGGCATGGCTGCAGCGTCTGTGGTAGACGTTGGCTCCGTTTGGAGCAGTCATTGGTTGTCAAGCGCTCCAACACTCACATCTCACATTACGTTGGTTCAGCCCTTTATTATTTTATCCAGTTATTTCTAATCAGCAACTAGTAAAGCACTAGACTTTCAGGATCAAAATGATGAGAAATGAATTATGCCATGAGAAACACAGTTGGGAAACTTGGCGAGCTTCCTGGAAATAATTTGCGTATTAAAATGGTTAAGTGCTCTAACTAACGTACAAAGCAACATTTACTACTTTAGCTTTCTGGCAACAGTACCAAATTATTGAAAATTTGATGCATTCATCAACAATCGATCGCAATTTCATCACGCCTGATGGGGTAGATAATCCCCATCATTTCGCCATGCAATGCCAATCTTTCAACCCCACTGCTTGAGCACTTCATTCACTACGATAATGAATCCCGACATACGCCTACTGGCACTACTTAGCAAATTTGAAACAGGAAAAAGAAAACTTTTTGTACCTGCCTATGGCCTGGTTAGCTTCAAACAGTCGACGGGCCGTTGCAAGCAAAAGACCAATTCCTAGCTCCGCCGTTGCATCAGTTAGCACATGAGGTGTGTTACCAAGTGCGATTCGCCTTAAAAAGAAGACAAGCGAAAAACCTTATCTCAGAAACTGCATATCACTTATAAACTGTGCAAGAATATTTAAACTTGCCTTTTCGTGCACTCGACAACGTTGATGTGGTCATAGCCAACTGACATCGTACCGACTACCTTCAAGTTGGGGCCTGTGGGGGAAGTAACACCTCAGCGCCGAAGGAGAACCGGGCAAGCAAAAGAAAGCAAGCTGTGAATTTTACCAGCAGCATCCAACAATTCTGAGTCTACCTTCTCTGTAACCAAGCAAAACAGAGCGTCTTTGCCAGCAATCTTTCGCAGGAGAACTGGTCTAGGAATCGGCTGGTCTTCATTCCACACCTCGACATCGCACCTGAAAGGAGGTTTACGCAGAGTGTCAAATACCTAGTTAAAAACTGCGAGAAAATAGGCTGGCAGCCTCACTTATCAAAGAGAAGGTCCAGAGCTTCCTTGGCTACGTCCGACCGCGTGACCAGAACAGCCGGCTTTCGCACGGGGCCCATACTTGATAGCCGCTGTATGACCGCGTTGGTGAAAGTTGAGTGGTTGAAGGTCAAAAAGACACGTCGTACATTAAACAAGGGCTGGCAGCGGTGCCACATTTGACGTCAAAAATGTCTCAAGGAAATGTGATAACTTCCCATATCAACTGAAACTGCACGAGTCGCTCAAGACACACGACTCGCAAGCCCCCCGATATGATATCCTTCAGTTTCAACTCTACCACTCTACCGCCAAGCCACGCGCACTTGTGATTCCGCGACAAAAAAGAGTAACGAAGATATTATTTAGTATACAAAACAAAAAAGTTTTAATTCAGAAACATTAATGCATTCACATAACAATTAAAATTTAAAAGCAATGTAAGTGTTCTTATTGTTTTATATAAACAATTATTTCTTATTATTTACGCATGCGTATGAATACAATTTTATGGGCCACGGTAACGTTTACGCTACTTACGTCGAAAGTTGCGGAACCTGACGCTAAACCACTGACCAAAACAAACGCAGTATTCGCGGCATTTGGCTGTGCTTGTCAGTCGTCATGAATTTGAAGCGTCTGTCGTTGGCACACTGAGTTTTGTCATCATGAACAATTCATCTTTCTATCAGGCATTGTCGTCTGAACTGGCTTCCGAAAGGTAAACGCTGGGTCTCGCTGTCAACTACAGCTTCGTAACTTGGCTGCTATGTTGTCCTGTGTTCGCTTGCATGAAATGCGAACGTTAAATATTTCTTTTTATTTCACAGCACCATGCTGGAGTTCAAGCTCCAAAAGATTGACCTAGGCAGGTCTCAGCATAGTTTGACGGAGCGACCTCCATACAGAAACCAGCATCATACACAAAAAGCATTTGAGACAATGAATATATTGAGGAAGTAAGTCGGCCCTCGCATCTGCTTCTCTGGTCATGCTTTTTTTTTTTACTTAGTGTTTCATTTTATCAACATACTTAAGTAGTTTAAAATAAAGGCTAGCGTGATTCCCGGTACTGACTGCAAAGTTCATTGCCCGTGCGTGTGCAAAGTTATGCCGCAGTACCGCGTGCTCGGCATAATCTACGTCTCTCTTTATTGTGGTGCCTGTGAACCATCCGTTTCAGGGGAGCGACGTTCGAAGTGTTTTTCTGTGCCTGCACATGAGCTCTATTGCCGCAGTTCTTGTAACTCCGTAAATACTGTTTTGATGGGTCACGCACGTGCGGTTGTATTTCGCTTATACCACTACTCGCGAGATCATATTTTCTAGACTGAGGTTCGGGAGAAAAAAAATAATAAAAAGAAAAGCCGTGCGTTCATGTATTTTGGCAGCTTGGGGCCAACGTGAACTAAAAGTAAAAACAATATACACGAGCATTATTTTTCACTGACGACCACTTGATACCTCTGTCAAGGTAGTAGATCTTAGTTGCCTCGGAGTAAATATGCTGAATGTATACGTTTCCGTCAGTATGCTAAAGTTCAACTTGGTGATTCCTAGCCTAGCATTTTTCTCGACGATTAGGGGGTCACTGCAATATTTTTAGCTGCCGGATTGCATACATAATTTATCCGTAGACATAGAGTAACTTTGCTATCATTTGAATTGTGCTGCTCTATGATGATGCTCTTGAAATAGAAAATTGAAGTATTGAAAAGCCGTAAAGACAAAGCTTCCACTGAGAGCAATTTGCTATAACTGACACATTATATGTATGGCTAGGATTTTGCTGAACTTTACGCTGTAATTTGTCCAGCCTGTCATGCCTTTCCAAGTTGTGTGGTGCTGCTTCAAGTACGCTTTATATTCACATTTGGGTGTTGATGTTTCGGCTGGTGAAGCTCAATGTATGCAAAAAGTGGTGCATTACCAAATAAGCATGGTATGTAAGGACAATATATTCCATAATCAAAAGAAGAGGCGTGCAGGACACGGACACAAGAAGAGTAGTGAACACCACGAACGCCGACTAACAACTGAAGCACAGCACAGAGGCGAAAAAGAAAGAAGACACACAGCTTATCTGCGCATGCTCGGAATGGTAGCGCCACCTGTCATACTGTTACACGTGCCGTTCTACGCGATAGACAACTGCTAAGACACTCTATCTCTTCTCTGTTTAAGATAATCGACGGTTGACTCACGCATGCACTTCCACTAATACTAATATGCCAGGCCTCAACCAATAAACGCGTATCTTCGTTCCTATGCCTGTACAGGATCTCGGTTTTGTCTAACTCGGGCATGCAGCTACAGACCTGGCAGTGCAAGGATAGATTGGACGGCGTCCCACCTGATAGCGACCTTCTGTGTTCAATTAATCTTTGATTAATACAACGCGCGGTTTGTCCTACATAAAAACGTCCGCAGCTAAAAGGAATCTTATACACCACACCCATGCGACAGTCAGTGAAATTGTTCTTGGCTAAGTGCTTAACCGGACAGATATCTGTTCGCTTCTTACCTTCCATCTGCTCATTTCTTCTATGCACGGCAGCACAAACCCTTCCTCACCTTAGAATTATTTTTCTCGGCGAAAACCCATAAGCCAGAAATTCCTTTTCGCTCGATTGTATCAGAGTCAGGGACTTGGCAAGTTTGTGTAGCTAGCTATTTGCAGAAGTGCTTAACATCCTTAAGTTTTCCTGACCCCTTCCGTGTACGTAATTCTCAGGCTCTAGTTCAGTTGTTAACAGAGGAAAATCCTGGCCACTGCACAGCGTTTAGCATGGATGTAGAGGATCTGTATTACTCGTTGCCCCATAAAGGTTTATTAAATTGCGTGAAAGAATGTATTCAAGAACAAGGGCAAGAGTCCGGTTTCATAGATAGATGCGGAGTTTCCACAGGTACCTTTCTAGAAATTCTTTCCATGTACTTAACGTCAACGATAGTTGGATACAGAGAAGGCGTGTTTGTGCAAAAATCAGGAATTTGTATAGGTTCAAAGGTCGCCCCTATTCTAAGTGATCTGTACTTGAGCAAGTTTGACTGCCGTTTAAAAGCGGCGTTAGGGGACCGCATCATCAGGGTATTTCGGTATGCGGACGATTACCTGGTACTTTCTAGTAAGAATGATTTTGAATCAGTCGTCACCTATGTAAGCGATCAATTTAAACTTAATGGAGATGGTCTAAGGTTCACGAAAGAACTACCGGAGAGAAACGTAATACAGTTTTTAGATATCTCGTTGTCATTTGAGCAGAATCACGTGTGTTGGCAGTATTCCCCTAGAGCATCTAAGCCGTTGTTAAACTTTGACTCCAAGCATTCCAAAGTAGTAAAAAACGGAATAGCCTTGTCCTGTTTAAAGTCAGCCCTATCGAAGTCGTGCGTGCACCGTTTGACCATTAGCTTTAATGCGCAGGTCGAGCGCCTCTTAGATGCAGGTTACCCTAGACTAGCCATAGCCACAGTAGCAGAACGTCTTAAGAAGTCGATTTCGACCGGAACTAAAGCTGTAGCAGAGAGTAACATTAACAAGAAAAAGGTCGTGAGTATTCCGTATATCCACGCAGTTTCGCACAGGCTTAAGAAAGTAGGAAGTAAATATGGGGTTAATGTTGTGTTTACGGCTCCCAATAAGTTAGGAAGGGTTTGTGCTGCCGTGCATAGAAGAAATGAGCAGATGGAAGGTAAGAAGCGAACAGATATCTGTCCGGTTAAGCACTTAGCCAAGAACAATTTCACCGACTGTCGCATGGGTGTGGTGTATAAGATTCCTTTTAGCTGCGGACGTTTTTATGTAGGACAAACCGCGCGTTGTATTAATCAAAGATTAATTGAACACAGAAGGTCGCTATCAGGTGGGACGCCGTCCAATCTATCCTTGCACTGCCAGGTCTGTAGCTGCATGCCCGAGTTAGACAAAACCGAGATCCTGTACAGGCATAGGAACGAAGATACGCGTTTATTGGTTGAGGCCTGGCATATTAGTATTAGTGGAAGTGCATGCGTGAGTCAACCGTCGATTATCTTAAACAGAGAAGAGATAGAGTGTCTTAGCAGTTGTCTATCGCGTAGAACGGCACGTGTAACAGTATGACAGGTGGCGCTACCATTCCGAGCATGCGCAGATAAGCTGTGTGTCTTCTTTCTTTTTCGCCTCTGTGCTGTGCTTCAGTTGTTAGTCGGCGTTCGTGGTGTTCACTACTCTTCTTGTGTCCGTGTCCTGCACGCCTCTTCTTTTGATTATGGAATGTTACCAACTCGCTCACCTTTCTGTCCTTTTGACAATATATTATTGGGCAACAGTAACAGCAGGAACATCATCTTGAACAGTAGCACGAAAGGTTCCATGTCAGGTGACATTAGTTAGGGAGTCTAAAATGATGCGGTAATTGCAAACAGTAATTCCGCAAGCATGCAGGCAGCCTTGTTTGAAATGAATTGAAATGGCATGATTTTGAGTTTCTCATAAAGAAATATTTATTGTTACATCATTATATAGATCTCTCTCTCTTTCTCTTTGCTCGCATAGGATGTGGTGAATGTAACAAAAGAAAAAAAAAAGGCGACAGAATTTAAGAGAACGTGGCAAGCATTTGAAAAATATGCCCCTTATAATGTCAAGATGTCAACAAAAGCCTGTGGAGCAGCCACTCAAAAAAAAGCAGTGGCAAATGTTTCCCCACTGTCACGTGTAGTTGAAAATGTTTTTTATCGAATTGTCTCATTTTGACTGTTGTAAAACTGTCTTATCACTTTTGTCATTGATCCATGCTCTCACCGTGTGCACACTTGCTGGGCTTCCTAGGCAGAACCTCCTGTGTGATGTAACACTTGTGGCTGGTGCCACAGAGGTGTCTGCCCATAAGACAGTGCTGGCATCCTGCAGCCCCTACTTCTATGCCATGTTTACGGGCTTCACTGAAAGTCGAGCCAACAAAATCACCCTTCAAGGCCTGGACGGCACAGCACTTGCTCTGCTCATTGATTATGTCTACTCGGCTGAAATACAGGTTACTGAGGAGAATGTGCAGGTGAGTCTTTTCATTCAGAATCAAAGGTTCATTCTATCATGAGTTTGTATAACTTGGATTAGATGGTGGTTGTGATATCCTGCTGCTGAGCTTAAGATTTGGGATAAATTGCTGGCTGTTAAAGCTGCATTCCAATAATGATGAAGTAATTGACCATTTGCGGAAAAGCTACTGCGCATGCGCGGCAACGGCGCCGCTAGCGCCCTCAACAGGGCGCTTTGGGTTTGGTTGGAAAACATGAGCAGCCGACTCGGCCACCCGCCGGTCGTGTGCAGCGGGTGAAAATTCTGACGGCGCCTCGCTTCCGCCGTGTGTACGAAAATGCAACTCACTGGGTGGCCCACGGTTGCACGAATATTACTGAGAAAGGAAACACGAAGTTCTACAGGTTCCCGTCCGCGAGGCTACGTGCGAAAAAAAGAAATGGTTGGATAGCAGCTGTGTGAAGAAAGAGCTGCTGACGACTCGCCGTGGTTAGTTGTAAACTCGCGAGCGCATAATATCACAGTCATTCACATTTCCTTTGGTCATTCGCTGTGTTGCACTAAAGATGAGTATATAATCGAGATATGTCACCCAGCAACGCGATCGCAGTGTGCTCCGATGATGGCGTCGTAAAACCGCCTGTCGTAACAGCTGGTAGCGCACGGTTTGAGGACACGGATAGGGAGCCAACATGTGGCGCGCGCGACATGTAGGCTTTCTAGACACGGATGAAACTTCGTCCGTATGTCTTTAACCATGCGTTACCTATTGCAACATGCGTATCTACCAACATGCCCGTTCATACCTTCTTTCACTTAAACACCGGATTTCATAGACTGTGTTCACACCGCTCCCAGCAAACCTAATTATTTGTCAGTGGTTTCAAGATTAAGCTTCAAGTGTCTCAGATAACCTTATTCCTTGATGGACCAGCCGCGATGAACATGTCGATGAGTCGAGGTAGCGGAGTGCAGGTATTGTTTTTCACGCTGCAATGCGAAAAATCCTCGCTCCACCCCTTTTCTGGAAACGGAAACGGGATTCGATTTCTGGTGTTTTACGTCCCAAAACCACCATATATGAGAAACGCCGTAGTTTAGGGGTTCTTTAAAGTGTACTCATCGCACAGTACACGGGCCTCAGCATGTCGCCTCCATCGAAATGCAACCGCCGCGGCCGGGATTCGATGCCGCGACCCTAGGATCAGCAGTCGGGTACCATAGCTACCAGAAAACTGGCGGGCACGAGACGGGAGGTTTTCTTTCTCTATCATGTCTGTTCAATGCAGGCAAGCTTCCCCTGCAAAAGAAAAAAATTAAAACAACAAAACAGGCGCACGTCAGCTGCTGAGTGCTGCCTTGAAAACGCCAGTATGAGAATCTGTTTTCCAACCAAAAGCGCCAGCGATGTTTTCCAGTTTACACGACAGGTGGCGCTCGCTTTTCCGCAAATGGTCAATTGGTAGCCTTTGTTTTACTATGAAATATTAAAAGGGAGCAGCAAAATTTAACTGTTGCTAAATATTTCATAAAATAGTCACATGTACTGTTGTACTTGGTACAAGATACAATATGCAAGCATTTTGCTTCACAACAACTCATTGGAGTTGTATGGAGCAGAACAGCATCATTTAAACCAAGGTGAGTGCACCCTCACTGCTTTCATTGCATGGGGGACAGTGCGCCTGCCCCCCCTCCCCCAATCTCTTTGGGCCTCCTGCCTTCTGTCTCACTTCAGTATCGGGCCTTTATTTTTCACTCTCCTCTCTCTGTTTTTATTCTGTGGTTTGGTCTCTGGTGTGTTGCTTGATGGGAAGAGAGGCTGCAGCACGTGTAGCATGGTCTATCGCTCTTTCTTTCACTTATCTGGAATTTTAGTTCATTTTTAATATTTTACAGTTCACTTTCTGTAAGAAAAAGAGGTGATGGGGGGGGAGGGTTGCTCCTTCCCCTCACTCAATATGCAGCTGAATCTCCTGCAATTGAAGCATTCTTTGCAACGCTGCAAGGCTGGTGAATTTTTTTATAACAGTCTTGCGTCACACCTACTAAGTAGATGTGAGCCCCCAATGGTTAGCGAATGTGATGCAGATTCCGCTAGCATACCATGGGTGTCTACTAATCTCGAAGTCATGCCAAGGAGTTTCACTGGTTCGAAAGTGAGTTATGTATATTTTATTAGCAGTTATGTCAACATTGTCTCTTTTTTTTTCTTCTTTCTCAGTTCTTTTTAGCTTTCCATGGCACATCGCAAGTGCTATTTAAAAATAATTCTTGCACAAAAATTTCTCTATATTTATGCCATTACATTAGGTCATTCCATGCTCAATGCTCCGCCCATTATGGTGACCTTGTTAAAGGTGTTAAAAGAATTGTGCTTGTTTACTGCATTGGAAGCATGTTAAGGAAATCTTTTGATCGCTCGAGAGCCTTCTGAATTTCTCTGAATGTACTTGGATAACGTTCTTCAAAAAATTTATTCTGAAAATTTTTCATGCCAATTCCGAATCCAATTTATGTGTTAAACAAAGATGTTTGTTTAACGTGTTTGTGGTTAATAATGTTATTGCAATTTTTCTCCCTCACGTGCCTCCAGATATTTTGGCAAGATGTGGTATGCTTGCATTTGTTCCGTGATTTTTCTCATATTTGTGATTTGTTTTTCACAGGATTTACAGAGTTCAGTGAATGAAAAATATTTTAACATATATCTTCCCTTGTATAAGTAATTTCTGATTACTCAGGTCTTCAGAGATGGTGCATGATTACAAAGAAAAAATTACAAGCAGCATATTTTTGCTACATTCCTGGAGGTGTAGGTATGTAGCAGAAAAATTGCAATAATTTTATTAAACTTCAAGCATGTTAAAGGGTCCTGAAATTGCTTTGTGACATTGTCACTAATTAGGCTATTTCGTTATCAAATCAGTCACATCACAAATTAACCTTTTAAGCGTCTCAAAAAAGCTTTCCCAGATGGTCAAACTACTTTATTGCAAATTTTGAATGTGCAACAAGTGTAAAATCGGCAAAAACACATTTTGGCATCAGCATCACTCATAACTGCAAGACATTCATTAGTATTTTAGTGTGTGATACTCCTTGAAGCACAGGTCTATCTATGCACAGTGCCTTCAGAACTCGGAGGAGTCGGAAGGGTCATCGCTGTTAGTATCAAGAGAATGGGCAGTGTGTTCAGTCATGATGCCACTTTGCCATGCACCTGAAGAATCCGAAGGAAACTCGGTAAACAAGGAGAGCGAGAATACCTTGTGAGTGCCAGTGATAAGTGAGCTAAGAGCAGTGCCAATAAAGATTGAAATCAGCTCTCACCACCCCTGCAAGGGTGTGTCTATAAAGATGGAAGTCAGGGTCAAGGTTCACATGCCTTTGTTGCAATCACGCGGCGAAACCGAAACTGCATTAGGCATTGCCACTAGTTGCCGCAGACCATGTGATGTGCTGATGCCAGAACTCAGTTCTGTTTATCTCCTGTGACAAGGTAGCATAATCAAATTTCAAATGCTCCTAAGTCCTACAAGGTGGCAGCACCTACCTCTCAGTGAGCATTTCTTGTTATGGGGTGAAATTTCAAACAGGAAGTCGAAACCGTACCCATTCATGTACAGCAAAAACCATCAAAGGGTTAATCAAAGCACCTTGCACCAAGGAGTTTGTTTGCGTCACCCTCCTCCTTATATTGCTGGCCCTCCTCAACTAACTTAGCCGTGGGTACATGCTCGTGACAGCTGCGCCTCCCATAGCAGCCGCCGCAATCAACGGGCTATACGGTCCATGTCATCAAGCGGCAGTTATTGCTGAGGCTTCTGGAATTTGATGTGCTGGTGACGCAAGTGCATGGTTCAGCTCTACATCACCAGGTGCCACAATGATCCTGGCAGCTGGCTTCAAACGCTTTCTATAGTGCACTGATAATGGGAAGGCCCACAAACGCTAATAGGTATGCAGACAAATGAAAGCTCTTGAAGCAGTCACCCACAAGGATAAGTGCTGAAGTTGTGGTTAATCTTAGGGTTCGAATTACGACTGTAAACATGTGGATGCAGTGCAGCTTCTTGATGCAATGCAGCCACTCCCTTTGCCTCTGCACGCTTTCCTCCGCAGCCACTCTGCTTGCACAAGTGCACAATCTCACAGCTTGGCATGTGACTCACTACTCACGAGATTTACAGCCTGCAACACTGTAAGTGCGATTCGAGGTGTTAAAGAAAAAACAAAAAAAAACCTCGGAAAAAGAGAGAGGCAAATGAGATAAAGGCAGGGAGGTTAAGCAGAATTAAGTCATCCAACTGGCTACCCGTCACTTGGGGAAGAGAGAAGGGAAATAAAGAAGGAGGGAATAAAACCTCGAGAACAGAGGTCAAGCAGCTCACACCTGCATGCAACACGTTATAATACAGGCAGTTGGCGTTCACTGTCCACTGCATGGTAAAATGTCTGGTACTAGTAAATTGGGATAGTGTATTTAGCTTTTTGCTGTTTTTAAAACAAAACTAGTCATGAAATGCTTGTAACTGTTACAAACGACATTTGGTCACAATAAATATGGACAAATTACTCATAATTCCATTTGGTGGAAACCATTCAAATCAGTTTTTACGTGCTCATTGCACAACCTGTGGGCAAGGAGCAGTTGAAAACTCTCTAGGTTAAGTCACATTTATCTTTAATGGTGGACATATTTAACTCTTTTGTTATGGTGGGAAAATGCCTGATGTTCAGTGCTTTCGCAAAATTTTTGTTTTTTTTTCCACGAACAACAGTCTCATTGCCAGGGCCAAGGATGTGCCGAAGGCCATAGGGTTCCTGGAATGAGGAGACCTCCCACCTAGGGTAGAACCCCACTATACTAGCCCCACTAGACTAGCCCCACTGTACCGTTTCGAAAATATAAATGTTTATTCATCATCATCATCTTGAATAACTTGACATATTTAGCATTACTATAGATCAAATCATAGCTTATTAGGTTGACGTTTCATATTCTAAAGGGCATTGCTGTGAGACTTGCTATCATATCACGTTGTCTTGCTCAACAAAACAATTTAACAATACATGTATGAACGCAAAAGGAGTGAGTCCAGCAAGGTAGAAAATTATTTTCAATATTTTGAAATATACAGGTTTTTGCTGGTTCTTTTATCTATACAAATCCTGTATGTCATGTTTTACATTTTTTTAATATAGTAATGGTAGACATTACTATATTTAAGCCTCGATTAATGACTGTTATCTTAATTAGACCTCATTTATGTAGTGTTAGCCTAATTAGTCCTGCCATATACTCAGCTTAAGTAGGCTTGAATTTATTAGTCTTAGCATAATTAACCTTGATTAATTAGCCTTAGGTTATTTATAGCTGAAATAATTAGTGGTAACTTAGTTATTCACGGTTTCATTAGTACTAGCTTAATTGAATCTGATCTAATCAGTTTATGCTCACTCTATACTTGTCTATATCAGCATAATTAGGCTTTGCTTGATTTGCTTTACATTAATTAGACTTGATTTATTATTATTATATCTTAATTACTCCTAAATAATTAGGCTCGGCTTAATTAGGTATAACTTATTTGTCATAGCCTAATTAAGGTTGAATTAATTCAATACTTACTTAATACATTACATTACTTAATACTTACTTAATACAATACATTAAATCCTAGCTTTTTGGAAGGAAAATATTGACTATCAAATTAGGCTTTTTGGCTTGGTTGGATTAGTCCTGTCTGAACTAGGCTTCATTTAATTAGTCTTACAAGGTTTTATTGAACTAGACAGCTTAATAAGGACCCACGTTACTCCACCTTGCAGGTTTCCGCAGAACTCATTTGCCTGTATTCACGCCCATGTGCTTCGAGTTGTCGATGGATTCGCCCTCGCACTGTCAATCGCTAGCCTGCTGGTTAGCTCAATTGGCAGAGCGAGCGCCACGGACAGGCGTTGGGACGAATTTTTTGGCAACTAGGAAGCTTTCATTTCTGAGAAATCCGTATGGATTTCCTTGTAGCCTTGTGCTACAAAACGGGTGGATGCTAACTTTCCTTTTCACTGCCAAAGCTTCTATGGTAATATAACCCACCATTTACAACAAAACCATTGTCATCATAAACCCTCTGAACTATGCTGTCGCTCTATTTTTTTTTATTAGTTACAAGCGGGTAGCTTGCCTCTTTCATCATGAGCAATAATCAATTTTATCATGCTAATTTAACTTAGAATGTGCTTGATTCTTCTTTTTAACATTAAAACCTAGCTTTTTGGAAGGAAAATATTGACTGTCAAATTTATAAAAAAAAAACGGGTAGTTTGGGCACAGGAATTGGCAAATTAATAAATTGGCTGAGGGGTTAAGCAAGCTGCCTTTGCAGTGTCCCTGCTTATGTGTTTAATGTTTTGTGTTAAGTATCATCAAGTCACTGCGACTTCCTGGTGACACCACGAGTATGTGAACACTAGTGCAAATTATTTAATACAGGTTCTTTAAGCCCATTTACACATTTTCCTATGGCCTGAAAGATATTATCTAGCCACCTCACGTATGAACAACCTTGTTTCCTCTTGCCTTCCACACTGTCTTGCATTATTTGTGCTCGTGTCTCCAAAATCCCCAGAGCTTGCATGTTTGTCCATGTGGGCAATGTGACATTACTTCTAATGTGCTAGGAACAACTCTTTCTCAAGATCGTTTGCTGTTTGGCGACATTTTGAGGGGCACTTATATACAAACACATGCATAAGTGGTGGTGTTTCAGAAATGTTTGTGGTATTGTTTTATTGTTTAAAGGACCACTGTGAAAGCTTTACTCTTGAATATGTCTATGGTAAAACGGCATACCATAAAGGCTAAACATTAGCCTGTTTTCACCAATGGGTGGTACCGATTATTGAACAAGGTGTCACCCTCTGATTAGCAAGATTTGAGAGTTTTGTGACGTCTGAAAGCACCACTTGGAGGGCATAGTCAGCAAGACTCTGTATAATGTGATTACTCAAAGGTGATTAACAGCATTAACATCGTGATACAGTAGAGGTCTATGATTCATCTATTGTGCGTTCATTGGGTAATGCATGTGTCTGACTGTTGCATATTATGTAGCATAGGCAGATATTACACTGTGTGAATGAAAAAGGAATAAAAAAGGGTAAGACAGAGTCTTGAAAAGGGATCAAGGCAGGGGTGAATGCATTAAATTAAAGAATTAGGCTTTTGTTGTCCATAACATAATGTAAATTTTCTCTGAATATGTGGTCTCATTGGTGTTTACATCTGCTGTTCAAAGCACACACATTGTTCTGTAATTTTTCCAAGGCAGGTGCACGCGGAACAGGTGTTCCTGTTAACATACAAAACACAGGGTTGGCATTGGCCATATATCGTAAATCATTGCACAGAAAATGCTAGGTTTTTTTTTTTTTTCTTAGCACAGTTCAATAGAGTGGGAAAATGAGTTGAAAGCGAACACTGTAAACTGTTACATTTCATAATTATGGCAATAAAACCAATGTTGGGCCTCAACTGTGCAGCACTAATGCACTCTTGCTTGGTATTAGGCTGTTTGCTTCGATATGTGAAACCTGTATTTCAGTCATGCAGCGCAGCAGCGACTGTTGGCGGTCAAATGCTATCTACGCGCGCATGCTCTGCTCCAAGAGGTTGGGAAGAACATGGCAGCCAGCTAGAGGACGTAGTTGTCACTACTTAAGAAAAATGTGGCAAATCTAGGCACTTCAAGTTTCAAGTTTCAAGTTTATTTAGCATTTCCCTTTTTACAGGAAAAAAAGAAAACACAAGGGCAAGGAACAAAAAGCTGCAAAAGAGCAGCTTGACGAGGTTCCTGCCCCCTTGGTTTGGCAACAAAACATACAGCATATATAAAATTGAGGGGAGAAAAAAAAAATACATATTCACACGCTTCTATGTCCACATATCCATGTATACACAATATCTGAACACTTTCCCATTTATACACACAAAATATCTACATCTACTCACATACAACAGTTTTCATACATACATAGAAAAAAAATGTATACAGTAATGTGCGCACATATAAACTTAGTCGATGCAGGAGTGATTAACGCGCACATACATAAAAATACTTAATAAGGGTTTAATATCGAAATTGACACTGTTGGGCCGAACATTTCACAATATACTGGTGCAGATACAACATCAGTTGTATCTGCACCAGTATATTTTTCTTGGTTTACACTGTATTCATATTACAGTGGTTATCACATGACAGTGAAGTGGTGATGCTGTTAGTACGTTGGCCTTATTGTTCCTTGTGGTTTTCCTGTCTGTGAAGTGCATGTTCTTGTATCAGTCTTCAAACTACAACCACCTGGGATCTTCATGGCCCTGTGGCTGGCACGTAATTGGCTGAGGTGATTGAACTCCAGCTGTGTTTAGTTTACCTTCCGACTGTGAAGGTGACTCATGTACATTAAATTCCTTTATACAAGCCAACCTAAAGAGTTCAATGAATTTATCTGCAGTAGCAGCTCAAGTAAGCATCACTAGGTTTAAAAAAATTTGTTTGGTGACCTCTGTATAAATTTTCTGATGATGTCTGATGTCACTTTATTCATTTTAATTTTATATGTCTGGATTAAATTAATAGAGGAGCAACTACGGGAAATACATTGGTAAATGATAATATTATGCCTGACAAGCTCTTAGAGTTAAAATGTTCATGTGTTTTTTCGGGCAGACCCTGTTACCTGCTGCTAATTTGCTCCAGTTGAGTGATGTCCAAGAAGCCTGCTGTGAGTTTCTGCAGGCTCAGCTACACCCATCAAACTGCCTCGGCATTCGGGCATTTGCAGACCTCCATGGGTGCCTTGACCTGCTGTCTCACTGTGATTCCTATATTGAGCAACACTTTGTGTAAGTTGTAGGTGCCTGAATACGTTTTTTGCGCTTATTCAGGTAGTTTTCTTTGACGGACTACGATCACATAGCATGGAGTTCATAAGATGAAAAAAAAAACAAAGAACAAAGAAACAGTGTACAAAATGAAACAGAGTTGCTGTTGTCCCATCTTTGAGCTGTTTCTTAACCATGGTAAGCTGGATTAGCTTATGTGCAAATAGCTGAAGTTTGACAGTTGCTTCTGGGGACAAGAGTCTTCAGGGTACAGGCTACATGGCAGGTGCAAATTGCTGATGGGATCCTTCTAAAATACTGGAGAACTGTCTAGGATGCACAAAAACTGCTTTTGGCTGAAACTTTTAATCAAGGGCTGCATTCTCTGGCTAAGCTGAACTTCAGCTTTTTCACGAATCTCCAGTCTTGGACCCCATTTTCGCTGCACATACTGTTATACTTGCGGAATAGAGCGTTGAAAATTTAGGAAGGAAAAGTGTGGACAGGAAAGACGGTCACTTGCAAATTTTCAACGCTCTATTCCGCAAGTATGACTATTTACCAACTAGCCCAACACTTCACTGTACTGGCAAATACTGTTGCTTTTATACCCCTGTTGCACGAGGCAACTTAAGTGCACTTTGAGCTAGTGCACTTGCGCTCACAGAGTGCACTTACGTTCCCACGCTGCTACACGAGAAACAGAAGTGTACTTTGGAAATGTGCATTCCCCTAGTGGACGGGGCCACAAACTGCCCAAGGGCGAGAATAGAGAGGTTTTTTGTTGAAATGCGATTTGTTTTAATGCATAGCAGTGTTTATAATAACGAAAACAATGCTTTAAAAATACTGTGGGTGCCGCGTTGTGCATTAGCGTCTTTGGTTGAAAGCCACTGCTGCCAAGGCTACACACTCCGTCGCCGCGAAATGAGTTCAACAAACGCACTTGCCTGCAAGTGCATTTTGCAGCGAGTGTCACTAAACGTTCCCGTGTCACAGCGTGCGAATGACACTAGCGGCGAAGTGCACTCTCTCAAAGCACACTTAAGTTGTCTCGTGTGACAGCGGTACAGTAGAACCTCGCTATAACGAACCCGGATATAACGAACTATCAGATATAACGAAGCAATCACAATTCCCCTTGAAATTCCTATAGATGAAATTGGTATTGGTTATAACAAACTAATGGTTATAACGAAGTAATTACCACTCCCCCTTCAACTTCGTTATAATGAGGTTTTACTGTATTACACTCATGTCATAGGGGAACATGGAAACTTGTCCCCAAAATGTTTATAAAATATGTATGTTAGCTTAGAAGCTATCCATCAATTTTTAATGACACTTTTAGCTAGTGAATATCTTTTAAACCAAGATTTTCTGTTGCAATTTTATTCATTCTTAGATCACCTGAAATGCACTGATCTCCTCACAATGATGACGCAAATATTCAGTGCTAACTTGGTTTGAGTCATGGCATATATACTATGCATTCCTGTCGCCCCATAAGGAAGACCAGCATAAAAGTGCCAAGAAGAATGCATCACTGTGTTTCACGTTCTGGCCTGGCACATTGCCAGCACCTGATCTGGGTACATTTTATTTACAATTGAAGATGCTTTTGGCAACTCAGAAACTAACAAGTGGGGTATGTAGATGTACACTTGAACCTCATTATAATGTAATAGGATATAACAAAGTAAATAAAATTCCCCTTGAAATCTCCATAGACAGTCACTTGGAACCTTGATTTAACAAAGTAAAATTGACCTTTTAATGGATATAACAAACTAGAATTTTCTCTGAAACTAACAATTGGTGCACTTCACACCAACAAGATCACCTCCCGAGGTGTTTGGCAGCCATTCAGCACAGCAATTCAAAATCCCGTGGTCCACTGAAATGCCGCACATTGCCTCGCGTAGCTGTGTGCAAGCAGCGGTGCACCCATATGTACTGCTGGCTTCCTCTATCTTATTGATGTCGTCACTTGCAATCCCTGCTTTTCTCATTTTTCTAGCAGCAGCTAAATGTTAAAGCATGGGCCTCAGAGTTTGCATCGAGACAATCTTGAAGTTTATGCTAACTTCTCATTCAGACAGCCAGCAGCGAACCAAGATAGCATCGTGGCAATATCAGAGTTCATGCTAACTGTTCATTTAGGTGGCCAACGCAGAGACATGTGGGACAGACGTGAAGGTGCACTGTGCTTGCGTGCGCTCATAAAAAAATTTATTGTGCATCCACTTCTATCATTACCGCCGCCCACAAATGCTATCGAACATAGATGCAGCTGGGGAGGCCTCCAAAAGGGCATCAGCATCATGGTGACCTTGGGAACTGCAAGCTGTCCAGGCCAAACTGGCATGGTGACGTCCATTCGACTGTTGTGCTCTAGCCACCATAGTTGGGCTACACATCATCTGCAACGTAGAGGTGAAGAGGGTGCGCTCGATAGTCCACCATGTGCTGCTCGTTTATGGCGAGTGTAGTTTTGCTGTTGATTGGTCGATAGCGTGCTGTTTCTCCATTTTCGTGGTATCGTGGACGAGCCGCATGCTAAATGGAAGCGAAAGAAAATTGCATTGCGACAGAACATAGCCTGTCGCGTTGGCTGCCAATTTGCATGGTACCGATGAAATTTTTTTTTTAACTGCCTTTGGACTTCATCGTCTGCATAGCTTTGCTGCAACCACAGTGCCATCTAATTTGCACATTAACATTTTTGCACACAAATGACGAGTATTGCAGTTAAAGGAAATACCGTATTTACTCGCGTAATTTGCGCACTTTTTTTTCACGATTTTAGAGCTCCAAAGAGGGAGCACGCAAATTACCCGGAGATTTCGCGAACACATTCGAAATAACATTGAGTTTTAGTATACCGGAAAGCAGCAAACGCAAAGATTTAGCGTTAAGGTTAACGTTACCGTGGAACACACCGCGCATGCGCAGAACGTTAACGTGTACGATACCCTTACGTGCCTACGCTATTTTCGGAAGATATCGTTCAACGCTAATGCTCGTAAAGGGACCCGTACATCTGGCAAGATGGTGGCATCAGTCGAAGTGAGACCACTCGCTTCAGATATGTCGGGACATGGGCCTGCATTGTTAAGCTCATTCATTACCCGCTTATGTTCGTGTTTGCCTTAGTTTTTGCTGATTAAGCTTCACCAGCCATGTATTGGTGACAATGTGTCGCCGTTTTCAAGACATGCTCTCAGGAAGCGGCGCACAAGGTATAAAATGCACTCCGCTTTACGGCCTTCGAAATTGCGCGCGCCGGCGCCCGGAATCACGGAGGCCATGTCGCTTTGCTCACGTTTACGGTAGTGTCGTCAAGATGGCTGCACTACCACCGGAGAGTTTTTCTTTTTGTACATTGGCTGCTTCAAGCTACAGCCAATTAAAGTAAAGCCGAGACGAGTAGTGTGGTGCGTTACTGTATTTATAATGCTTGAAATGACTGTGTAATGTCTGGCGAAGTATTCCTTCAGTCACAAAGGCGATTTGGATAAGCCAGCCTTTGCAGGCACATGCACAGAGATGCGCACTCCCTGGGTAGAGTGTACTAGAATATTCTACAGTTAAACCTGCTTATAACGAACCTCCATATAACGAATTCCTGGATATAACGAAGTTTTTCTATTCCCCGCTGTTACTCCATAGAAGTACATGTATTTGAAACCTCTACGTAACGAAGTGGCAGCGGGAGAACCCCTTGAAATAACGAATTTTCTCCACCGACAGCCTGAGATTTTGCCCCAAATTTTGTCACTTTTTCACGAGCAACAACCGGAAGCACTTCCTCCGCCGCAACGGAATGCGAAGCGGCGGTGTCGCGCTTGGCGCGCTCAAAGACGCAGTGACTGCGAGGTGAGAGCGAGTGCACGTGTGCGTGCGTGCGAGCGTGCGTGAGGAGGGCCTGCATCCCTCGACCCGGCGATCATCCCGCTGCGGCGCGTGTCCTTTCTCCCTCACTTCAAACCTGCTCCCGCCGCTTTCTGCAGCTGGCCTAGCCTGCCAAGCCGCCACCCTCCTTTTCCAGTTGATGTTACCGAGTCGCACCGGTTTAAGAGAGAAAGAAAAAAAAACAGCTTTTATTTTTTCAACGTTCTAGCAGCGCGACTCTTTGGTTGCTGTGCGATTCTGCACTTCACTAACCTGACAGTAGGTGAGAGCGCTTGTTAGGCCTAGCTCGCGGGGTCACGGGGCCTCAAGGGAAGTTTGCCCTTGACAACACAGGGATCGGGTGCACAGGAAATTGTGGGGTGATTCAAGCGCAGCGCGCGTGATATGGTAAAAAAAAAAAGAACTGGAGACAAACAGCGGTAAACTGGAGGACACGGGCGCGCGTTCCGTGCATAGTGTTAGCGGCTGACAAACGGCCGTAGTAGCATTCTCCATCGCCTTCGAAATCCTATCCTCAGAGGGCGCATACACGACGCGTTGCTGCCGCCGCCTTTTTTTCTTCCCTCCGCTCATTGTTAATTCGTTCCGCGCTCCTTCCTCCTCTACGGTGATTCGCTGCGCTTTTTTCGGGCGGCGCACTTCCTTTGTGAAGCCTGCTCCCTACCTCGATTGTCCGCGATTTCCGGACAGCCGCATTATAACCGTTCCTACATATAGGGAGGGGGGTTGAGGGGGGCTGCACATTAAGTGGTATGCGGGGGGTCAGAAAAAACCGGGGGGGGCGGGGGGGGTGTCAGAAAAAACCGCATTATTGCCGGTCCAGTACTATAAGCGGTCACATAAGTGTTCTCAGCTGTAAATGTTTTCTCGCCCAAAATAATTGTTTTGGGTCAGCTCTGCCGTCTGTAACTGTTTTGCTCACTTAAAGGGGTCGTGAAAAGAATTTGGAGATGCCGGTTTGTAATTTTCACTGCTTCAATACGCATTCGACAAGCCGATTCCAAAATATTTCGGCGAAATATTCAGTGCATATTTAACAACGCCCGTTTTAAATCTCACCTTTCTTGCGCTCCCGAAACGACTATGCGACACTACCGGCAGACGTGGTACTATTTGGTGACGTTGAGTTAAGATATTTTTAAGTTCAAAGGCACAGTGAACTCGCGTTTGCTCTAAAGGGATCGATTTACTTGAAAGCTAGAAAGGAAGAAAATACTTGGAAACCGTGCGGTGCCACCATTCGGAAGAAAAGCGGCAGCACGGTTTGTTTTCCCATGGCCTCCGAGGGCGCGCCAATCTCGGAGGTATGACGGCTACTAAGATGACGTCATCTGCAGAGTTGAGGGGAACGCGCGCAGTGAAACCGAAACCGCGTTTTTTATCGCTCTAAATCAACGCACACGGTGCAACGGAACAATGCATATTGTTGATTGGAGGGTCAGGATCCCGAATACGCAATTAGTACAAAATGTTCAGAAAACGTTTCACGACCCCTTTAAGCGTTTATTTTTCGAATTTTCGTACTGAACCTGCATATAACGAAATCCTCTTTATAACGAAGTTTTCCGGGAATTTCTCAATTTCGTTATATCCAGGTTTAACTGTAGTACACTCTACCCTGGGCACTCGAGAAATGTTGCGGAAGCTCCGAGGCACTGATGACAAGTGGAAAATCCACCTTCTCAAAGCAGAAATGTCGGCGAGATGTCTTGTATAGGGCATAGCCTCGATGTTAAGGAGGCCTCCCCTCGAAGACACGGACTGTCTGCGTTGCTGCTGTGGTTTCCAAAGTATAAATTAAGCGCTCCTATGTCATTGCAACTTCGAAATGACAGGCAGTGCGGGTCAAAAAGGAGACCCGATGGTGGAATTTTGAAACGAAACAATGTTTTTCGGGTCTACCGACGCAGCACTAATGACACACTTCCACGATACTGGCTGAATGATTTTGTGTCGCACTTAGGGATTTAATAAGAGTTGTTGTTTAAGGTGTAGGAGTCACCGTATATGCGTTTACATTAGCTTTGGCGTTTCGCTCTCTTCCGCTGTACTAAAGGTCTAGTTTGTGCGGCTAAGTGCACCCAGTAACGCTAACGCTAAATATTTACGTTTGCTGCTTTCCAATATACTAAAACTCACTAACGTGTAATATAATGTAACGTGCGTGGTATGTGGTAACCCTTTTGGATATGATCTCACATAACACTACAAAACGCTGGTGTAAGAGAATACGGCTGCTCCAAGGACACTTTTCGCAGTCTCTTCGCGTTGACAGCGCAGCGCGTACAAGGGTTTTAAGAGCCGCCCGCTGATGGCTGCCGAGATAGCGCGCACGCCAGCTCTATCTCGGCAGTTGAGCGACACTCCCCCCCCCCCTCCCTTCCCCTCCTCACGTCTTTTCATGCTCATTAAAGATGGGCGGGGCGTTTCCTCTCCGCTTCGACGGCAGGCGTCCTGATAGGGTGATGTTATCGTCCTCCGAGCGACGGAGATGGGCCAGGCTCCTTTAGTCTCTGCTTCAGCCGTTTTCGTCGCCCCCACTCGCTTGCTTTTGTTCTGGCGACCGTACTTTAGGATCCGGGAGCTTCCGGAGAAAAGAATCAGAAAAAGGGACGTCTCACTCACAGCCCCTTTTGCGTATGACTGTGCTTGCCTGCGCAGCGAGGAGCGCGGCCACACGGCTGTCCAAAGTCTGTCCGTGCGCACACGCCGGCGAGCTGGCTCGGGCGGGACGGGAGCGCAAAATATGCGAGGATATTTTTTTGTTTTTTTTTTTTTTGTTTTTTGTAAAGCTGGCTAAATATCAGGGGTGCGCAAATTATGCGAGGGCGCAAATTATGCGGGTAAATACGGTATAGCGCAGAGCACATTTCAGTTCTATGAACATAGCAAACGCTATTCGAAAATTATTTGAAATTTCAAATATTCACACACATCTAGATGTCTTGTGTAGGCTGGACTCCAGGCAGTGTCAAGTCAATGTTGCGAAGGCATTTGGACTGCTGCAGTCCTAAGTGCGCAAGTGCAGTAAAGGATTACGGCATTCTTCATAACATGCTAAATAAGCAGAAATTTGCAGCACTCTAAACAAAAGGTTCATATTCCATTTCAACAACTGATGTTTTCTTTAGCTCCTGATAAAAAGCTCTAACATTGCTATTTCAATTCAGCAGACTTTCACTTTAACGAACCTTTTCCTTGTGTCCCTTGATGTTTGTCCAAGTGAAGTTTCACTGTACTCCCTAAAATTTCGGGCACATTACTCTGAATTTCAGGTCAAATTTGTTTTATTTCTCCTTTAAAATGTTACTGCACTACTAAATGTTTGCTTCCTAACCAGAGCAGCCGTACTTCCACAGCTTCCAGTAGCCCACATGTTGCTTATGACCTTGGTATTGGCAGTGTAATGACCGTACTGATGCTGTCAAAATAGTACAGTTAAACCTGGATATAACAAAATTGAGAAATTCCCGGAAAACTTCGTTATAAAGAGGATTTCGTTATATGCAGGTTCGGTATGAAAATTCAAAAAATAAACGCTTAAGTAAGCAAAACGGTTACAGACAGCAGAGCTGACCCAAAACAATTATTTTGGGCGAGAAAACATTTACAGCTGAGAACACTTATGTGACCGCTTATAGTACAGGACCGGCAATAATGCGGTTTTTTCTGACCCCCCGCATACCACTTAATGTGCAGCCCCCCCCTTCCCGATATGTAGGACCGGTTATAATGCGGCTGCCCAGCAATCGCGGACAATCGAGGTAGGGAGCAGGCTTCACAAAGGAAGTGCGCCGCCCGAAAAAAGCGCAGCGAATCACCGTGGAGGAGGAAGGAGCGCGGAACGAATTAACAATGAGCGGAGGGAAGAAAAAAGGCGGCGGCAGCAACGCGTCGCGTATGCGCCCTCTGAGGATAGGATTTCGAAGGCGACGGAGAATGCTACTGTGGCCGTTTGTCAGCCGCGAACACTATGCACGGAACGCGCGCCCGTGTCCTCCAGTTTACCGCTGTTTGTCTCCAGTTCCTTTTTTTTACCATTTCACGCGCGCTGCCCTTGAATCACCCCGCGATTTCCTGTGCACCCGATCCCTGTGTTGTCAAGGGCAAACTTCCCTTGAGGCGTGCCGCCCGTGACCCCGCGAGCTATGCCTAACAAGCGCTCTCACCTACTGTCAGGTTAGCGAAGTGCAGACTCGCGCAGCAACCAAAGAGGCTGCTAGAACGTTGAAAAAATAAAAGCTCTTTTTTTTCTTTCTCTCTTAAACCGGCGCGACTCGGTAACATCAACTGGAAAAGGAGGGCGGCGGCTTGGCAGGCTAGGCCAGCTGCAGAAAGCGGCGGGAGCAGGTTTGAAGTGAGGGGGAAAGGACACGCCCGCGGCGGTATGATCGCCGGGTCGAGGGATGCAGGCCCTCCTCACGCACACTCGCACGCACGCACACGTGCACTCGCTCTCGCCTCGCAGTCGCCGTGTCTTTGAGCGCGCCGAGCGCGACACTGCCGCTTCGCATTCCGTTGCGGCGGAGGAAGTGCGTCCGGTTGTTGCTCGCGCAAAAGTGACAAAATTTGGGGCAAAATCTCAGGCTGTCAGCGGAGAAAATTCGTTATTTCGAGGGGTTCTCCCGCTGCCACTTCGTTACGTAGAGGTTTCAAATACATGTACTTCTATGGAGTAACGGCGGGGAATAGAAAAACTTCGTTATATCCAGGGATTCGTTATATGGAGGTTCGTTATAAGCAGGTTTAACTGTATGACAGCACTGAAGGTTCACTGTGAAGTGCCTATCCAATGTTTTATGTCCGTCCCTTACATGGGCGAACCACTTATGGGGAAAAAGCAGAGAATAAACTAACTTGCAGTGGTTTTCTGTCTCCGAGGTAACCTAGTGCATGTGCAGAATGATTGTCTGGAAGCAGTGCGAATAATATTTGCAGTATTATTTCATAAAGTTTATTGATCCACTATTCTGTGCTTTTTCCTTATGTTAAAAAAAAAAGTGGTGATGAGGTTATTCCGCATAATTTCGCTAATTATGCATACAAGTTCGGATATTGTTCTGTATCTAGAGGCCGCCAATCCGTATACTCGAATGGTACACAAGACACTCCCGCGATTTATGTTTTTCTAATTTTCAAAATGTGTTGCAACTAAAAAAAAACACCCTGTATATGCCTTTAAGCATTCCAAATAAGAAATGTTTGGTATCATCACATCACTGCTTTCTTGTGTGTAAACATGTCGTTTTATTATTTTCTTTTTTTGCGACTATTTCAGTTGAATTTGTACAGCACATTTTCTTCTGATTTGTGTGCAACGTACGGCCTGCGTGCGGAGCTGTTGCAGGAGCAGAAGCCTTAGTCAGGCCACATGGCCTTTAGCTTCTGCTTCCTTTCTGTTGTAAACAGGAGAAATAAATTCAATTCAATTCAGTATTATATCCTGACATTTTAAGAGTCGAAACCACAATCTGATCACAGGGCATACTCAAGTGGGGGATTTGGCGTGCTCCTAAATGTGACCGTTTTTGTAGTCTGCCATTATGAAAACCTTTTCATTGACTTGTGCCATCATTTATAAATGTTTTGTCCTCATAGGATGCTAGGAAACAAGGAAAAATGTTAGGCATGGCTATTATCCAAGACCGTGATGCAATGCCTCCATGCATTTGCTCAGTAAAAGTGGTATGAAGTTTGGCTGAAACCTCAAAACAGAAATTATGTTGATTTCACTTAAATTGGAAACTACAGAAATGAGAGTATGCATAGGTGATAATACTGAATTCCTGCATTCTGTATTATATCATGGATGTATGATGTAAACAATATAAACACTCTTATAAATGATCTGTGTAAAGTATGTGAAGCTGCAGCAAGCTACATGCCTTTTATTTTACAGGGAAGTGACTGAGAATGAAGAATTTCTTGCCCTTCCTGCAAATCAAGTGGCTCACCTCATTTCTAGTGACAGACTGTCAGTTCCTTCTGAGGAACAGGTAAGTGCTGAGAAGTGCCCTGAATCACCTTTTCACACTAATCACAAAATATCTTCTCTATTAAACTACATATATTGCCTATGAACCTCCTGTTAGAAAACTTTTTTTTGAATCTCTCAAGTATGAGTGGAGTTAGGTAGTTATCATGCAAAATTGGTGCTTTCTCTCCGGGAGCCATGTGCTCACTGGAAGCTGCACAGGATGATAAAGGGTCAACTCCCTGCGAAAACTTGCATTGCCATTTGTCATGGCATATGGCATTCTCTCTCTCTCTCTCTCTCTCTCTCTCTCTCTCTCTCTCTCTCTCTCTCTTTTTTTTATTTATTTATATATTGAGCATGTTGGCCACTACTTTTGGTGTAGGCATGTGCAGCGCTAGTATGTGATGATGCACCATGGTACCTGCATGGTGCATCATCAGTACCTGATGCACAGTACCTGCACTGCTACACAGCTGAAGAACTTGCACTAAAATTTATTGCTTGAATGTGAGCTCGTGTGCTGTGGCCTGGCTGAGCTATGGCTTTGTGAGTAGCTGGTGCACACCAGCTTCACTGACTGTTGGGAGCGAAATCTATATTACACATCTTGAAGCACCTTCAATCAGATACTGTTTTTTCTGGTGTATTTCTGGTGTGGCCGTCTCACCTTTGTATAAGACGTGCCTCCTATTTTTACTTTTAAGACTCTTGCAGGGAAAAATGGTATATATTATACTCACTTTTGACTCGGTCACCGCACTTGTATACTCATTTAGAAATGTTGTAGTCATGCAAGGCAGTGAACTTTCATAAGTATAATTACTAGGATCTGCAACTTCTAGTAGTACAAGATGTGGAACTACTGCAGTCTGAAGGGATAGAAAACCGATATTTATTGCACTTCACTTGAGGCCATAGAAGGCCACTTTCTTCAGCGCGCTGTCTAAAGTTCTATGGCTTTGGTCGGTAGCATCATTGGATTGCATTGACAGCCTCTTAGTAACTTGCACGCATTGTCGTAAGCACATTAAAACACGTAGTTAGTGGTATTTTCCAGCAAACACACAAACAGAGATCGCATTGTATCAAAACCATGATCAAAACATACGTAGTGTGCATACAAAAGATAAATGGCAACCAGGGGTGGGTTGCCAAGCTGCTGTTGCTACTTTACTGGCAAGACTTTTCATGCAGAAGCTGACGATGATAATCAAGCAGTGGTTTAGTTTTCGTAACTGGCAGATTTTGGGTGCGCAATGCAACAGTGAGACATAGTAGTGCTTTTCTTCATTTCTTTAAAGAAAAGCTGGACAGGCTGAACAGTATGCTCAACAATAACAGTTAGCATACACTCCTTCATTATATAACAAACAATAATTTCTTTTTCCAAATGATATCGCACATGGTTTGTAGTTTAGAATAAAATATGGACATAATGGTTGCACAAGTATGTGTGATTTTTTTCATACAAAAGACAAACTGTTGTATAAAATGCACCAGCGAAAATCTTGAAAAAAAATGGCATCCCGTACACCATTAAATACAGTAAGTATGAAGCAGTGTTATCTGCGGTTGCTAGCTGATGTGGTGTGTAGATCTGGTGTGAGCTAGCAAGCACATGCCATATTTACTCACGTAATGAATGCACTGTGCCCCAGTTCCGATTTTTTTTTTACTCCTGCGTAAAAACACACACCCCAACTTTGAACTCCTGCACTCCTGTGATCAGCCACGCTGTGGCTTTCCCACTTCACTCAATCTGTGGTGTTTGCGAGCCATTCAGAAAAGCGATTCACAACTCCTGCATCCAATAAAACTGCCGCACATTGCCGGGCATAGCCACATGCAAGCAGTGGCAACATCATTTACTTGCAATGCTGCATTCCTCTGTGCTATCACAGTTACTTCACACTGCAGCGTGCTGCCATGCATGCTGCGCAGTCTAACGCAGCTAATCCTAAGCATGGTCGGGGCGTGGTCTTCGAGATTGTCTCCAAGATTGCCACGATTCAATCTTGGACATCATTCTCAATGTGCTCGTGTGAGAGGTTCAGCACTGATATGAGGGACAAATGCAATGATGAGCCGTTTTGTATGTTTTGTATGCGATGGTGGGAAACATTTATTTTCCTGTTACGGCCACCCGCGAACGCTACTGAATGCTGATGTGGCTGGGCGTCTCCAAGATTGCATCGACGACCTAGCGACCTTGATTGGCCGTAAGCCGGCCAAGCTGGCACAGTTGGGATCAGTGGCCTACACATCATGCACATTGTGGCGGCGTTAAGGGCGCTGGGACACAGCCTGCGGCGACATAGGAACTGTGGAAACCCTTGCGCGGCAAAGACTCCCGCATGTTGCTCGTTCATTTTTTCGTTGTTGGCCGTTCGACAGCGTCTCCACTTTTCCAGTTTCGTGGCGCTGTAGCACTGTAGGCGAACCACGCATTAAATGGAAGCGAAAGGCCATCACATTAGAACAAAACATAGCTGCCATAAAGGCTATCACTGTGGGTGGTTCCAACATCATATAGCTCTTTTTTACTGTTCCTGAAATGAAATTTCATTGAAGCGTGGCTATAAGCATTACTGCGGAACGTAACAGCACCTTTTTTGCACGCTAAAACGTTTGTTCACCCCTGAAAAGTTTTCGTAAAATTTACCCCACATCATCCCCCCCCCCCCTTCAACTTTGAGTCTGTTTCTTTTGGGAAAAAAGTCCGTTCATTATGTGAATAAATATGGTATACAGTTTTGAAGACCACAATCAGCATTAGTAAGTACTGTCAAAATGAGTTCACTGTGAGACAAGTGGCCAGATTGGGCACATAGTGTTGCCCCGCCACGGTGGTCTAGTGGTTAAGGCACTCGGCTACAGATCCGAAGGTCGCGGGATCGAATCCCGACCGCGGCGGCTGCATTTCGATGGAGGCAAAATGTTGAGGCCCGTGTGCTGTGCGATGTCAGTGTACGTAAAAGAACCCCAGGTGGTCGAAATTTCCGGAGACCTCCACTACGGCATCTCTCATAATCAGAGCTGGTTTTGGGACGTTAAACCCCACAAATCAATCAATGGGCACATAGTGTTTGAAAGAGCACTCATGTAGTGCACTGTGGTGCCGCCACACACTAGTAGCAACTTGTTGAGGGCTAGTTGGTCCATGCTTCGGAAGGCGGAAGAAACAGTGCAACTGTAACAAGGATGACAGGAACAAAAATGAAAACACCAGCACCATTTGCGTAGTATCCGAGAAAACAAAATATCAAGCAGACAACCATCATTCAAGATAAGAACAGTGAGTTTGAAATAATTTTTCAGTGTTTTGACATTGTGTACATGCGTGCTTTTCAATTGTTTCACTAAAAATTAGCAGTAATACTGTGCAGAAGAGGTTCTCACAATCAGAAAATCTGCCAATACCTGTTGGGCACCTTGCTTCATAGCTGATGAGGAAATTTCAAAGGAGAAAGCATGCAAGTTCTAGTTGTTTTTGACATGAGGTGAGAAATTCCCTGCTGTGTGTGCTGGATTAATATTACTTGTTCATAGGAGCTTCATCTACAGATGGCAACACTTGCTTTATATGTTAAAGAAGCATTTCGGACCCTTTTAATTATAATATTTTATGGTAGTTTATCATTGCTTGATTTATTTATTTCATTTTGCAGCGTAAGCTGTAAGGGACTCATTACAGCAGCAGAGTTTGGTGGCAATGGTGTCCGTAACCGCTATCTCTCACAATGTTAAAAGAAACTCCATGCCATTGCGGATTCGAACTTAGCTCAATATGAGTGGCACCACCCACACCTGACTCTCGCCACCTAGCTGAACATCTTGTTTTTTCAGAAACAGATCTGACAGTATGAAGTCGAGAGTTGGATGGCATGCTGTCTGGTTGGGGAATAACGTGTACAAAAAAACACAAAGCACCGACACAGTAATTGATGACTTGATAAATGAATGAATGAGACTACCTTTCTTCACTCAACAAGTCAGTACATCAAATTTCACAACCCACGTTAAAGAACCCCAGGTGGCTGAAATTTCCAGAGACCTCCACTACGGCGTCTCTCATAATCAGAGCTGGTTTTGGGACGTTAAACCCCATAAATTAATCAATCAATCAAATTTCACAACCAGCTCAACCAAGCACCCATTTTCCAAAGAAGAGAGCTTCAGTACTTTATCGTCGAGGCTTCAAGGAGGTGCTCGCCAGAATTCTGTGCTTCTACCCTGTGCTGGTTTTGCACATCCCAGCGTGTAAAATCAGAGACAGCCTCACAAATATTAACATTAAGTTATATCGGGACAACTTCCCAGTTGTCCTGTATAAAATATAATGCGTGGAGTGCAAATGTGTTTACATAGGTGAAACAGGAAATTTAAAGGGAAAATTACGGGAGCACTGCAGTGACGGCAAGAGTAGAAAGGCGATCTCTAATCGCCTCACAGAACACGTTTTGGCCACGGATGGTGTGATAAACTGGGAGGATGCTTCCATCATCGCCATGGAAAAGACACTGTTTCCATGGCTTCATTTGGAATTTTCGATTATTCATTCAGGCACACGCACTAAAAAAGAGCAGCGGTAATCTTCCCACAGTATATGTGTGCTGCCTAAAACAGGTGATAGGACAACTTTATAAATAATTGATTTTGTCGTTCTTGCATTCACAGGCTACCTTGCGGGAGCCAAAATATTTTTTTATAAATACATTTTA
Organism: Hyalomma asiaticum; assembly: GCA_013339685.2. Lineage (NCBI taxonomy): Eukaryota > Metazoa > Arthropoda > Arachnida > Ixodida > Ixodidae > Hyalomma > Hyalomma asiaticum. Next base: position 116,183,057 of record CM023481.1, on the reverse strand, counting down.
CCGTGGTCAGTGCTTTGCACTTTTCATCCAGATCTGGTAGTAATAGTGATTTCAGGGCATTGCTATATATATTTCTCATTTGTCGGCTGAGGTTTCACGGACAAAGACAACAAGGAAGCCACAGGTGAACAAGAGGAGGAAATGTGAGACATCTACAATGATGAAGACAATGAAAAAGAGGAAGAAGACGATGATAACGAAGACAAGGAAGTGGAAGAGGACAAGGACAACGCCGTAGAAGTTGAATAGAGTGACGAATAACTTGAAGCAGAAAAAGACAGTGAAGATGATGATGAAGGGGAAGAAAATGGCAACAAAGGTTAACTAGGATAAGATGCCAAAGAAGAAGCAGAAAAGGAGAGGATGGTAACAGAGAACAAGAAAACGAGGAAGCAGATGATGGTAAAGAAGGGAAGGAGGAGAAGAAAAAGAAGGCAGCGGAAGAGGGAGAGGAAAAGGAGGAAGCAGAAGGAATGGGAGCACGCAGCAAAGCCCAGCTTGCGCTGTGACTGTGCTGCGTGCTCTGCTCTCTGCAGGCTTGGGATTTTTTTTTTTTTTTGCGCCATTTAGTTTTACTTTTATTTAGGAAGTGTTCGTGCTGTTTTGTTTAGATTACATATCACTTGTGTTAAGTTGAAGACTGAATTTTGGCATGGGGAGGTTGGCCATGTTGATCACAGAGTTCTTAATCTGCTCATCTTTGTGGCCATGAGCAAATGCTGTAGTCTGTTGGCCACAAAAATTCAATGGTGCTGCATCCTTGTCAAGAGCTAATCAGCCTACTTCAGAATCTCTTCAACAACTTCAGGAGATGGATGTCTGTGCTGCTTGCTGCTTCTCTTTCATCTCTGTTGAGTTGTTCTTTAAAGGGGCCATGATGTGGTTGTCCAAGTGTTCTCAATATATCCTTGTAATTGGGAGTAGAATGGTTTGCACAGCTAAACCTGCACACATGCAAACAGGCGTGGATGTGCTGCACCATTTGCACCACACACTGCCATTTCACTTTTCCTGCACCACCTTGCTCCAAAACAAGTTATTTTGCCATTAACTGCTCAAAGCGGTGCCTTCATATGCTGCCAAATGTGAGGCAACAATGACGTGTTCAACAGCAGTCATTTTTCACATAGGGGCAGACGCATTTGTTCAGCTGTCATCTGTGGCCCACCATTGAAGCCGCTAGCATGCCCGACATACACCGGAGGAATGCTTAAGCTATGGTAGCCAAACAAAGAAAAACTTTTGATTTGATATGGTTTAGGATTTGGACGTGTGTATGTTTCCACCATCTAGTGTAGTGAAGCTACTAAAATTAGAGGTTTTTGTTCAAATTGAGTGCATCTTTTCTTTTTTCCTTAGTCTTTAGTTGTAATGCAATGGTTTGCAGCAAGTGAAAAAAAAGTTAGGAAAAGAACTCTTGAAGCGAAGAAGATATGGTAGATTAGTAGATCCATACTTTGACTCTCTGTCATGACACTCTGACATGACATATTGCACCCTGATTATGCTGTTGAGTGTGGCTTTTAAACTCAATTACTGGAGGAAGGATTCGCTGCTGATCAGTTCAGTTGATGGTGATCACTGTAACTGTCGAAATGAGCAACTGATCTTTTGTGGTTGTAGTAAAGGACTCTTTGTAATGCTGTGCTGGCTCGGTAGCAGTAGCTTTCGTGCACTAAGCACAAGGTCAGAGGTTTGATTCATGGCCATGGCAGTCATATTTTGATGGAAATGAAGTGTGAAAATGCTTTCTTCTTTTGGACTTTCTAAATGAATGAGAGAAGCACTTATGAAAAGTTGTGTGTGAAAAGAGAAAGGAAGTTTCCAAATTGGACTTTTTGCTGCAGTGATAAAACTTTATCTTGGGCTTCTATAGCAGATCAAGGAGGCAAAAACCAAAATCCCTTCATATTGGATGTTGCTTTTCCACTGAGAGCACAGTTTTCTTTGCTGTCATTGCATTTGAAGTTGGGCACCTTTATTACTCTCCCAGGTCTTCGAAGCTGTGATGAACTGGGTGAACCAGGACTTGGCAAATCGGGAGTCACAGCTGGGTTCGCTCATGGAGCATGTGCGGTTGCCACTGCTATCTCAAGAGTACCTGGTGCAGCGTGTGGAAGAGGAGCCCTTACTGAAGGGAAACCTACCCTGCAAAGACTTTCTCATTGAGGCCATGAAGTACCATCTGTTGCGTGCTGATCAGAAAGCCCTCTACGCTACACCACGTACCAAGCCCCGAACACCTGTTGGACGGCCTAAGGTACTATTTGATGCTTTTTCTTGAATTAACACTGTGAAAGCTGTGGAATACCTTGAAGACTGTTAAGAGTTTTATGTCTGACATGGTAAGTGGTTAATATTCCAATATGTTCATTAAGTCATGTACAGTATAACCTCGTTATAACGAACCCTGATATAACGAACTATTGGATATAACGAAGCAGTCGCAATTCCCCTTGAAATTCCCATAGATGACATGGATATTGGCTATAACAAACTAATGGTTATAACGAAGTAATTACAGCTCCCCTTCAAATTAGTTATAACGAGGTTTTACTGTATATGCTCTTAGCCACTTCACCCTGTATAATATTGTGTATTATTTATGCATGACCTTTTCTTTTGTTATGCCCCCCCTCTGACGAGGCCTGTAAAGACCTTTTTAAATAAAAAAAGTTTTATCACAGACATAAAGTGTCACAGACATGTTATGTCTGTGATAACTTGTTTCTGCCTACATATTGTAACCTTCCTTCTGTAATGACCACATGAGCAGTGCAGGTATGTAATAAATAAATAAATAAATAAATAAATAAATAAATAAATAAAAGGCTCTGTCAGAGTCACATATTTGCTTGAAATGTGGTTGAAGAAGCTTTAGCATTTGCATGTTCTTTTTGGAAAAATGTATTATGTAGGCATGAAAAAACTGGACTTTCTGTGTTTTCATATGCAATCAACACACTTGTATAAAAAACACATCCTCATTTCGTTATTCAGGGTTACCCTTGCTGGTAATTTCACCATCAATATTAATCCCATGTAAACAACTGAATGACTGTTCATGCTATAGTTCTTTAGTTCATTTTCTCCAACTAATTGTTATGCAAGTGCATGCCACCTAGAGGCGTGCACTAGCAGAAATATAATTTAATTTTTCAGCAGAAAATTTAAATGTTCTGTGCTACTATGCTGGTGTGACAGCCAATGAGAGCAATGCATGGATGGATGTATAACAAAAAGTGACTGAACTTGTAGACTGTACGTTTGCGCTATTTTGAACTTCTTTCTCTGCCTACGTTTCCACAATTTGGCAGGGCGTATTAGTGGTCATAATCGTTCTCAGCTGTCTTACTAATTTGAAGCTGTTGCTATTAACGATGCTGTCACTTTTGGTAGTTCATGTGTGACTGGGTGGGAAACACATGGTCATATACAGCTGAGCTGCATTTGAAGACATTTCTGGCCTGGTGCCAACCTCACTATGTTGACAGAGTGTCAAAAATGCTTTTGTTCATCTGCTTTGATGTGTCCAGAACCAAGAAACATGAAATCATATAATGTGATAATATTCTTCAAGTGATTTCTTGGTAATGTCACTCCTGATTAAAATTTGTCTCTGCTCTTCAAGGTATGCCACTGTGGTAGGTACACCAACAACATATGTTTGTAGCTAAAATTCACTGTGCATTTTTTATTGTGATGGAACTGTTTTGTCATCTCATCAAAGCTTTGATTACCACAGTTCCCACAGTGCACACTGGTATGCCTGATCATTTCTTCTAGTGGAAAAGCGACCATATCATGTTAGCATTGTGTGTTGCTTGCTTTTCTGCCTGTCTTTACATTTCTATGCGGCTTATTGGCTATTGGCAATTCTATTTACTTAGCCAGTTTTTAGGCAAAAGCCATGGAGTATAGATGGGAATGACTTTCAATGTTGGTAATAATTCTGCTGGCGGAAACATCAAGACGGCCTGTTCACTGCAAATTTGATGCATCATGCATATTGAGGGCCAAATTCTTGAATGCTGTCACTTTTCAGTAATGCAGTAGACTTCTGTTAAGACATTATCTTGTCAGTTTTTAATGTAGCAAAATGCTGTTCAAACAGCAGTAGTCACTAAGTATGTCAGATGTGCACTTAAACCTTCATGACTAGTTCATGAAGTCCTAGTATCATCGTGTTAACAACTCATAGGGGACAACATTTATTTGGTGTGTATTGTTGACTGCGAAATTAAAAAGTCATCATTGCCTGTGAGCATCACTGGTGGGCCACACTGAGTGTCTGTAGTTTGGAGAAAGTAAGATCATTCTGCCATTTCTGTTGAAGTACTCGGTATCGAAGATTTAAGGTGCCTATGGTTACTTGTGTTAGCTATCACTTTGCATACATGTCATGTGTCATCATGAATGCTCAATGTGTCATCTGAAACACTGTGCCTACAATAGTTTCCCTTGTGGGTATTGTGTGCAGATGCTGCTTGTGGTTGGTGGACAGGCACCCAAGGCAATTCGTAGTGTAGAGTGCCTGGATTTGCAGCGAGAGCGCTGGCTGCAGCTGGCTGAGCTCCCAAGTCGTCGATGCCGTGCAGGCCTAGCCCTTCTTGATGGGCGTGTCTTCACAGTCGGTGGCTTCAATGGCTCCCTGCGTGTTCGAACAGTCGATATCTATGACCCTGTGAGAGATCAGGTGGGAGCTTCTTTCATCCACATCATTTCGTGAAGTACAAAGAAAGCAGTCATGAAATGAGCACCGAGGCCAGCATAGACCCCTTATTCAGTTGTCTTGGAAGACTTTTTACTAGGGTGGTGCAAGTAGAAGAATTTTGGGTGTGATGTGAACTTAAAGATTAATATTTAAGTGAAAATCGAATTGAATATTTCAAGAATAATTTCATGCTAAATTACGCAGCAAATGTACTGGTAAATGTCAGCAAAAACACTTTACTGCATGACTAATGTACTCCCACAGCGTCGTTCCTTGAAAAAAAGAACATTCGAATCCTAAAGGGCAGTCCAACAGAAAACTGTGCAAATGCACGAGTTAACTTGCCTCGTCACTGTAGTCTAGTGGCTGTGGCACTCGGCTGCTGATCCGAAGGTCGCAGTGTCAATTTCCCGGCTGCAGCAGATGCATTTCGATAAAGGTGAAATGTTGAGGCCGTGTGCTGTGTAATGTTAGTGCACGTCAAAGAACCGCAGGTGGTTGAAATTTCTGGAGCCCTCCACTACAGCATCTCTCATAATCATATCATGGTTTTGGGATTTAAAACCCCAGAAATCAATGAAGCATGTTAACTTTGCTGCAGTACACGATTGATACGCGGCGCAGCGCACTACTACTGTGGGAATGGGTCACCTGTCATGGGATGTAGCACATTTGACCTCTTAATTACAAGTTTTGAATTCTTTGAACAGCAAAAGGTAGGTACATATCGACTAGAGTAGTAAATGCTATTCAAAAACTGTTCAGAAGTTTGAATATTTGCACGCCCCTACTTTTTACCTGCTTGAAAATTCAGATGAAAACACGTGTTCACACTTGCACATGCATACCATGCATAAACAGAGTTATAAGAATCTACTACTCAGCTTCATAATTACTAGAGCTGCCTCAGTGATGTAGTGGCTACGGCATTGCACAGCTAAGCACAAAGGTGCAGGTACGACCCCCAGCAACAATAGCTATATTTTAGTGCTAATGAAATGCAAAAACGCCCTGTTATATGTAGATTTAAATTAATATTAAAGAGCTCCATTTAGCAAAGATTAATCCTTTAATATCTCAGGCCTCATAATCATATTGTGATTAGCCACATTAAATGCCAGGATGATCACTATAAAGCACAATTTGTGTGCTACTGTAAAGGTGCACCACGCTAAGGAAAAAGGGTGTATTTAAAGGGCCTTTAAACCACCAAGAGGTCGAAATTTAGTTGTGTTGCTTTTGTGCTGGTGTCCGCAACAAACACGTAGCCGCAAGAATTTTTCGAAACGGTGCCGAAATACCCGAGTTACACGCGTTTGATTATTAAAACGCGGCGCTTGCTTGTTTCGCTCTCTCCTGCGCCCAGCGGCCGCTTGCCGTTGCCACCTCCTCGCCGAGTGCTCCTCCGAATGTCACGTGACATACATCGCCGATGACGCGCATGCAGTTGACGCGCCTCCACCGGGCTCCCGCATTCGCGCAAGTGTTCTGTTCGTGCTGTGATAACGCTCTCTGTTAGCGCTATCCGTCATGTTCTGACAGTTGCTGTAGTTTCTAGTCGGCTGTACCTCACTTGCACTTGCGTAGCGTAGCGCATTTGCGAATTCACACGCGAACACCACACGAACGACACACGACGAGGAAAACAAACAGGCAGGGAGCACGCGCATTTGCTAGCAGACTAACCGGAAGTCGGCGTTCTCCTTCGACCAATAAGAGGAGCTCGGACTCTTCTGACATCACCAAAAACCACATCATCACAGCTAACTTTGGTATGCCGGAACTGGCCGGAGAGGCGCACGAGATTGTTTTTCGAGTTTGTGGCGCGGCCGTGGCGTGTAGCGCTGCCACATTTGACATCCTTCATTGTGACGACATTTTCAACTTGATGCGTGTGTTAACTTGAAATGTTCAAAAAAATGTCGGGGGTGGTTTAGGGGCCCTTTAAGGCATCTTTCTTCTCTACACAATTGCCACCTGGCTTGTTTGCGTTTCCTTTCTTGAAAACCAAGAAAGGATGTCCAAGCGAATGGGAAAGCTTTCCACGAATGGGGGGGCGAATGGAAAGCTTTCCACGTACCATGCGAATAGAAAGCTTTCCAAGCTTTCCATTCGCATGGTACGTGACAGGCAGCATACGCACGGCTTTGAAACAGCATGGGTGTTTTGATTTCCCCACAGCCACCAACTTCAACTTTTCACTAATATCCGTGTCGGCACCTACTAGCACCGTAATACGGTCTTTGCTTCACTTTCCTCCCGGGCAGGTTCCAACCCCATTTCATCAACGTTAAACACATCCCATTGTTTGCAGGCTTTCAAAAATTCCTTGCAACCTCCCCTGTTGCCAGTGGCTAGACATCTCTGTTTACAGCTGCACTTTCTCTGAAAACTGTCTTAAAGGCAAGACCATGCCACTTTTTAAAACAGCTGAGCTAGCCATCACTCACCCTGAAGTCCTCGATCCCCATCCGAGAAGCAATCTCTTCGGCCTTCTTTTCCAAAATGGGGCTGCTGATTGGGAAGTTCGCACTGCATGCATGCTTGAACCAGAGGAAAAGCGCATCCTTAATTTCTTTGTACGAAGCACATCCTCAGTTTCTTAGTGCGCCGTCATTCCCGTCCGCACTCTGTCCATGGCAAAGTTGCCAAGCTTGACAACTTCTTCAATCTTCCCTTTGTTCTTGAGTATGCTCGACAGCATGGACTTAGGAATATCGAATTTCTTCAGTTGCTTTCTTGAATAGGTTGTTGCAGTGAAACTCTTGGGATGATTGTTACTTTCGTTGCAAGGGAAGGTGCCCCATGCTCCATTTTTTCGTTGTTTCCATCTCAAATTTATGACGAGACATCGATCATTGCACAGCTTGCGCGAACATGTGTGATCGCTGGATTGGTGTGGCTTAGCTTCACTATTTGTTTCACAGTTGCTAGACTTCTATGACCATTTCTGACATTGTGGGGATCGAGGCATGCCCGCCGCCATTGCACAGGCGATCGCCAAATGCCGCCATTCCCACACTCAGGCGTTTCTGCCATTGAGTTTCATACTATAATAACTAGAGGGCCATCTGGCACTGCGGTTGTTCAACCACCATAAGAATCATGGGAAGTACAGGCTTCGGATTAGTTCGTGTTGGCTTGCGAACTGCACACAAGCCATTTACTTCTGCAGTTTTGGTTTTGTTTTCCGCATACCTTGCTGCGAGGTTGTTCGAGGCATGCAGCACTCTCAGAGAAACAGAAGCTAGAAAGATAATCAGCCTCAACTACAGCCACAGCTAGTACAACACTCAGTAGTGAAAAACCAGCATCGCATTGCCACATGACGTGATTCCGCCAGCCTGTTTTGTTATGCTCGCCCAACACCTACTAGAAAAAACAATTTTTGGAACATCGTATTTTCCCATAGGGAGCTCCCTATCGCATGCTGTGACCAGGCGCCATGCGAGAGCGCTTGACTCTGGACCGCCTGGTCACAGGACATCACCGGCGCAGCCGATCGCGTAGCCGGGAGGAGCCGGCCTGCACACTGTCTGGACCGCCAGCGGAGAGTGTGCGCTCCCGCCGGCGTTAGTTTCATAGCAGACACCGCCACGTTGAAACCCGTTCTCTGCAGCAAAATGTTCTACTAAAACAAACTGACCAACGACCAAGTGCCCCGTAAGGTTACTCGCATGATGTAGTTATTCAGGCACATAAGCACAGCAGCCTTTTCTCTCTTCGTATTTTTTTTTCTTCTTTTTTTCCGCGCGTAGCAACACGCATATGAGCAATCATGGAAAATTTGTCGTCTCTTGGCGAACCAGAGACACTAAGAGTGCCCCTGTTTCAACCTTGCTCCTACGTATTGATGCTATTGTAGACATTTCATTTACCTAACTTGGTACACACCTAAAGTGGCGTGGCATATATGACATACATATGTTTTCTAACAGTTAAATATAAACGCCCCGCCACGGTGGTCTAGTGGCTATGGCACTCGGCTGCTGATCTGAGGGTCGCAGGATCGAATCCCGGCTGCGGCGGCTGCATTTCGATGGAGGCGAAATGTCGAGGCCCGTGTGCTGTGCGATGTCAGTGCACGTTAAAGAACCCCAGGTGGTCGAAATTTCCGGAGCCCTCCACTACGACGTCTCTCATAATCAGAGCTGGTTTTGGGACGTTAAACCCCACACAACAACAAGTTAAATATAAACGTTCCAGTAGGTTTATTGCTAATGTTGAATTGTGGTGGCAAAGTCCCTCCCGAAATGGACTTTGTCCACCCCCCAAAATCCGCCTCTTAAAGCCTGAACGGGAACAATGCGGCATATGGAGCTTCCTGCACAACAGGATAGGCATGAATTTTCTACAAATGTGCCAGAGTAGCCTAGCTAAGGAAGGTGAGCTCACTGTACTCGTGTAGTGACAATATAAATAGCGTGGAGAAATTATGAGCTACATTTGTTTGTGGTAGAAAGGGACTCAACTATTTGCGTGTAAGCGGGCGTGTCTTTTGTGCTGCTTCGCTACTAATGTGCCAGAAGATATGATTATTCTATTGGCACACCTCGGCTCGAGGTGGAGAAGAAACAAATGCGCAGATGGAAACACATATGCATTGCGTATTTAACTGCGGATAAGGTGAACAAAACACATAAAAAGAGGAAAAAAAGTAACTATAGGTACACATGATGATGACCATGAGCCTAGAAGACCAGAGTCCAAAAATTGTTCTTGGAATGTTTTAGCGCTAGCTTCGCATTGTTCACATGTATCGCATACGCTGTTGATAAAGGGGGCGCGCGTTACTTCATCAGCACGTGCTGTATGTAAGACACTGCCCCAGGGGCTCAGGCAGCATTGTTTTTTTGGGGGCGGGGATGGGGGGGGGGCCTCCTTGATCTCAAGTGGGGGCCGGGCCAGACAATTTGGTCGAGTGTTATTTTGTGCTCCGTATGCCATTGCAAAATAAAATTTCGGGGAGGGGGGGGGCCAGGGCACGGAGTGCCACCCCCTGGCTATGCCACTGCACGGCCCATCCCTAGACTTGATGAGTATTCCACGCACTGTTGTGCTGAAGAAGTCGGTGCTACGGCGCGACGCCTCAGGTACTGCGGAGACTGCGAACACCTATAGTTTCAAGGTTTTTTTCTTGGCGGGCTTTTCCTGCAGAAACTTCACGGAAGCGTTTATGTCGGTCCTCCCTTGTGCATAGTTCGCAAGTAGTGGCTTGATGAGCTTTCGTGCGATAAGCTCCAGCAGAGCCTTGTGGTAGTCCGACTCGGTGTTGCCACAGCTCAACACGGGTAGGCTCATGAGCTTTTGCACCGACCTCTGCACACATACTTCAAGAGGCTTCTTGATTGATCGCCGTTGCGAGAGCACGCAGTCCGCAAGTCTCCGCAGTCCAACAGGAACTTTGACAAGCTCCTGTGTCGGGTAGAATAGGCCGCTGCAGTCTTGGTGCATTATGAGGCCATGATTTGGAGCACTGCTGTTTGGTGCCTGAAGCATTGCGATGCACTCAGCACAGGCAGTGCGCTTCCGTACAGTGTGAACAATGAAACCTCCAATCATTGCCTGGCTGGTGACATCAGGGTTTGAGAGAATTGGCCTGTCTGACAACAAGTGCTCCCTAAGATGCATTTCTGCTGTGTTCAAAATAACCTCAGCTGTGGTGGGTGTGCTCATACAGCGCACCTGCTGAATTGGGAGAACCTGCGCAGATGTGAAGGTCACGGAACTCTCTACATTTCTGCCCCTGGAAGCGGCTATGATTCCTGTTTTGAGCATTTTTTCCACACAGCATATGGTGCTCCTGACGTCCAAGGCATTGTCACATCCTGCACTCTGCCTCAAGAACCCGAACATGGCTTCTAAAGGGTCACTCGACATCGATTCAGGACAAATTTAAATTTCTTCTCAGTCAGCAGGTGTCGTATGCAGGCAACATTTGGCTGTGTTGTGAACACAAGGGCATGGCATGTTTCTTGCTGAAGAAGTTTTCAGGTTTGCTTGCATCCCTCAGATCTTCCACATAAGTGATGAAAGCGCGTTCTAGCCAATCGAGCCTTGTGTCTTCTACATCAGTGAACGGGTGGCAGTCAATGTTGTTGCAATGAACGTATTGCTGGCAATTGCTTACGTCTATTAAAGTCGATCATCTCTGCGTCACTTCCAGAAACTGGATTGTAGGACCCGCCGATGCGAATTCTGCATCTGAAGTGCGTCCTGCCTACTCTTTGAAGTATTTCAAGGCTCCTACTACTGCGGCTGACAGCAACTGCACGGCTCATCTTTCAATATTTAAAGGGTAGAGGTGCTTGCTTGTGAGGAACCTTATTGGCTTTACTGTTGAGTTCTTTTGCATTTTGTAGAGCTTCTTCAGGTTCACCAACAATATTTCTTTTTGTCTGCCGATGTCTTTTGCCAGAAACTGGGATCTGATATTCTTTATTATGTGGCTCTGATCGAAAGCAAGGAAGATGTTCTTCGTGACATCCGTGGGGTGCGGCGCATGTATTTGCAGCTCCCATCACACAGGACTTCCATGGCTGCCACGTTAATCTTGTGATTGAAAACACTGAGGAACTTTCTCGCATGTCACAGAGAATTCTGTGGTGCTATAAAGAAGGCAGATGGCATCCTTAATGCTAAAATTACAAAGGAGCTGCAGACATTAGTTTTAGCTGCATGGAACCTGTGCAGTGTGTACTTGAGGAGCAGAAGAAGCGGGAGGCACAACCGTTAAGGCATTTGAAGAGAAGCCATGTTTAAAAAAAAAGGAAATTGTGTGCAACAGACACTAGAAATGGAAACTAGAAAAGATGATTGCTGACTTCATGGCAGCGGCACACAATTATGCTGTAAAAGCTGAGGCAGCAAAAAAATTGCACCATCTCCCGCTAAAGGGGACCATGAGGTGATGCGAAGCAGCACGGGGGGTGCATAACGCGTTTGCATCGGTTTGACTAGTTGTCGCGTTTGCATCGGTTTGACGCTAGCAGACGCTGCCTGCGTCAGCGTTGTCTCTCGAGGGCGAGGGCGCTTTCTCGTTCCTTGCGAGCTGGGAAAGCGCTCATCGAAGATTTCCGTCAGGCGGCAGCTGCGGGCGCTGCGGCGAGCGCGCGGCAGGCGAGGGAGAGAGTGACGTCAGCGCGCACTGCGAGGGGAGCGTGACGTCAACGCGCAGCTGCGGCGTGACCTACTTGGCACCGCTCCAACACCTGCGGCGAGGGGAGCGCGTTGCGGCGCATTCGTACGGACGGAGGGACAGCGTTACACAGTCTAGTCAAAGAGCTGCTTCGCATCTAAATATCACATACACATTCTTCAATAAATCTTCAAAAAGCTGCAAAAGAAAACATGCTGGAGATCCAAGCAATTGAGTGTGCTATTGCAGAAAAACTCAGTGCTTTCTTGAAATATTTCCTTGTGTGTGCATTAACACACTGTGTGCATTTAGTAACATACAACTCAAGCAAATTAAAAGTGGTTCAGGTGTTTTTAAATCAATGTATGCTTATTTACCTTGTTTTTGCAAATTATATTAATGATGTACTGTTTGAATAAGGCATTATCTGTCCAAGCTACTAAACATACCGCATGAGGTCCTTGAAATTACCATGTCGGGGCTGTGAAAATCCTTAAAAACCCTTGAATTTTTTTCCCTTTACGACTACTACGGACCTTGATAGTACAGTAGAACCTCGTTGACACTTGCCCGTCCGAAACAATTTCCTGGTTCCAACATTAGTGATAGCGAATACACAAAATTATCTGGTAAAGTTGTGCTTCATTCTTACCAGTTAATACATTTCCAGAGAACAGGGTTATTTGTCACCAATGTTCGGGTTTATTGCCGAACTACAACTGATACATTTTCCGGCTGCTAGAGTCTGTTGTGCTACTGAGAATTCTGTAAGCGCGCATGTTAGGAAGCAGTAGTTGCCCACAGCTGCAGCTTTCCCTCAGTGCTCGCCCTACCATGTCACAAGAAAATAGCCGAGTGATCTCTTCTGATACTGGCAGATCACTGCGCTCGCCATCACACATTCTAACACTGTCGTGATAAAGGCAATTTTAACAGCGTACGTGTGGTAGCAGTTGGAAGCATACATATGGACTGCATGCTTTCAATGGCAGATAATCGAAACGCACTGCCATTTCTTTCAGTAAGGCCGATTCTACTGCGAATTGTGCCCAGAAATGAAAGCAGCCTATTGTTGTGTTATTAGCCCAAAGAGGGTCACGGGCCTTGAGAGTCTAAAGTTGTAAATAATAATAATAATAATAATAGACACTGGTTCTACGCACTCAAACCTTGTTATAATGATATGGGATATAATAATAATGGATATAATGAGGTAAAATTCCTCTTGAGATCCCCTTTGATGCACATGCATTTGAAACCTTCTCTGAATGAACTAAAATAGTTTCCAAAGCCAAACGTCGGCGTGTGTTTCTGGTGTTTAGCAGCCGTTCAGCGTGGCAATTTAAAAATCCCGCAAAGGATGAAACTGCTGTGCATTGCTGCGTGCAGCCTCGTGCAAACAGTGGCCTACGCCAATATGTACTGCTGCCTTCCTCCGTCTTATTGCAGTCCTCACTCGCCATCCCCACATTTTCTTTTTCTCTGAGCAGCTAGATGTTAAAGCACGGTCTCTGAGATCGACATGTGATCTTGGAGGTCATGCTAACTCTGCAGTCAGACGGGCAGCAGCAGGTATGAGGGGCTAACATGATGCTGCGTCGTTACTAGCATGCAGTGGTGAGAAACAATTAGTGCGTCCATTTCTCCTGATATGGCAGCCCGCTAACACTACCGAACGCTGATGCGGCTGGCTGTGGCCTCCAAGGGTGCATTGGCAACGTGACCTTGGGGATCGCAAGCTGGCTGAGCCAAGCTGGCACGGCAACATTCGTTGGCCTACGCAACGTGTGCTTCAAGCAGCGAAGACTCCGTGCTCGCTAGTCTGCCGACAGCTGCTCACATTCACGACAAGCATATTTTCAGTGTTGACTGCTCAATAGCTATGCCGCTTTTCCAGTTTCACGGAAACATGGACGAGTGGCTTGCTAAACAGAAGGGAGAGACAATCGCGTTGTTACAGAATATGGCCTGTTGTGCTGGCTCCCAATTCGCACAGTTCTGACAAGATTCTTTTTACTGCTTTTATCAAACTTGATCGTGTCTGTGGCTCTATATATAGCATTACCATGGGCCACAGCACCATATTCTCATTTATATGTTAAAATTTTTCACCCAAATGGCAAATATTACATTTAAGAGCAATAATGGTTATAATGAAACAATAGATATAATGAGGTAATTCTCTTCGACTTTGTCATGACGAGGTTTGAGTGTATAAAGGAGCTTAGCCATAAATACACTTCAGCGCGAGGAAAAAATCATTTTGTCAGGGTGAGTGTCTAGACAGGAGCTTAGAATCTTGCAAGAACTACGGTGTACATTCATGTCGCATCTTGTCCACCCCCCCCCCCCCCCCCCTTCACGGCATGCCGCCATCTTGATAACATTTGAACACTCAGTTACAACTTCATGTTTCTGCTCACCTTGCCTTTGTTGACTGCGCTCAGTCAGTGCAAATAAAGATGTCTGGCATGGTAGCTAGATAGCGCACAAACACTGCTAGAGGAGTTTCTGCTGCATTGCTTCAGTAGACATCATCTATCCTGCAATTTCGGATCGTAAATTACTGAACTGCAAGTTGAAGGTTGTTTACATTACGAAAGAAATAAGCATCTACAAAAGTTGATGCACGTACGGAATGCAGTGCATCCTCTGAGTTTCACAGCGAGTGAGAGGATGTAATCCCATACAGCGGTCATGTGACCAGCATAACTGCAGGCTGGCAAGTGTACACAGTGTACACTATGTGGGCTTTGTGCGGGTTTTGTGATCAAGCTGAAGCATGCATCCCATTCAGTGCATGCTGCCCTCATACACTGCTTGAACAGCCGAAGACCGCTTGAGCACTAAAACCATTCACCAATAAATTGGTGCATTTGTTTGTCAGCTCGAACCTTACAGTGGTGATGTCAGGGAAGTGCAGGTTTAAGAAAACAAACAATAATAATAAGCTGAATATTTTGGAGCGCCTAGAGACTAAACTGCCTGCTTTGACGGTTAACATGCGCATGATGCACCCGGCCAGCAACCTTGGCTTGGGCGTGCGACTCAAGTGCTTTACCCAGTCATCTGATCTGTTGATGTGAGGCCGTTGCCCTTGGTGTGTACAGTCGCCCATTTTTTAACCTGAATTCACGATCGTCGACTGCCGTGTTGATAAGCACTGAACAACATAGCGCCGCAACGAAATGAATGAGAATACGCACATGCAAGCTATGACCAGTCCTGGGCAGGTGTCTTCTGTTAGGCTGCTCCGGGAACCAGACACCACTTCTGCTTGTTCTGAGCCCAGTTATTCCATTTTCTTTTCTGAGTCCATTTTTTTTTTTTTTTTCTTTTCTGAATGCTGCCATCGAGTCATAAAGAAAAGGTGAACTGGTCACTCTTGCATGTTGCCTTTTCTAATCTTTTCTCAACAGTGTTCAGAAAATGGAATAAAACGCAATGACAGACAATAAAGCAAGTGGGGTTAGGTTTGTTTAACATAACAGCCTGTCAGACGAAAGCAGCATGGGACTGTTCACTGTGTGCACGCACATATTCTCATTTATTTCTCCACTGTGCTCCATTCTGCAGTGCTTATCAACTCAGCGGTTGCCGCTTGCAATTTCAGGTTTTAAAAAAAAATTGGCCGCTTATCTGCTATCATTGAAAGACGAGTCTTCTGCCAGCCATACTACGCTGCGTGAGATATGGATGCCATCTGGCAGTGCCGTCGGGAAACATGAGCTTGGGCAGAATCCCTGAGCAACTGCCTGGTGGCAGCACCAGATCGTCGGCAGAGGCCTTTTTCGTGCATAGCATTGCATTTTTAGTGCAGCCTAACAAACACTAGGGTCTTTAAAATTACCTATCTATGTATCTATGTATTTTCTAGTAAAGGAACACAGTAAAGGAATACTTATGTATTGATGTTGCACCTGAGATATGCGTAATATTTGCTTTTTGATCGACAACGTTCACAAGTATGAATGCACCTACCAGTTCAAGATGGCTGGGCGTCAGGCAAGTGCTTAAACTTTGGCCGAGTGGCTGAATCGTGTGACTGACAAACAGAAAGACGGACCGAAATTTCTGCGTTCAAGTATTCCAAGAAAGACTATAGTCTTTAAAAATGGGCGACTGTGCATGTTCCTGTGCAGTAAATATTCATGGTCATATGAATAAGTATGCACAGCTGAGCACAATGCCGCCCGAGAATCTATGCTCAATACTACTCATGCAACCTCTATTGATGCGCTCAATCTGCCACACCTTTGGGTACCGTATGGTAGGTAGATTTGTTACTGGAAGTGTAAATAAGCTGGTGTTTGTTGCTTTTTCATGGCGTTTTGTCACCTGAATTTCATGAATTGGTAGATGGTTTGGTATCTATCCTTGCTTCGCTTTCTGGCAAAACTGCGTGACTTTTTTGTGTATTTGTTTCATGCATTTTCCCAGATACCATGTTCATTGTCTCGTAATTTTTTGAAAATGTATGAACAAAGTTCTACTGCACTTTCTTAGTTGTACTGTGTTCCCAGTGGGTAGCGCTTGCAACTATGGATGTTACTATTTTGGCTGTAGCCAACAACCCCTA
Organism: Hyalomma asiaticum; assembly: GCA_013339685.2. NCBI lineage: Eukaryota > Metazoa > Arthropoda > Arachnida > Ixodida > Ixodidae > Hyalomma > Hyalomma asiaticum. The sequence continues at coordinate 116,166,626 of CM023481.1, read as the reverse complement.
TGTATGAGACTGGTGCCATAATGAGACGTAATCGTGTGAGCTTTTAAGATCTCCCAGTGAGCATGCTTCACCATAAACCTTCAAAATAAAAAGACAGTGGCCTTGCTGAACAAAATAAACATACAGTGGTGTTTCAGGACCCCAATGGCTCCCTTGTTTTAAGTCTTCCTGTGTGATATGCTACATTTAACTTTAATAGTTTATAGGTTATATTTAATGGGCAGATATTTCTGTTCTGGGTAACTTGTAGTAAGCATTAAGAATTTTTGTAATTTCTGTTTCTATTTAATGCTCTTTCTTTATGATATGACATGTAATGATACGGTGAATAGTTGTTTAGCTACATGAGAACAGACGACACAGCAACAGTGTTTAAAGGCAGACGCATGGATATGCAAAGACTGACTACACTGTCGCACAGCTAGATTGCAGCTCCAGTGAAAGTATAAGGTGTACACCGGAAATATCTGTACACAGCAAAATATAAATCCGTGCTTAATCTGCTTACTCACATGATTAGAGAGCTTTAGCTTTGCTTGGCACATGATGCATTACAACGATATGTGATGTTAGGTGCTCTGTTCATGCACACTGCATTTCTTAAAATATCTTAGCACTTAGTGCCAGCAACCAATGTTATGTAACTGCATGGCACCATCTGTCTATACAGCCTGAACCACCTACTGATGATGATTATGATTGTCATCGGTAAGGAAAAGGCACTGTTTTCTGCAGCCCATGTTGGAAGCACAGCGCACTGACAATCAGGGTTGGGGAAAGGGGCTGAAAGAGATAGAAAGAGGAACGCTGTAGTGGAGGGTTCTGGAAATTTTGATTACCTGGGGTTCTTTAACGTGCATTGGCAACGCACAGTACACAGGCCTCTGGCGTATTTGCCTCCGTCGAGAATACGACTGTCACAGCTGGGATTGAACCTGCATTTCATTTTTTTTTTTTCCAATCTGAATTCTTGCTCGTTATTCGGACTCGGCTCTAATAGCAGAAGACAAATTGTTGTAAATAGTGATACTACCAATCGCATAGTCTCATCTCATCCAGAGGGTAAGCACTAGTATGTTTTGAGGTCAGCTGTTTGTTTTGATGCTGCTAAGCATAAAGAGGCAACATTGAGCAATAAAAAGTAATTTGATTTGAACTTAGTATTCCATGCCCCAGTTTCCGCACTTGTGTTTTATTTCCTGTCTCTTCTCTAATCTATCCTGCTGTATTCCTCTCTGTTCGTGTTATTCCTATCATTCGTGGCGACTATTGTGTGCCACTTAACTTGCTTTTAAGTTCCTTTGTTATTTTCCAAGTTTCTGCTCCATATTTTACTACTGTCAAAATGTAGTGGTTATGCACTTTCTGCTTTAGGGATAACGGGAAGTCACCAGTCATGAGTTGGGAATACCTACCATTTGTACACCAACCCATCCACATTCTTTGACGAATTTCCCTAACATGATTACTCTCTTTGCTGGTAATTGGCCTAGATATGCATACTCCTTTATGGTTTCAGGGGTCTGGTTTTGAATTGCAAACTTGTTTTTTTCTCCGGGCTTCCTAACATTGTTTGTTATCTGCATTTTCCTATTTAAAGGGAAACTAAAGGAAAATATTAAGCTGAACATAATTGAAAGATTAGGTTTGTTTAGCAACTAATTTGTGATTCCTGGCATAAACAGAGTAGTTGTAAACGAAAGAAATGGTGAAATTCAGAGATTGCTGTGGTGCGGTCTGTCCCTCTCTGTGGGCACCTTTTGGAACAACATCAGCTCATCTTTTGTAAATATTTGATTATTACTCCAGGTCATTAATGAAAAATGAATTTGATATGTTTTAACAATAAATAAACATGCATTGAGGCACATTTGTTGCTACACATTACGGTGGCGCTCACTACACTGTAGTGTTGGCAGCCGAGATCATGACATCCTCTTTTCAATTGCACGTCAACACCATGTAGTTTCAGCGGCAGTTTTTGGCGCAAAAAATTTGTTTATTGGCATGCAGAACTCAGTGCTAGACTCCAACACACCTAAAAATCGATCTTGCCAAACGTAATATTTGCCTTTAATGTCGCTTTAACCCAACTTTAGCACTTTCTTATCTCAGATTTTCAATCATCTATTGCACTCCAGTGCCATCAATTGCTGAAGCGTGTAATATCGTCTGCAAAGTGCAAGTTGCTGAGATATTCTCCATTAATCCTTCTTCCTATTTGTTTGTGATCTAGTCTTCCAAAAATTTTCAGACATTCACTGCATATTTTTTAAGCATGCAGTGAATAGCATTGGAGAGATTGTATCTGCTTGTCTGATCCCCTTTTGATTGGGATTTTCCTGCATTTTTTTAGGAGTAGAGTGGTGTCAGGATCATTAAAGGCTGTTGGCTGTTAGATGTTGGCTGTGGTATTTACAGTCCACCGCAGTGGTCTAGTGGTTACGGTGCTTGATTGCGGACCCAAAAGATGCGGGTTTAAACTCGGCTGTGGTGGCTGTGTTTTTGATCGAGGTAAAAATGCCGGAGGCCTGTGTACCGTGCCTTGTCAGTGCACTCCTCAGGTGGTCAAAATTTCCAGAGCCCTCCACTATGGCGTTCCTCTCCTTTCTCCCCTTTCGTTTCCTTTCCCCCACCCCCACAGGGTGGGGCCGGGGGTAGGAAAAGCTCAGCGTCCTTGTGGGAGCACGGACACTGAGCAGTGTTCTCGCAAGGGCTGCAGAAAATAGCATCCTTTCCTTAACAAAACCACAATTATTATTATGGTATCTGCATGTGTTTCAATTAATCCTTATTGCAAGGAGCCAAATCCTATTTAACGTGAGCTCATTGGCTATGCTGCCATATCAGAACACATCGTGTACGTCATGTCATTATTGTTTATCCTACATGCCTTGCTTAGTAAAAGATCTCAGTTTTTCAAATTTATTGTTAATCACATTCACCTTATGCTTGCAGTGGAGCCAGGCTCCCAGCATGGAAGCTCGAAGAAGTACATTAGGTGTGGCAGTTCTAAACAACCAGATCTACGCTGTTGGTGGCTTTGATGGTTCTACAGGGCTTAACAGTGCTGAAAGATATGACCCACATACAGAAGAATGGACAGCGATTGCATCTATGAGCACTCGTCGAAGCAGTGTTGGAGTGGGTGTTTTAAATGGTCAGTGTTGCCTAGTTGCTTTTTTTTTTGTGTTCAGTGTAGTCTAGATGTTGTTAAACGCTGTTTGCAAGAGCGTGTGTCAGCCACCGATAATTGTTGTATATTCCTCTTGCTCAGAGAGTTATGGTAGGTATGAAGCTTGATATAGTATTATGTGGACTGCTACAGAAATGCTATGTTCATGCAGTCCTAGGCCTGTGGCTGTTTGTGTATGTTATGTCGGATCATAGATTAGCATGTTTAATTGCACTGTAGCAGATATATGCTCATCCACAAGGCTTTTATTTTTGCTACAGAGGGCAAGCTCAGCTTGTTAATAAAATATTTATTTGTGTACCTGCCAACTCTCCTGGTTTGCCCAGGAGACTCCCAGTTTCTGACCAATCCGCCCGAGTTTGTGGGCACAGCTGTAGATCTGATAAGCAGCTTTAACCCATACAGTGACAAGAAAACACCTAACTAGGTAGGAGTAGCACTTAAAAATATTGCCCGGCCTTGAAGGACATCGATAGCTTGACATGGGACCCGTTCCCTTACTGATTTACAGGGAAGGGTGGGTGCCTGTGGTTTTGTCTTTATTCAGTGCAGCACTACTGCTATGTTTGTTTACGGGTTTTGTTCTTTACAACTTACATGTTATCTTTAAGGAAGTTGTGACAACATATTATAGATGAGCGTGAAGCATACAAAGTGCAGGAACAGGGTACTAGCTTTCATGAGACATATTTCATCTTGCCGTGCACATGTGTCTAACTACAGTAAAATTTCAATGATACGAATTTGTAGGGAGCACGTAAAACATTCGTATCATCCCGAATTCGTATGAGCCAAAGCAAGAAAAAGCTGATCATGAAGACGAACAAGAACATTATTGGGGTCAACTACTTCTTGCTGAAAAAGTCAATGATGTTTTTTTGAACTTTTTTTAACTTCGCTGCCCCTCAAGAAAGCCGCCTGAAAAGAGTAAAACCGTGCTGGGGGGGGCGGTTTCTTCACTCACGCTGCCAGTGCTTGTGGTGCGCGCAACGCAGTACATCGAAGGCGTCAAGGTTTTCCGACATTGACGGTAGGAGATCACACTCATCGGCATCTTCACCATCACTCTCAGACTTGGTATCCTTTGCCTCGTCGACCAATTCTGCAATGGATCACAGCCCACAGGTGGCTACATTGTCATCCGCGGTGACGAAGTCTCGCGCTGAAGCTCGAGTTTCAAGTTTCTCCCAACCCTCGATGTGCAAATCGTCGTCAGGCTCTTGGTTTTCTTCCGTCAGAGCCGCATCCAATTCCGCGAAAAATCCACACTTGCGAAAGCAGTTCGCGATCGTGTCCTGGATCATATTATCCCAGGACATAGCCAATAAATGTAACGTGTCAAGCAGGCTAAACCGCAAGTTTTCATCCTTGCGCTCAATTTTTGCCAGGAGCCTCCGCACAAGCAATCCCTTGAAATGGTGCTTCACATTTCGGATTCTTCCCGCATCCAGCAGCTGTAGACGGCTCGTGGTGTTTGCAGGCAGGAAACTTACGGTGACATTGCTGAAGTTTCAGTCTTTGGGATGGGCAGAACACTGGTCGACGAAAAGCAAAATTTTTCTGTTTTTCGCTGCCATTTTCCAGTCTAAAGTAGTAAGGAACTCGGGGTAAAAATCTGCAGTCAAAAATCTGAGTTAATCGCTTGCGTGAAACGGTCATTTCGCGCGTTTGTATCATCCGCAGTGGCTGGGGAAACTGTTCGTCTAACACCGAATGACGGCGCATTTTATACAACGTAGTCCATCCAAAACAACATTAAAATTCGTATCATCGCGAAATTCGCATCAACCATAATCGTATCATCGAGATTCTACTGTATACAAACACATGCAGTATAATTTTAAGAACTAATATGGTCACTGATATATAAAAACATTACTGCCTATCATTGAGAGCTGTTTGTGGCAATGCTGTGACAGTTCCTAGGTTGGGCGGCTGTGTATCTGTCAAACCAAGGACCACTTAAGCATATTCAGTTGTCTAGTAGTGCTTTTTTTTTTTTTAATCTATAAATGGCACCACAAAAAGTGAAAATCTGGCTCAAGTTATTTTTTTTCTTGAAACTTGTAAAATGGCATTGTCTTTGGGAGGCATCATTTCCGAACATGGGAAGTTTTCTGAGTGAATCGAGATCTCACAGTGCAACTCTTCTATTGTCACTTCTCATGGTAATTTGCTCCCACATATACAAGAGGTACCAAAAAGTAGCCAGATTAGTTCTGTGCTGCAGAGCCATTGCAGTACGCATTTATGTGGCTATGCGAGCCACCCTTTTCGATTCATTGCGCCTGGTGGCTTCTCCCAGTTTTCTCTGTGTACAGTGAGTTTTTTTTTTTTTTTTCATGCCGTCAGTCTCTCTCTCTCTCTCTTCGTTATGATGGTCAGCATAGGCGATCGAAGTGCAGCTGTGAAGTTCTGTTTCTTTCTCGGAAGAAACGCCTTGCTTCACATACTGTTCAGATCCTAAGTGCTGCTTGCAAGATTAGTGAAAGCTCAAGCCCACGAGTGGTTTTCTCGACCTAAAGGGGAAAAAAAAAGAGAGAGAGAGAGAGAAATGTCAATTCATGACAAACTTCATTTTGGATGGTCATCAACTTTACAAATGGATGAAAATACTCAAATTGTTTGTGCACTTGCGTTTGAAGGCGAATGGTAGATAGTTTAACAGTTGGAGAAGTTATCTGGTGTGTTATAGTGCTCAGTTCACTGAATCTTAAGGTTTGGGATTGCAAAGGCTTACTGCAAAATTTGGGCCTCACATTTTGACGGACAAGCAAAAAGATTGTTGAGCGGAGGAAGCATGTCGTGCTTTAGAAGAACAGCTCCAAATTAACCATGAATTTCTTTCTAAGGTTGTTATTAGTAAGGAGACACAATACTTTGAAACCGCTACCTTTTTAGTTTCCTCGAATGAATGAGAACATGAAAATCTCCAACTTCATGGCATAGAACAGGTGAAGGTAGAGACAAGAAAGGAGCTAACAACCTGCAATACGAACGAATTTTAAAGATATTCAGTGAATAGAATGACAGATTAGGTAGATCTGTAAAGTGCAATGGAGAGTGCTTTGAGTTTGGTAAGGTTGTCTTGTAAAAAAAAAAATACCCTAAGTAACTTTAAAAATAATTCTGCTTACATTTGGGTACCCCCTCTACATTCCAGGAGTCTAGTGGATGCTGCTTCACTGTGCATGAAGATAAAAGAAAAACACAAGTAAAGGCAGAAAGGAAACTTCAAATGTGATACCATGATTACTCTGTGCTTGACACTGTTTCGAAGTAGTTGCTGCTATATTACACAGTAGAGCCTTCCAGGATTTGTGTGGCATAAATGACCACCAGAGTTTGCTATCAGACTGAGGACGTGGGAATTTATGCAATTTTTGCAATTTTCTTTTCTTGTAACATTCCATAAATGCCGATATGAAGCTTTACTGTTAAACCAACTCCTCCTTGCGTAAGAAATGAATCAGTGTTATTTTACAAAGAAAAGCATTCATTTGAAATGGTTTCTCGAGATGTATTGATTTTCTGATTGGATTGGGTTCCTCAATAACTTTTGCAACGTTCTTTGTAAATATATTGTTAGGCAAAAGGTTAATCTGTGTTTAAATGTTACTTGCTGGATACCATCAGCCATTAAATTGTTCATTCATTGCCTCGAAAGTATTCGAATGATGCTAAGAGTAGTGGTGCATACTTTAGTACCTATGTCTCGGGCAATCAAGGCAGAAAAATCACTGGAGGGTGAAGTTTTGAATGCCGTAGCCCTTGTCGAACGTTCTTATTAGGATATGTGTCTTCATTAGCCCTCACAACTTTTCCTACAGTTGAGTTATTTCTGTCTTGGGCATTGTGACAAATTATACAAATTATCTCACATGTTGGTATAGAATTGATGAAGTGATCATTGAAAATGGATGAAAAAGGGGGATGTTGCTAGAACCAGTTCCAACAAGCGCACTTCTCCTCATCAGGGCAGGTGCTCCCTTGTCAAGTGTTCATTTCTACACATTTTTTTACCCTCTCCACTACCATCGGTAGAGAAGTAGAAGAGTGGCAGGTGGTTCCTTTCAGACCTGCCTCTCTTTCCTTTTCTACTGAGGATGGGAAAGAGGGTGCAAAGCATATACAGAAACAAACACTTGAAAAGACAGTAACTGACCTGATGAAGGCAAGTCCACTTGTCAAAACATTTGCTCTAGCAACATTCCCTGTTCTCCATCATTTTTAATGACCTTTTCATTAATTCAAACGTCTTTCCCTGGGCTTCTCTTGTAGGTTGGTATACCAGGTGTTTCAGTGAATACTTTCAAAAATTTCCAAAGGTAGGCTTTTCGAAAAAAAAGGAAACTTTCTTAAGGAAGAACCTCCCAGCGTGGGCAGACGTCAATAATCATGAGAAACACATAATTTGCATTTATAACCAACTAAGTGTAATTAACTTTCTCATTAACAGTACCTCAAGGTTATGGTCAATGGGAAGTTTATAGCCACAGAGATGACACTGCAGAATCAGTAGTTCAAGTGAACAAAAAGTCATTCTATGAAGCCCTGTGGCTTGTGAAAATCTCGTTTTTTTCCTTGTGAAAACAAGACTCGCGGCAGCACTGAAAGTCACGTGCAAACACATTTGCTAGTGACATGTTCCAATGCCTGCGGCGGTGAATTCAAAATGTAGGGGCTCTCAAAACTCGCAGCCACATAATTTGGGATGGTAAATAAACTTATTCTCGCACCGAGAGAATAAGCAAACAGTAACACTGGCTTCTACCTATGCAGAGTATCAAGGCGTTTTGGCCTTAAGAAAATATAGCACAAATGGCACATCATATATTCTGAATTGGCCGCCGCAATTTTTTGGATGCGTGACTGGTGGAGATTGCATTTGCACCTGCCTTCCGGCACTCCCCAGGCACTCAGTTTCATTTTGGTGCGGAGAAAAGCCCATGTTTTCTCATGCTGCAGGACTTTAAAAAATGACTTTTGCTTTGCTTTAAAGGCTGCTAAGACATCGTCATCTCCTTGGCCAAAGACTCACCACTGATCATCATCATCAGCCCATCTTATGTCCACTGCAGGACGAAGGCCTCTCCCAATCCTCGCCATCCTTGCCTGTCCTGCGCGAGCTGATTCCATTTGACGCCTGCGAACTTCCTGATTTCGTCCCCCCATCTTACTCTCTGCCGCCCACGGCCGCGCTTACCCTTTCTTGGTATCCATTCCGTCGTTCTAACTGTCCATCGGTTATCTAGCCTTCTCATCATGTGGCCTGCCCATGCCCATTTTTTCTTCTTAATATCGTTCATTATGTCGGCGACCCCCATTTGTTCTCTGACCCACTCGGCTGTCTTCCTATCGCTTAGTGTAACGCCTATCATTTTTCGTTCCATCGCCACTGCGCGGTTCTTAACTTCCTCTCTAGCTTCTTTGTAATTCTCCAGGTTGCTGACCTGTACGTCAGTACTGGCAAGATGCAGTAGTTATATAGTCTCCGCTTGAGTGATAGTGGTAGGTTACCGTTCATTAGTTGGGAATGTCTCCCATATGCGCGCCATCCCATGTTTATTCTACGGTGGATTTCTTTTATATGGGTGGGGTCTCCTGTAAGTAGCTATAAGGGCATGTCCCACGGAAAAGTGGCTGGAGAAGACGGCATAACCGTCGACTTGATCAAAGATAGCAGAGATTTCCTAACTGGAAAGCTCGCGGCACTATACACACAATGCCTCAAAGCCTCAAATGTACCAGTCAGCTGGAAAAATGCAAACATTCTATTATTACATAAGAAGGGAGATGTAAAGGACTTGAGGAACTACAGGCCGATCAGTCTACTCTCAGCACTTTACAAAATATTCACAAAGGTTATCTCAAACAGAATAAGGGCCACACTTGAATTTAATCAACCAAGAGAGCAAGCAGGGTTCAGAAAAGGATACTCTACCATGGACCACCTGCATGTGATCAATCAAGTAATTGACAAATCCGCTGCATACAACAAACCCCTCTACATGGCTTTCATAGATTACGAAAAGGCTTTCGACTCGGTAGAGATACCAGCAGTTCTGGAGGCACTGCGTCGTCAAGGAATATGTGATAGCTACATAAACACAATAGCCAACATCTATAAAGATTCTACGGCCACCCTACTCCTCCTTAAGAAAAGCAGGAAAATCCCAATCCAGAAAGGCGTCAGACAAGGAGATACAATTTCCCCAATGCTATTTACTGCATGTTTGGAAGAAATCTTCAAAAGGTTAGACTGGGTAGAGACAGGGCTCAGGATCAACGGCGAATATCTGAGTAACCTGCGATTTGCAGACGACATAGTACTCCTTAGCAATGATGGCGACGAACTGCAAAAGATGACTGAAGACTTAAGCCGAGAAAGCGCTAAGGTAGGATTAAGGATGAATATGCAGAAAACAAAGATAATGCTCAGTGGCACAGCGAAAAAACGTGGCTTCACGATCGGAAACCAGACATTAGAAGTCGTAGAAGAATACCTATATCTAGGACAGCTACTTACAGGAGAACCCACCCATATAAAAGAAATCGCCACTGATAAGAACCACCAAATGTTGTAATTAAAAAATTAATTAGTAAATCTCATTTAGGTGGCTAACTAATTAGCACTTTCTTTAGACTTTCTGATGTCCACCTCAGTTAACATTTGCTTTCTCAATTGGTGTTTGTTTTTTCTTTAACAGCCTGTTTTAAAGAAATCTTGGAAATGTTTGCTGAAACACCCTATGTAAGTTACATGTCCAACTTAAAGCAGTAAAGCATTAATCTCTTTCATTATTGAGCAATTCGTTTTTCCTTCAGACAGTGATGTAGGTATGTCATTCCCAGAAACATTGTTTCAGAGCCTCTCCTTGTCTTGTTAATAATCATGTTGTAGAAAAGGGGTCTCAAACGCACCTTACCTAACGGGTCACAGTCACGAAATTTAGTCTCAGAAGTCCCGAGACCATGAAGAAAAGTGATGAATGGGTGTTCTGAGAAAATGTTAGCTACATTTTCATTTGAAAGAGGGCCTTTCCCTTATATGTATTATACGTGGGTCATTACTGAAGAGGACTTCGCGTCGGCATTTGCGGAACATATAGGCACTGATCTCTAGAGTGATTATAACTTAATATAATATGTTACTCTGATTCTATATATAATTTAACTGATTCTGATAGGAAGACTCACACGTACGAGCTAGGCCACTGGTGAAAGGTCTGTGGGCCGCCTGCAGCCGCATGTTTGTGAGCCCTGTTGTAGAACCTCAGCTTACAAATAACCTTTCATGTTATCCTGAGTTGCAATGGTGTTTTGTATTAGTTTGCATGGGCCCAGAACTAGCAGTATTGCTAAGGGCCCAGATGGTTTTATTAGTGACTTTCTGTATACTAAGTGAAATAAACTGATTTGATTTGAACATTGTTGAATTACTCATGATGCTGCCAGGTATCTTTGTCATACTTACGTACACTTTTGTTTTTGCCTTTACTTTCTTTGTGTGATAACAGGCCTCCTATATGCTGTCGGTGGATATGACGGCGCATCGCGGCAGTGCTTGAGTTCAGTAGAGCGTTATGATCCTAAGGAAGAGGAGTGGTCTCTTGTCGCTGATATGTCTGCAAGGCGCAGTGGTGCTGGCGTTGGAGTCCTGGAAGGAGTACTTTATGCTGTGGGAGGACATGATGGACCGTTGGTGCGCAAAAGTGTTGAGTGTTACCACCCTGACACTAATTCATGGTCCCATGTGCCAGACATGGCCCTGGCCAGGCGAAATGCAGGTCAGTATGGCTACAGCGTCTTCACACTTGTAATTTTCGTTCTTGTCATAGGCCAATTTGGAGACCTGAATAGCCCGGTTGGGATGAATCATTTATTGAAGTTACTTCACTCATCTAACTGCTTTTTCTGAAAATTACCCTCTCTACTATGATGCATGTGCACAAGGTTTACCATTTAGTGTCTATTGCAGTGAACTTTGCTTGTTGTGAAGGGAAGCCAAGAAGGATCCCTCAAACCTGCTCTGAAAAGCGCAGATAATAATTTCCCTTTTTTCACTTTGGCATGTGAACAGCATGTGACATGCAGTTGTGTTATGCCAGCTTAATATTTCTAGGGCTGTGCAAATAGTAAAATAGTGGATGCAATGCAAATTTCAATATGAATGTTACTTTTTTAGTGTGAATAGAATATTTGTCTAATACCAGTATAAACACCTCCTCCTTTCAGATACCTCCTTGTTAAATTACACAAAAAATGTACTGCTACACACAGCCAAAAAGCAAATTTTTTTGTTGCGCGAATGGTGCACCCCCACAGTGTTGTTCCAAGAAAGAACAACTGTCCATTTCATTGGAGAACTGTGCAATAAATTTGATTTAGCAACACACAGGTGCTCACTAGCTTGCAGTCTGCAATATTTGCACAGTTGCATACCTACCAACCTAGAAACCTTGAAAATCGAGAAACTTGCAAAGTGACAGGAGGATGGGAAGGTGGAATGCGACATAAAGAAGAAAAAAGGAAAATTTGTGCGCATTTTTATTTTAGGAGCTTGCTCGTCAAGCTTCATATGCTCACGCCTTGTCCGTTGTCGGCGGCGTGCATGCTAATTCTCATTGGTCCCGCCATAGGCGTAGCTGCACTCTCTCCGGTGATTTCAAGAATTGTCACTACATGGCACACTGCCGCTCAGTGCAGCACTCCGTCTAGTGATAATTCAATTCAAGGTGGCACACACCACCCTCAGCATGTGCGGTAGTTAGATAGGTGACCGCTAGAGGGCCGCGCCTCTCGTTTGGCGCGCTTCCTTTCTCTTCGCCGGGAGCTCACTCAGTGAACACTCTTCATTACCGCTCCACAGCATGAACACCCCAGCCAAGGCAGCATTGCGGCAGGAGTTAATCCATCATAAAGCAATCATCTTTAAAAGGAAACGAGTCCCCGAGCTCATCAAGCGGTGCCCTTCATTTACTTTGTAAAAGAACATCTCTTGTGTATATGTAATGTATATCGCTCATCCAAATGTATATATAGTTCATCAGTATGTATATAGTGCATCCAAATGTAAATTAACAAACATTGTGTAGGTAGTGTATATATAACAATGTTGTCACATCTATATATGAAGGTAGAGGAATGTGTACAGAGGATTCGCGGGTTACCCGATCATCTCTGAGCAAGCTCCTCTTCATGGATATGGTGGTGATTTTTTTCCTTCTCATGGCTGCAGTAACATTATATACCACTCTGAATGATTGCCTGTAAAACTTTTAATCATTGGCAATTCTACGAGTGCTGTAAATTATGATGCGCTTGTGGGGCAAAATGTGCTATCACCCATAAGAACAAATTCCCCCTTCCCACACTTAGTATGCTCCACTGCATAACACTGTTGTACGTCGGCAGAGCTAACATTGCGTGCGCTGTAGTTATTTGTCAGCACAAGTCCCTTGTCGAGATAAAGATAATGCATCAGACCATAGATAACAAAGGCCACACATAATCGTTGTGGCCTTCCTTCATTGGGAAGAGAGGATGACCTCTCAGCAAGCTGCTGGGACTCCTCGAGGCCAGAAAACTTTCAAAGTAGTTCTTCGTTACTTTCTTTTTGCAGTGATGTTAGGGCTGCTTATTGGGAGACTTGTGGCCATACCCACACAGTCAGGTAGACTGGTTCGAAGTAGTGAGTCTCCTAGTGTTGTGACTTGGCCTGCTGCAAGAGCCAACCAGCGGGTACAGCGTGTCTACCAACCGGGAAACCGGAAAACTGGGAAATCTCAGGGAATGTGATTAGTCTGGAAAATCTCAGGGAAAACTCAGGGAATTTGGGCTTCTGTCAGGGAAAATCAGCTCAAGTACGAAAGTCGCGGTAACGCTGGCTCTAACAATGCACCTTGCGATTGAGTTTATAGCGCAACTGGCAGTAACTGAAGGAATGAGTGTCCCCACCCCCCTTCCTCATCGCTTTCCGTCGCGCGAATCGGCTGCTTTTTTTTTATATAATTGGCTTTGGTTGTCGCGGCTTGTTCTATGTAAAGTCCGCTGTATGTGTCCGGACGCGCTATGGCGCACACACAGCCCGTGTGTGCGCCGAGCATTGTTATAATGTGCGTTTGCTTGCACGCAGTCTTTTCCACAAATATTGTGGAAAAGACTGTGTGGGTGTGGAGGTAGAACGCGCGGCTACACGAAGCTGCGCGCCCTCTCCATAGGGAGAGGACGCGGCGCCGATTCTACGCGCCACGCGGTGACGCGTTGTACCGCGTAGTGCGTGTGGTTAGGGCAGTGGGTTAGGGCTTTTGCTTTCTTGCAGAGATAAACAGAACTTATTTCTAGCTTGGGCGCGTCGTGTGGTCTGCGGCAACGCCTCTGGGCAACGTCATTTCGTGGTTTCGGTTTCTCAGCGTGATTGAAACGGAGGCGCGTGAAACTTGATGTTTATCTTCATCGGCATGGCACCCTTGTGTAGAGGCGGCGGAAGTTGATTTTCATATTTATTGGCGCAGCTTTCAGCTTGTTCATTATCGACGCTTATGATCTGAGGGTCGCGGGATCGAATCCCGGCCGCCGCGGCTGCATTTCGATGGAGGTGAAATGTTTGAGGCTTGTGTACTGTGCAATGTCAGTTAAGGGGGGACGTGGCAATGAAAACTATCTTTGTTATTTACAGGTATAAACTGACAAAATTTGGCACACTGATGTAGTTTGTTATGGTGATATCTTAAATGAAATCGGTTTTAAGCTACCTATCATAGTTTCTGAGTTACATCACTTTATAGACCCTTACAATCACCCCCTAATTAATTGGTTAATTAGACAAAATTTCAGTACCATTTTTACTTAAGCATATACACTAAGGCCCACTGTGTGCCGTAAAGCTGTTCGTTGATTTTATTTATGTCCAAATGAGTACAGAAAATATTTTTGAAATGTCCTCGACATATTTTCTTACTAACAACTTTTGCATAAATACAATTATAAAAGTTAGTGTGACGTGCAAGTAGAAATGAATAGCTTTACGGCGCTCACTAATGTTTCAGGATCTAAGTGAAAAAAACAGAATGAATTTAGCTTCACTAGTTATGAAATGGCACTGGGATGACTGACAGCAACTGCTCAAAAAATGAAAGCTGAGAAAATGGAGCTCAAAGTTTTACTTCATGAAAACAGTCAAATGTTAACTTTGAGCAGCTAAGTTCTTGCTCGATTTTGCTGGTTGTATTTTTTCTTGGAGAAACACGACGGTGTGACTATCCTCAGGTTCGATCTCTCCTTTTTACAATGATACAAGATGGCGGCACTTTCAGAAGCCCAATTTTCTTGCGGTTTTGGATGACAACACATAGATAAAGAGACACTTTCCCTACTACTACCGCGTGTTTCATTATAATATTCCACCACATGGTAAAAGAAGGTCCGAGGATCATGAAAAAAAATTAATTGAAAAATGAAAGATTTTGACCAAATTGAGCATTCCCATTGCCATGTCCCCCCTTAAAGAACCCCTGGAGGTCAAAATTTACAGAGTCCTCCACTACGGCCTCTCATAATCATACGCAGAGAAGATACCGTACGTGTGCCAACACAGCTGCTGGTTGCTCCAAGATGAGAACAGAGATGCGTTTTATGCGCGCAGACTGCGATAAGGCGCTGTGCGTAGACGCGTTTTTCAAGGAATACCACGTTCTAAAATAATGTTGAACAATTTGCAATATTTGCTCGATTCTACCACGACCTCGATTGTAACGCGCACCAGTTTACCACGACAAAAAAAAAAAAGTGAAACATCGGTTGTAGTGCACACCCATTTTTCGGGACACGAAAAAAAGGAAGTCCTTAGTAATCAACTTTCTCACATTAATAAAACCAGATACCGTACTCACGTAATGAACGTACTCGCATAATAAAAGCAGCGATAACTTTTAAACCTCTGCGGTCCCTCGATTCACGGCCGCGCTGTGGCTTTCCCGCTACACTTGATCCGAAGCGTCTCGAAGTAGGGAGCCTACATGAAAGCAGTCATGTAGGCTCCCTATCTCGAAGACGTTCGGCGCGCCGATTCATAGCTTCTGCGTCTGGATGAAACTTCCGCACGTTGCCGGGCGTAGCCGCGTGGAAGCGGCGGTAACATCATTTACTCGCAGTGCCGCATTCCTCCGTTCACTCGCAGTTCCTTCACGCTCGCTGCCACATGCTGCCATGCGTGCTACCCAGGCCGGGGCGTGGTCTCCGAGATCGCCGCGATGCAATCTCGGACATCAAGCAGCGCGCACGGCTGAGAGGCTCGGCCTCAGCACGGATATGAGGGAGAAATGCGATGGTGAGCCGTTTTGCGTAAGGTGATGGGAAACATCTATTCTCCCGTTACGGCCACCCGCAAACGCTATTGAAAGTTCGTGCGGCTGGGCATCTCTGACTTCGGTTGGCCGCAAAATGGCCAAGCTGGCGCAGCAATTATCATCGACCTACGCGTCATGTGCGTCGTGACATCGTTGCGAGGGGGACCAGCGGCGACATAGAAACTACAGAAACTATGCGCGCCAACGACCGCCGCGCCGCTAGTTCGTTTTTTCGGCAGTGACCGTTCGGCAGCGCCCGAAGCGCGTAGGAGGCAGCCATTTTCCTACGCGCCTCGATATGGTAACGGTGTCGTTCGTTCGCACTCGATTGTAACGCGCATACAATTTTTGGACCCCTTTTATTTAAAAAAAAGTGTGCATTATTAGAGCAAATATGGTATAAGTGATGCTGACACCCAAATACAGCTCCTCATTTTTTTTACAATGTTTTTCCGACCTTACGCATTTCGTACATTCAAAATTCGCAATTTCACAAATTGACCGTCTGGGAAAGCTTATTTCTCTTTGTTTGTTTGGTTTTTTTTTTCGTTTTTTTTTATTTGACCCTCAAAGAGCTCAACATCCTTACTAGCGATAACATTGGGTGATATGGTACCTATCCACATCGACATGAAAGAAAGTTATGTGCCACTCAAGGAATTTCGCAAAAATACTCAGGGAAAACCTGGAAATCTCAGGGAATTTAGCAATGTCAACTTGGTAGACACCCTGGGGTAGCATCGTGCTGAGTGGCAAAGACTACCGCAAGCACTGCTCCTTCGAGGGACGCGAGCCGAGGCAGAGAGAGAAAACTTAACAGAAGCTTATTTATGCAATTACGTGAAGGAAGGATTGCACTGAGAGCGAGCTTGGCGGCTCGTTTTATACCAATTGAAGTCCCTAGTTCCCTAGCTAAGGAATATGCCTTAATTAGAGAGGTCCAATCGGCGCACATTTAAATGTTTGTTTGAAGGTGTCTTCCAGCCGACGTCCCAGTCGCTGTCTCCATCTCGGTGTCATCTTCAACTCTTCTCCATGTCTGCCTCGAGTGAAAAGGGGGTTGTGCTTTTTGGATGCTTTGACGAGTAGTGCAATTAGCGCAGACCTGTGGATGACTCCTCGCAAACACAGGTCCCACAAAAATGTCCCTGGCAAAAGCACTCAACTGAACTTCTTGGCGTGCAAAGTCGAAGCGGTCGCACACACACGTGTGCAAACACATAAAAAAGAAGCAGTGTCATTTGGCTGCGCCACGTCGTCGTGGCTGCACCTGGTTTAGACAGTTCAGTTGCATTTCTCGTGAATGTTTCTTCACAAGCACCTGCAGTGTCGAAGCCCATCATCCATAGCCTGGCTGGTGACAAATTTAGTCGCTTTCTGGAGGGGAGGCACTAGAACGAATGTAGAGCAATATGCACCGTTCTTGGAAAAAAGCCTGGTCGTAACATTGGACAAATCTCCTGATTTGTGTTATCCTAATAAGGAAGGATCTCGTGATAGCACTTAAATTGTTAAGCGTTTCTTTTTCTCGTTGTACTACAGTGCACACCTACCATATGGCTGCCATTATAGGCTCTGCAAGCCAGAAACAGTGTCTTCATGCAAACGAAGTGTCGTGCATACAGAAGATTTATTTATTTATTTTTTATTTTTTCACAATGTCAGTCTTGTTACAGAACAGGTATTCCTTAAGCCAACCTCATCAAGCTACATTATTGTTATGCAGTGAAGCATACTAAAAGCCAAACAGGGTCATCATAGGAGATAGCACATTTGTTGCTTAATTACAAATTTTGAATAGTTCAAATAGGGAAAATTAGGTGCAAATCTAATTGAATAGCAAATGCTACATGAAAACTACCTGACATTTTGAATATTCACATACCCCTAATTATTACTTATTTGATTTGGTTCCAAGAACTTTGTGTGCACGCCCTGTCTGTCTTGCAGTATGTTAGGCCAATTGCTTGCATGCCACAAGTGTCACCTTTTCACTGAACTACCTGTGATATGGGCTGCCCCAACGCTGACCTGGATGAATACTTGGAGAACAGACCGGAGCAGCCAATATCGTAGTGGACAATATGAGTACGGAATGGACCTGGAAAGGCCACATAATGAGGACAAATAACCGATGGTCAGTTAGAGCGATAGAATGGTACCAAGAGAGAGAAAGCACAGCCATGGGCGACAGAGAGAAAGACGGAGGAGATGAAATAAATTTTGCTGACATAAAATGGAATCATCTTTGGCAGGACAGGTCAGGATGGAGATTGTTGGGAGAGTACTTCGTATTTTGCAGCGGTCATAAGTAATGATGTGATAATGCTGCAGAGAAAAACATCTTGCCCTGTGCTTATTGTTTTTTTAATTCTCAACTTCTTTCTCCGCTAGGTGTTGTGGCAATGGATGGCCTACTTTATGTGGTTGGCGGTGATGATGGATCATCCAACCTTTCTTCTGTTGAAGTCTACAACCCAAAGACCAAAACCTGGAACATCCTGAGCACATTCATGACCATTGGTCGTAGCTATGCTGGAGTGACAATCATTGACAGGCCACTTTAAGGGCTAGATTGTCTCATGAATTTGTGGTCAGACCACAGGAGGTATGCAGCTTGATGTGCAGCAACAGTCACTGTGCTGAAAAGGCTACCCTAAAGAGGGCTTTCTTTCCACATGGTCCCAGTGATAAGTGGCCTAGACTCCTGAGCAAGCACTATTTAGTGTGATTACTTACCTTTATCCCAGCAGCACAGAATGTGAATGCCTAGGACAGTTTGTACATTAATTGGCAGTGTGCTGGAAAGCACTGTCATTTGCTTAGTAGGTATGGAATAGTCTTTCAAGACACGTTTTTATGTGCACCCTTCAGAGTTAGCTGAAGTCAAATGTCACTTATCAAACTATGTTCTGTATTTCATGCATTCCAGATCGTGGCAATTCGTGAAAGTTGAAGCATGTAGGCTGGCTGTGCACGTTCACGCAATCCGTCTTGGTGGGCTGCAGGAGCGGTACGTTGTGCAGGAAGCGGCAGTGTGAACACTCTATGACGGTACGACACATAACTAAGAATGTCATTTTTATTTTCTTTGTAGCCAAGTCATATTGAGGTCTAACGGAAAGCTGGATAAATGAACTGGCTTTGCCAGGGCCTATGAACAGGGTAAATGGGGCACCATTACTGAGAAAGCAGTGAGGTTTTATTGACGATCATCTTCTGTTGCCACTTTTATTTGTGAGAGCCAATTTGATAGTGTATAAGCAAGCGTATAAGCATCTGAGGATCGTGGTTATGTTGCTTGGGTACTGATTTAAGTAGCCACCTTTCTCTTGATGTGCTTTAAGCCTGCCGCATGTATGCCTTAGGTTTTTCGTTTTTGGGTTTTTTATTTTATTCAAGGTAAGAATTAAGGCGCGGGGGTTTGTGGAGCAGTTCTGGAATTTCTTTTTTTTTTTTTTTCGGTTGAGTTTACATATGTACATTTGCAAATGGAAATCGTGTAGCATCTAAGCTGCTGCACGCATTTTGAGAAGCAGGCTGTGCATCACTGGTGTTCACTTAGTGCAACGGGATCTAACTTTGTACCCCAAGGTGAGGTAGCCCTAGTATGTGTGCACCACAAACCCAGTGAAGCATAGAAGAATAGTTTGGTACATGGTTTTGGAATTTTTGGAGAAATGTGGTTTAACCCGATTTTCCAAAAACATGTTTGAAGTGCAAGAATTGGGTGGAATCAGGTTTGACCTGAAAACGGAACTCCCTATGTGTGGTTTGTCCCTTACTGTGATTTTACCTTTAAAGGCCAACCCCAGAAATTTTTTGAGCATGTCAACGTAATGGCAATTCTATGTTCCTGAGGCACTCATTTCACACTCGTGATAGCAGAAATGCTCAGCAAATGCGAAAGTAATTTTCAGTCGCAAAAAAAGCATGAAACTGAAGCCGAGATCCAACCTAGCATTGATGACAAATCAGCCAACCTGCCTTTTGCATGATGCAACAGCGCCCAGCGCATGCGCCCTTCCCCTGGCAGTAATGTTGTAAAGGTTGGAGGCGTGCACAGATCTCGAAGGCCATGATATGGTACTGGTGCACTTCTGTCGCTTTGCCTGACATGATGTCAGTACACATTGTAGCCAATAATTGTAGGAAGCCAGGTGAGCGATTTGAGGTAATGAGTAAAAATTGAATTTCAAGCAATCTGCGCATGTCTCGAGGCTGCGATTTCGCACAAATGATGGAAGTGTGCCAAGGGACATACCCTGTGTATTTTATTGATTTCTATTGACCTCAAAAAATTGTCAGAGTTGACCTTTAAGAGAAAACTTTTGCAGATATGCAGGGTGGCTGCCAAATGTTCAAGGTGTTCCTTTTTTAGTTGACAGAGAGAGTTGGATTTTAATGTGCATTACCTGTTTTCTCTCTCAAAAAATAATAGGGTCATTCCTCGCCAAACATCTCAAACACTGCGCTCGACCCTCTCCAATTGTATTGTAAATAATTGTGGATGTTCATATCAGTGCACTATTTGCCCTCGGAAAGTATTTTTAGAAAAAAAAATTTTTTTTTTTGTCTATTCCAGTGATTTGAATTTTGCCGTAGTGGGTGAAACCTAGGTTGCAAAAAAATACTCTAAAAAATACAGTACTGCACAGAACATTTTAAATATCTGCTATTTGTTTGAAAAGGAGTGGCACTATCTTATTATCACCCATTGACGACCACTACTATGTCTCATGGTGTGCTTTGTGGTGAAGCAATGCTGCAGTTCTGTGCCCATTTTGATTATTTTTCAAAAAATCTACAAATATTACAGACACAATCGGACTATATCACGTGGCTGGATATTTGGAAGTAAGAATGTCATAAAAGTATTGAAGTCGATGACCGAGTAGTTTCGAAGTGGAAGGGGGGTCGCAAACATTGAAAAATGTGTGAAATGCCCCATGTTCAGGCACATGTAGAGTGGTGATGCGGCTCTAGTAAAAATGCACACTTGATCTCATTTGGAAGAGTAAACAAAGGAGACTTATTTGTGAAAGTTTCATCGGAGTGATTTTTGTTTTAGGCGAGAAACAAAGTCTATGTTGAGTGTTCGCGGCGTGCCTGGGCACGGGCCCATAAGTCCACTTCACTGCGCCGCCACACTTCCTGGGGCAATGGAAATATGCGGCACCCACGCAGGTGGCAAGATCGTGTGCTGCTGCGAGTTTTCACATTGCTGAAAACTTGCAAACAGTGTATATGGCTGCCAGAAGGTTTCAGAAGGGCACTAAAGGCTGCCGGTTTGTAGTCGGAGCTGAGCACTATTTCATTGCCACGGCACTACATGCGCACGTACGACAGACGCAGCACTTGGGTTGCGTGCCCGGTTTTCGAGCTCCACGGAGGTTGCAGTTCTTACTTCCGTTGCCGACGTGTGGTCTTCGCCACTTGAAATGCCTGTGTTGCTGAGTACGAGGTGAGCCCGGCATTAACAGTGGTCAGTGATGATGGCACGAAATGGTGAAACGTGCACGTACCTTTGAGGGAGATTGTAGACTCAAACCTTCCTAAAGCTCAGCTTTCTTTTCTTCAACCCTAATCTCTGGCACCCGGAACACAAATATACCTTTGATATTTTTTTCTGACCAGGCTCATGGGGTGTAAGGATATGTCCCTTGTAGGGTCTCTGAAGACTTTCCCTGGCTGCCAGCTGCTTCATGTTGCCTCCAATCCCACTGCAAAAGCTCTTACCATGAGAGGTTGCGAAAACGTTCCACTCTGCAGCCAAACTAAAGTCTTTTTCATGGTAGCACAAGTTTACAAAATCTTTCTTGTTTGTGTACTGCGACGATGCATCGTCGGAAAAGTAGTGAACTTTTTTGACATCAGGAAGTTCATGTTTTAGGACTTATCTTGAAATGTAGCCACTGCAGCTGTTGTGTGTTCAAGACAGATTTTGCCCGAAGGGAGCCAGTTTCCTTGCAGCGATGGTATGCGATGAAGGGATGTAATGTAGCTTGCGTGTTTACGCAGTGGTATGATTGGGGAGCATCTTGCACAAAGAAACTATAATCACCTGTGAAGTCCAATATAAGAATCAACTCATCGCCTTTGAAGTTCGTTTTCAGCTCTCTTAAATATTTTGCTTGCTGCTTGCTCACGAAGTGGTGCAACTTTAGCTCTTATAGCATGTCTTCAAACTTCTCAGAAAATTCGGCTGGAGTTAAGATAATTGCTTTGAGCCTGCAGCAGACATGAAGGTAGTCAATCTTATCGGTATCGAGAGATGATGCATTGTCCAGCATGCTTCTGAGGGCGTCACTGCTTGGGCACACAAGACAGCAGCCGTGCATGCAGTCTTCATTTTTTGTTTCTCATACAATTGTGGAGAACAGTTATACTGTTGTAGGCACTTTATTATATAATAATATATTTTAAACGAACCACCTCTCGTTTTCCCTGACACTTTGTCAGCGGCACTGCGGAAAGCCGAAGAATGTGTGTCAAAACAAGAAAACTCACAGCAGCGCACGACCTTGGAAGTATGGCGGCGCAGGGAAGCGGACTTACGGGCCGTGCCCAGGCACGCCACGAACGTTCAACATAAATTTTTGTTTCTCGCCTAAAACAAAAATCACTTCAATGAAACTTTCACAAATAAATCTCCTTTGTTTACTCTTCCAAATGAGACCAAGCATGCATTTTTACTAGAGCCGTATCACCTCTCTACATGTGCCTGAACATGGGGCATTTCACACATTTTTCAATGTTTACGCCACTTCCACTTCGAAAGTACTCGGTCATCGACTTCAATACTTTTTGACACACTTACTGTCAATTATCCAGCCATGTGATATAGTCCGATTGTGTCTGTAATATTCATAGAATTTTTGAAAAATAATCAAAATGGGTGCAGAATTGCAGCATTGCTTCCCCACAAAGCACATTGTGAGACGTAGTAGTGGTTGTCAATGGGTGATAATAAGATGGTGCCATTGCTTTTTAAGCAAATAGCCGATGTTTAATGTGTTCCGTGCAGTATTGTATTTCTTAGAGTATTTTTTTCGCAACCTAGGTTTCACCCACTATGGCAAAATTCAAATCACTGTAATAGACAAAAAAAAAATTTTTGTTCCTAAAAATACTTTCCAGGGGCAAACAGTGCACTTATATGAACGTCCACAATTATTTACAATACAAATAGAGAGGCTCAAGCGCAATGTTTGGGACGTTTGGTGTGGAATGACCCTATAGAGACCAAGACATTGTCCAATGGCCTTTTGTGGCTGATTTTCTGACATAAATTTAGATATATTGTAGCATAAACTGTAATGTTTCCTAAGGATATGTGAAGGCTTAAGCATTTTATCTTGTACAGTATTTACAACAGACATTCATATTTGGTCTCTTGTAAAGGAAGCATGCGGAATGCAAGTGTAAACACTAAATGACTCTGTTGTAACGAGAGTGTCCTGCAAATCACAGACATGGTCAAAGAACAGGTTAAAACTTGCCAGCTTTGGCTGTGCTGTACAGCAAACAGTTCGGGCACTATGCATGTGTCTGTAATTACAGTGCTGTTCACTTCATGTGCCACCATAGTATCTTGCTGTGTTGATCGTGTTGGTGCTGTGCCCATCCTGAAAGTATGCAAAGCAGTGTTTAAAGTTGGAAGGTATTGATTTTGGTACGTTCCCAGTACTGGTCCATTTGTAAAGAAGTGCTGACCAGCTTGCTGCCCTTATAATATGCATTTTGTGTCAAAATCCATTGGATAAGCTCAGCTAATGCAGTAAGAGATAGGAAGGTCATTGTAATATCACAAATTGGGATGTTCTACCCAAATGTATGCTGTAAGAAGATCTATTATGACAAGGCTATACTGTATAGATGGTATCACTGGGTCAAAATTAATATAAGGTTCTCCCTAAACTTCATTTTACCACTTTTGATCAACACTCCTAAGCTTTGCTACACGTAAGCCGAAAAGAAACCTTTCAAATATGCTTACAAGGATTGGTTAGCAGTTTTAAACAGACGCAGTGCTATCTTGCGTAGTTCTGCCAACATGTCTGTAAAATTGACCCTGTGCTTTCACGTGTAAAGAAATTTGTGTGTGTGTGTGTGTGTGTATATATATATAGGAGTATGTATATGGTTTGATATAAAGATGGTTGCTGGTTGGATGTGTGTACTTTTCCTTTGTTTTCTAGCTATCAGAAGAACGAGATGGATTATGTGCCTTAATTGGTGCAAATCTGTCAACTGTTTCCTTGCATCCATTTGCTTTACATGCTGAAAACAACCTCCAGGTTTGCTGCTGCTTACCCAGGCAAGCTGAGCTACTTGGTACGATTGCATTGGAGATGCGCAGAAAACAAACATTCAGTATATTTCTGCCATGTTTATTCCTTGATGTCCTGTACACAAAATGTTGACTGAAGTCCCTATGTCTATAGTATTCTTAGCAAAGTTATCACACTAAAAATGCCAGTGTTTGCCAATGCCTTTATGCTTCACAAATGAAGCATTTCTAGTTATGTAAAGCTCAGTGCACATCAAAGAACCCCACATGGTCGAAATTTCCGGAGCCCAACACTGCAGCGTCTCTCATAACCATATCGTGGCTTTGGGACGTTAAACCCCAGAATTCAGTTAAATCAGTTAGTTAAATGGACCCTGAAACCATATTTTACTCGTTGAGTTCTGCATCAAAACAGGATGTTGTGTTTCCCTGAGGTAAATGCAAAAAGAATTTGCAAGATCGATGCGGGCAAACAGAAGTTACTCACTTTACAAATTCAAAACAAAAGCAGACAGATATCAGCATTCCCTCTCACATTTCACTCACCCTGAGAAGTGCCGCGCTGCTTCTAGTTAAAACGCAGCTTACTTCTTGCGGAACCGGAACTGTGGCCTTGCTACCACAGCAGCCACATGGGCTGCACTGCACTTCTTGTGTCAATTACACACAAATTAAATTATAATGGGTAAATTTGTGTCTTTTAGCAGCTTTAGCAACCGTAAAACATGTTTACATATTAAAGTTGATTATAGTCAGTATATTTTAAGCAGGGTGCGATGCATATTTTCATTCCCAACTGTTCCCAGCCAGTCAGAACCAACAGTGTAGCCAGGACACGAGCGTCACATCCAGTCCAAGAAACTTGATGTACGACACTGCCGTTGGCGCGGAAGCCGACTTCGTGTACAAATTAAAATATAACACGCTTTGATTTCGCCACTTTCACTAGTGCTACGGTCATCATTGAGTCTCGCATCAAGGAAACGTACAGTAAAAGCGATGTGTGTAATTTGCATTTCAAGGACTTGTTTAAGTAAAGCTACTTGCTGTTTATTTGCAATACATTTAGAAATCATAGATGTGAATGCACGATTGTATAAGGGTGCAATTGCATCCCAAGCAGACTTCACGATTAGCATGGTGGCCAAGAGACTAGGCTGAAATTTTGAAGCAGACCATGATTTACCACTTACCGTATTTACACAATTGTCGATCAACCCTTTTTTTCTTCTTTTTAAAATTTGGCTATCCAATGTTGGGAGGTCGACAGAACCGCTTATAAACGGCTTCTGCCTGTCAAAGGACCCCCCTACAGCCAATGGTGCCGCTCTGTCAACGTGATGTCGCGGCCGACCACATCCGCGTCGCGCTCAAGAGAGAAATTAGAGCATGACGTGGAGAGGGTCTACCGTGACGTCACATTGGCAGAGCGGCACCATTGGCTGCCGGGGGGCTCCTTTGACCGTCAGAAGCCGCTTTTTCTTGACCTGTACCCGAGAACATAAGGGCAAGAGGAACGAGAAATCGGGGCCGCTACGCCGTGGTTACAACTTGGCATCTACGTTTCCACGATTACGGTGGGAGCGCGTAGCATATCAGTTTGCTGTATTGCGTACACTTTGACAAAAATAAAGGTGATGCCGACTTTGAAAGTTGGCATTCCCCATCTATGCCCATTTGCCACCGTGATCTAGCTGTGACCATCGCGTTAGGGTACTGAACAACGTGATATGATCGCGGCAACTTTAGTGCCGTGAATCAAATCAACGGATTCGTTAATACTCATTTTGTTTATTTAAAAAAGTATATTTACTGCGCACGGCCCTTCATCGATCATACAGGTGTTCTCTGGAGCCGCCGTATGTTGACAGAACAGCTTCTCTGTGATATGATTTTTTAGGCGGCCGCGTCTCCACGTGTTCTGTCACTTCTGTTGTGCTAAATCGTCGCGCCTGTCATGAGTGCCTAGTGTCCGAAGTACCATAGGCGTTCATTCACAGCAGCGTTCAAATGGGCTGCTGTCCTCCATGCCGAGGAAACCAACTGCGCGGCAGGACGCAAGTTTGGAATGAGTGAATGTGTGGTGTGGACTTCCAGGGAGACTCCGGCCGTTTCTCAACATATTCTGATATCGATGTTTTTCAAGGACACTGATAGTCCTGCAGCAGGCAGGGTGGTTCAGTTTGCTCATTAACACAGTAAACTATATGTGTTAATGTGTTAAAGGGCAACTCTGGCAGTTCTTTTAACCATGTTGTGACACCAATGTTTTCCAATGGTACTGACAGTCCTGTAACAGCCAGGGTAGTTCAGTTTGCTCAGAAATGCACCAATAATTTGAAATAATCAAATGAAAGGCGTGTTCAAACCGAAACGGGTAGATGCTTCGTGCAGCGTCTGCGGTGACGTCACAGCCTCCCCGCCATCAGAAATATGGAACTGATGAATGGCGAAGTCATTTGACGATTTAAGTTGTCCCAGTTTTTCTGAACTTGACAGCGACGATGTGAGCGCTGAAGTATCGCCGTTTTGCTTTTGACGGCCTGCTGGCACGGATAGGCAGCATTGAAGGTGATGAGGTCAAGAACACAGGGTGGCCCGCATGGGAATCCACTAAAAATGCTTAAAATTCTTTTACAGGGGAACTAAATGACACACAGCCGCCTGACTTGGCGTATGTTATTGCAGTACCGAGCAGAATACGTAGTGAAAATTTCATTGAGATCAGTGGACACTGAAAAATCTCCGGAGTTGCCCTTTCAGCGCAAGGAAATTTTCTCATGCGACTCAAAGCGCCGTGGTTTTTGTGGGCCAGAGCCTGAAGGCTTTCCGGAGCTGGCTACGAAGCTTGCGGCTTACGTGACTGATCTATGCGGTCGGTCGCTGTTGGTCACACGTATCTAGGTCACTCTAGTCACATGCGAAGTGATCACACAACGACCGTTATTGCGACTTGGGCCTGCGACGGCCCAGTGTGGAATTGAAGAAAGGGACTCGCCGCGCGGAGGAATCTGGCCATGACCGTCTTCCACATTCCGAGCTTCGTCTCCCCAGGTGTTCGAGACAGCAGGTGTTACAGGTGTTCTGTGGTGTTACGGTGGAAAGGGATTGCGGTTGACGTCAACGCTCGCTAAAGGGATTAGCGGTGTCAGCAGCATGACGGCAAATACGAGCTGTCCACTGTATTGGTGCGAGAGCTGCAGCTACCAGGAGTATGAACCGGTATGCGTCACTACCCCAACCGGTTTGAGATGTTTCCAAGAATACGAGCCGGCATGCGTCGTCTACCCCCAAGCGGTTTGGTATGTTTCCCAGGATTGAGAATCTAGCTGTATGCGTCGTTGGGGATGTGGCCTGTGCTTCACTGGTCCTCGGTGAGGACGAGGGCGGGACATGAGATATATTTAAGAATCATGCAGCCCGAGAGAAAGTGCTCTGGACCCCACGTTTTGGTGTTCGTCCAGTTCGCTCTACGCTGTACCCCATGTTCTGTGTCTATCTTGTAACTAAGTCTCCCTGGTCTCAGTGAACCTTTTTGTTATCGTTTGTAATCGTTTGCCCAACTCCAGCCTTGGAAAATTTTCTCAACCCGAAGACCTTGCCATGCTTGCAGTATGTATTTACTGTTAATCACAACCACCCATTTAACGTGTCATTGTTTCGCTCCCCTTGTCCTCTTACAAAACATCTAACCTTAGGTAATTGGAATATTCCACAGACTATGGTGAACGCCTGTTACAGTTTACTGGTATTAAAATCTGGAATGTTATTCCTTTTGAAATAAAAATGTTCTCCAATTTTACAAAAGGACTGGAAAATGCCATCTAGGAGAATTAATTGGCTTATAAATGTAAGGTCATATTTAATTAAACAACTAATTCTTATTTTAGAATGTACATAGGCATTTCTTTTGCTCTTTTGTGCGGTTATTTCATGTGCTGTGTAGTTTTGTTTGCTGATTCATTATTCGATATATGTATATCTTTATTTGGTTGCGCTTACCGAAGTGCCTTATAGAATGTCGTTTTTTGGAAATTCAATAAAAATATACCAAATGAGGTGGGGGGGGGGGGGCATCCTCAATGGAGATGCTGTTGCCGAAGACGAACCAATCAAGGACAGGCTAACCAGTTATGCGAAATACACAAAGTACTATCGAGACTCGAGGCGGACTTTCCCTCCACCTCATCCAAAATTAGATAGGAAACAGGCGACCGACTGGCGCAAATTGCAAACAGTCTTATCCCAGCCCTGTCCAGCTAAACAGGATGTTCCCAGAACTCTATCCAGACTGTATATGTAAAGTCTGTAAAACAGAAGAGGCCTCCCTAAGTCATATACTATGGGGCTGCCCCAATCGGCAAACAGACTCTCCAGAACCTCTCCGGGAGCGATGGCGGAAAACGCTGCTCAGCTCCGACCTACAGGACCAAACCTGGGCTATCCAGCAGGCCAGGGAGGCTGCAGGAAGACAGGGTCTTCCGCCCTCCATCTGAGCGGTCTGGCCCGGACCAGCAACTAGCCGGATCTCGAAATAGTTGTTTCACAGGTCTGGGTTCCACGCAACCCTGCGTCACGACACCATGTATATACGCTTCCGAAGCAGCGGTACCAAGGGCTCAGTTCAAAGATAGCAGGGCTTGGGCATTTAAATTTATTAATGGGACTGGCATTTCAACGTCGACGCACCAGCGTGTGCCAGAAGTTGCCGGCAGCATGCGAGGAGAATCGCCTTCCATAGGCACTTCCTGAAACTCCGTGACACTTGACGGTATTTGCTTGGCCAGATCGGTGATGCCGACCAAACTCCCGTATACACCGACATGACCAGCAATACGACAGTGACCGTGAAGGGTGCGCGCAACGTGAATCTACTCGCAACGGGCAATGAAAAGCTGCGTTTTACTGTGATGTCATGCTTGCCTGATGGCACCAAGTTTTGCCTGTACATCGTGTTCAAAAGGAAGACGCGATGCCTAAAGAGGTGCCTCCTAAACGCGTTGTGGTACGGGTGACTGCAAAAAAATGACGGCAGATCCACGAGGTGAATGATGATGAGATTGGGCGAAGCTCCTGGAAGTAATCATCGGTTAAACCGTGAAATTTCTTCCGTTAATTGGCCCGATAAAAATGACGTGAAACGATTGATTAAATGTTTTATCAAACTTTTATTGCTGGTTTCCGTTGTCCTTTCATTATGACCGCTTTGTGGTCGGTGAAATGAAAGCTAAGTGGTTCTTGCACTGGTTGCAGATGAAAACCATTGCTTTACCTGGCGTCTTTCGTTAAGCAGCTGGCGTCTTTTCGTTTTGCTTTAGAAACATCTGGCGTCTTTCGTTAAGCAGCTGGCGTCTTTTCGTTTTGCTTTTAGAAAACATCTGGCGTCTTTCGTTGGACTTTATTTCATCAATCAACGGCGTTTTGAACAAAATTTTTATTGTTTAATCACGCACAGGAGAAATCTCACCAGGCACTACCTTGGAGGTAAACAATGGCTGCTACTGGGAATGAGAGACAGCAGAAGTCGGCTTTTAACACTTCTACTTCTACTAACGTTTCCTACTGGAACATGCCAATGGCTGCTAATGGGGAATGAGAGACAGAAGAATTCGGCTTTTAGTTAACGCGCACGCTGCGAATTTTTTTTATTGTTCAACAACGCACAGGAGAAATCTCCCACCGGCACCACCTTGGAGGTCAAAGCGTAAGACTGGTTACGCACTACGACGAGGGACGAACGGGTGCCGCTTTAAGGAGCTTCGCCCCTAAAAATGGCTTTATGACGGATGACATGGCGGAATGGTACCGTCTGGTGTGGTTCCTGATCCCAGGAGCATCCCTCAAGAAAGACATCCCCAACCTGCTATTCGCCTGGTGCGCGACCGATGGCGGCGCTGCGAACGGCGCCTAGAACTTGAGCTAGAACTTGAGAATTTCAACTGGAAAAAGGCCGAAGGAAAAATTCCAAAGCGCACTGCCCTGGGTTTAGATGGGGTCCCCGTTAGCCTCATTAACGAATTAGGACAGAACACTAAAGAAGCACTATTGAAAGCCGTAGAAAAATGCTTACAGAAGAGGCAAATACCGGACAGTTGGCGAAAAAGCAGAATGAACTTAATCTATAAAGGCAAGGGGGAAAAGAACAACATTCGCTCGTATAGACTGCTAACCATTACATCGGTACTATACAGGATGGCTATGCAAGCAGTAAAATTAAAAATAGAAGCCTGGGCAGAACGTAACAATATTTTGGGAGAACTTCAGAATGGATTTCGAGTAGACAGGCGTTTAGACGATAACCTATTTGTTCTTACTCAGTGTATAGAAATATCTAAAATAGAAAGGAGGCCGTTGTATGTGGCTTTTCTAGACATCACTGGGGCGTATGACAATGTTAATCAGGAAATTAATATGGGAAATTTTGGAAGGAATGGGCATAGGCGACGATTGTGTACAGCTTTTGAGGGAAATATATCGAGAAAATACAGTTTGCATAGAATGGGAAGGAATCAGTAGCAGAAAGAACGTTGATATTAGCAAGGGGCTGAGACAGGGATGTCCTTTGTCGCCGCTGTTATTCATGCTGTACATGGTTAGAATGGAAAAAGCGCTAGGAGATAGCAACATTGGTTTTAATCTGTCACACAAACAGGGCGGCGTGATGATTGAGCAGATATGCTTCCGGGTTTATTTTATGCTGATGATATTGTCTTATTCGCGGACAGTCGAGATGATATACAACGGCTGGTGAATATATGCGGGAAGGAAGGCGAGGCTCTAGGACTAGGATTTAGTGTAACAAAATGCGGATTGATGGTATTCAATGATCCCAACGACCAGGCGGTATCCATACAGGGCCAAGAAATACCGAGAGTAAGCGAATACAAGTACCTTGGCGTATGGGTTAATGAGGGTGATATATACATGAAGGTACAGAAAAAAGCCTTGGCAGCAAAGGGAAAAAGGAACGCAGCAATAATGAAGCACAGAGCGTTATGGGGACACAATAGGTACGAGGTGCTTAGGGGTCTGTGGAAAGGGGTAATGGTACTGGGGCTTACATTTGGGAACTCAGTGGTGTGCATGAGGCCAGAGATACAATCAGGAATGGATGTGAATCAAAGAACTGTGGGACGCCTCGCGTTGGGTGCTCACGGGAAAACGACAAACGAGGCTGTAAAGGGCGATATGGGATGGGCGAGTTTTGAGGCAAGGGAAGCGCAGAGCAAAATAAGGTTTGAAGAAAGGCTAAGGAATATGAAAGAGAGTAGGTGGGCAGTGAAGGTGTTCCGCTATTTATATAGAAAGAGCGTTGACACGCAGTGGAGAAAGAGAACTAGGAGGCTCACCAGTAAATATACGGCTGTAAGAGAACTGACAACAAAGAGCGTAAAGGGAAAAGTAAGAGAGGCGGAGAAGATTTACTGGAGAGCAGCGATGGAAAAAAAGCCGACTCTGAATAACTACCGAGAGGGCAAAAACGAAATAAAGAGGGAGGCATTTTATGATAATTCAAGAGGAAGCGCTTTATTGTTTGAAGCGAGATCGGGCTGCCTTAGAACGCGTATTTATAAAGCGAAATTCAGTAAAGAAGAAGAAAAATGCACATGCTGTGAGGAAGATAGGGAAACGACGGAGCATGTTCTGATTGAATGCGGAAATATCCGCCCAGGTGTACGTTTGGGCACCACCCTACAGGAAGCCTTGGGTTTTAGGGCGAACAACGGGAAGCTGAACATAGCCGCGACTGAAATAAGTAAGAGACGGTTAGAATACTGGTGGCAGAAAACTAGAGAGAACGGACAAAAATAATTATAGAGAAAAATAAGGACCTTCTGCCATAAGGGGCAGGGAACTGGGCTATGAATTTCCGTTTTTTTCTATAGTATGATCGATTTGATTGAAGTAAATTTAAAAGGCATGAGGAAAATTTAGAGAGAGAGAGAAAAAAAAGTTCTTAAATCTTCTTACGAGCCTGGTGGCGCACATGTCACCGCCCCGCTACAAAGGGGACGCTCATAGCATCCATCCATCCATCCATCCATATGACGTCAGAGCGGGGATTCGCGCGCTTTCGTCTGCTACGTAGGCCCAGCGCCGTGTTGAAGCCACCGTTGCGGTAAATCTCAACAAAAAAGCAGTTCAGTTGGTTATCTCGCGTATGGTGGCTACTGACGCTGTTCGAACAACCGTGGGTCTGCTTTTAACGTTCATTTAGAACTACGGCTCTTTGTTTTTTAGAACTGCGGCCGCTTGTCTCCGCGGCGAGTGCTGCGCAAT
Source organism: Hyalomma asiaticum (assembly GCA_013339685.2). NCBI lineage: Eukaryota > Metazoa > Arthropoda > Arachnida > Ixodida > Ixodidae > Hyalomma > Hyalomma asiaticum. The sequence goes on along the minus strand of CM023481.1, from coordinate 116,134,507 downwards.
GGTGAAGTACTGCTCTGTGCCTCAGTGTACTTCGTCCGCTCGTGAAAGAGGCGTTAGCATTCACAACTATCCTAAGGACCCAAAGCTGAAGAAGAAGTGGATGGTCAAGCTCAGAATGGGAAAGCGCCCCACGCCTTCATCGACCGTGTGCAGCAAACACCGTCGCGGACAGTGACTTCTGCTACCCACCGTATACGCGCCACTCTTCGGTAAGTTTGTGACCGTGTTTAAGCGCCTCGCCAATACTTAAGCCGTTTATTGCACGCAGGCTATAAGCATAGGCGACTTACACCAGGTGCGGTGCCGTCCCACAACCTGCCGCGAAGGCCCCTAGACGACGCGGCCTCCGAATCGCCTCGCGGGTAAGCGCGCCTCGTGAGCTCAGCTGAGCGGCGCAGGATATATGAGACTACGGCTGCGTCTGGATGGTGTACATACGTATTTTACCTACGAAGCCAAGCGCGCGCCTAGAGGACTGCTAATCATAAATTCATAACCTGTTGCCGCTGTTCAGTGCACATTCTCTAAAATTTTCACCTGAGGCAGCATGCAGACACTTTTTTTAAAGCGGAGCTCTTTAAGCTTTTCGTTAGGCTGCGTGGCGTGAAACTCGACCCTTGTGACCTTGTGAGTGGCATAACCAGCGATTAACTATTTGCAGGCCCGTAGCCCGTAGGGGGGGGGGGGGGGGCTAGGGGCCCGACGTTGTGCGGTGGGTTGGTGAGTCCACTTGTTTGGAGGACGAGAGCGGCGACGGTGATGCGACCTCCGTTGACGGCCTCGACCGCGCATTCAACAACGTGGCCTGCGTCGTACACCGCCTCGCCCTCGATGAGACACCGCGACGTTTCGCAAGCTTTACCTACATACTTGTAGATGCTCGAGAACGGCACGCTTACTGTAATATCGAAAGAAACACCCAAACTAATTAGTATCGTACGGCGGAAACAAGATAACGAGCGCGAACACTCACACATAGTTTCACTTTCTTACCAGCAATGCGGTCGGTGGCATCGGCGCACTCGTCGGCCATCCGGGGGATTTCTTGGCCCTGTCGATTGGGCCGCAACTAAAACAAGTTCAAGATTACACTCGAAAACAATCGTTGCAGGCGTTAGTTGACCGTCGCGAGGCTGTTCGTTCGACAAAGTTCTCACCTGAAGCAGACGATACGCGTACAGGAGCAGCGGCTGCTGCAGCGCGGTTGAAATCGGAGTCCCCGCTCTGACGTCACACGCGAGAGGGCGCCACTCCAAGATCTCGAGGCTAATAGTGTCACCCCCGTATTCATAAACGCTCCTCGACTCCACCCTTCACTCGAAACGCTCCTTGAGGGCGGTTTTCCAATTCACAGATCGCCCTCCACTCGAAGCGTTCCTCGACTGGAGGAAATCTCGAGTGTTTTACTCGAGATAGTCAAGGTAGGGCCAGAGCTACCTTGAAACTTTCCTTGAGTGAAGTATCATGGCGGATTACGCTTCGTTTGTCGACTGTGTGCTCCGCGTCGGCGAGCTGTTTGACGACATAGAAAACTGCGTAGGCATACCACGACGACGGTTGAGGGACCGGATAAAGCCAATGGATCACTACACCGACAGCGAATTTCTGGCGCGCTATCGCTTCACGAAGTGCAGCGTGAAGAAGCTGCTTGACTGCTTGCCCCTTGAGGAGAGCTGCAGCAACCCTGGCCACCCTCGTCCACCAATGACGCAGCTTCTGATTGCGCTGCGCTTTTATGGAGCAGGCACGTTTCAAGTAGTGGCGGGCGACCTGGTGAATGTGTCTCAGCCGACAGTGAGCCGCATCATCGAACGTGTGTCGCGGGTGATCGCGAAGCATTTGTTCCCAGCCGTGGTGAAGTTCCCCGACACCGTGACGGGTTCCGTGAGACGATGGTCAATTCCACCGAATTTCCAAGTTCCCCGGCGTGACAGGGTGCATAGACTGCACCCACATCCGTATAAAATCACCACATCCGTATAAAAGTTTCTCCCAGGCACTGTCCTTAGTGCGCTTGGACACGCTGTCGGTGTTTCTGTTTTCAATTACCGATCTGTGGCGCGTCACCAAATTACACAGTAATTCGCACTCTTCGCGCGTGTAAACGAACCTCCGTGCGGTCGTCTTACCGCCGTCGCGCGTGACGCTGTCGTTCCTGCTCATGTCGCCGTATGTCAGGGCAAGCAGGACGCCACGAGAGAGAGAGAGAGAGAGAGAGAGAGAGCTCTTTATCGGAAGGCAGAGAATTTAGCCGGCGTTGAAATATCGCTGACATGCTGCTCTGCGTGGCGAGGGAGTTTGGGGAGCGAAAGAAGTGCAAGAGACAGTGAAAAAGAAAAGAGAAAAAAAGTTGGGCTTTGTGTTTCTGACTATGATGCCTAATTGCGTCCAAAGATAGTTAACGTTTTCACCAACCCGCATTGATGTGATAGGATGTGTTGCATGATGGGTGAGTGATGGTGACGACGGAGATAAAGTTAAAGTCTATCGAGTTGACCTGTACTTTTTAAATATGTAAACAAAGTCCATCGCACGTCTCTGTTGTGTGGGGCAATCTAGAGGGCCTAAAACACACTGAGGTGATAAAGGGAGTTGTGTAAGTGACTGCATGGAATGTTCATAGAGCGCACGCTCATCACTGTTCGCTCTGCATTCGAATAAAATATGTTCTACGGTTTCAGTACAGCCACAGTTGCTGCAGTGTGGGCTTGTCTCCTGATGGAAGCGGTACCGTAAGTCGTTTGAATATGCAATGTTCAGCCGTAGTCGATGATACAAAGTTTCCAAATGTCGAGGAATGTTGGATTGTAGTTTTGATTTGGGATATGGGTCGACTGAGTATAAGAAAGGGTGATGATGTGTCGGTAACTTCCATAGCCGGCTCCTTTATTCGTAAGCGAATCGTTTAGCCATATGGGAAGCATCAGAGTTGGTGAAACAGATTCGCTTATAGTTTTGATATCGAAGACCGTTACGTGCTGCTTCGTCGGCTTTTTCGTTGGGCAGAATGCCGCAGTGAGCTGGTATCCATTGAAATGTAATGCAGTGTCCTGCGCTAAAGCCAGGTGGTGTAAATAGGCAATGTCGGCAGAAACGGGTTGATGATTAGTTTTCTTCACGTAGTTGTACAATGTTTGCAGCGCTCCTTTGGAGTCGGTACGCCACGATGCAACAAGCAGCTTGCAACAGCGCACCACAGAACATCAAGATAAAATCTGGCGCGCGCACACAATACGCGAACAGTCGCACATCCGGACCTGTCCGGTCATGCTATCCCAGTGGATTCGGCCCTGGCGTGGCTTGGATGAACGTAGCATCGCCTGCTGTCGAAACTAGCTGATAATGTTTCAAATTTCACTTATAACTTCCAATGCAACTTGTATTTAATAATAGGTGATAATTTTTAAATCGTTGGCTAGCATTTCAACCGAAAATTCTCGTACTTATTGTAGTATTGGGCTGTACACCCTCGCTACCAGACGCGTCTTTCGTAACTCAAGTGAAGGAATGTTTCTCGAGCAGCCTCTTGGCGGAGGAGCGCTCGAGTGGCGTTCTTGAAACCCAGCGGCTCCTTGAGAGGAGGAAGGCGCTGCGCCTCGACTCGGTGAAGTCGAGGAGGAGCGTTGAGTGAAGGTGCGTTTGTGAATACGGGGGTTAGACTCATTCCGAGGCCACCTCACCGCCAAGGTGAAAGCGGTGCTTCAGAAGGAGTGCCACAGACATGCTCGTAATCCTCGGTGGCTTGACGGGGCAGCTCCATCCTCTCGACTTGGGGGGGGGGGGGGGGTCAACAAGCTTTTTGGGGACCCCCTGAGCCGCGAACGAGCGGGTGTCAACGAAAAACCGCCAACTTGCCCCAAGCGGGCGTGTGAGGAGGGCCTCGCTGGTAGGTCCTTTCTGCACGGCCGGCTGTACCACGCGATGTCGTGGTGCGGTCATTCGGACACTTCCCAGACAACACATGGACGTCCTAAGGACTACAAAAAGACGTCCAACTTGGGAGGTAGGGACGTCCCATGGGATGTCCCATATACCGCAGAAAAACATCCCAAGTGTTACAAAAAAGTTTTTGGGATGTCCCGAACGGCGAGGTTGTGGGAGGTTATTGGGATCTTTTTATTTTTTTCTTTGTGGGATTTATTAATTTCTCACATGCCGGCAGTCGTTTATTGACCAGAGAATTCTTTGGACCCCCCCCCCCAAAAAAAAAAAAAACGTCCAATATAAGGTGAATACTACGATTCTTTATTGCACAGCAGTAGTCCAGTGGAAGTATCATATGCATAGGTTCTCCCACATGTCCTCTGCTTTCCGCCACCAATGGTCTTCATTGCTAGACTATTGCCAGTTCTGCTGCACAGGTGAACGAGGGCGCGGATGTCCGAGATTGTTTCTTCAGTGTTCTGCGTTTCATTACCAAATAAGGCAGTCTGCGTAAAAGAAAAATGTGACACGAGAGTGAGGAAAATGCAGTGCGGCAGTAATACAAGCGATGCAAATGTTAGCGTCGTAACAATACTCAGCACACGACCTACCGTGGGCCACGCATGTAGCATCCATGTCCCGTACCCGTCGCTTCCGCGAGCAGACACTACAGAAGGGGCAACAAACAAAATGTGAGAAAGCTGTTTAGAATGCCAATAACTGAAATGCTCTAAACTTACCTCAAATGTTGTGAACTCAGGCTGGATCGACGAATATTCCAAAGACGCTGGACACTCCGATAAACAAGCTGGTGACAATTTAACTACCGCGTACATCAGACCACGTGTGGCGACAGATTGCAGAAAACGCTCGCAGCGACTAAGTTTTCGGCCGTGAAGGCTCTTGCCGAAGTGCACGTATTCGAAAAAAATTATTTGTACATTTATTACCTCTGACAAATATCAGTGCATAGATTTTTTCGGCGGCATATCTCTTTTATAGCAAAGCTTATCTACAAATTATTTTACCGCTTCAAATGCAACGTTTCGGAAGGTGTGTTTCAGTGGCGCACCGACGGGGGGGGGGGGGGGTGTTGTAACCCCCCCCCCTGAGGCCGACCTAACCCCCCTCCCACCCCGTAACTGCTCCTGTGTCCTAGAAGAATGAAGAATGTGGAGCTAATGTCTGCAAAACGCTGTAAAAATAATAAAAATAATCATCCTCATTGATGTCACTATTATTTGGCATTTTATTTAGTTTTTTTACACTCGCAACAACTGTGTAATCGCTTGCCCGGCCCTTCGTGAAAAATTGAACCCCCCCCCCCCCCCCTCTGGCAGAAATCCTGGGTGCGCTACTGGTGTGTTTGTATACGAAATCCAAGACGTTTAAGCCGTTTCCTGTTTTGTGTCCCTGTTACCGCGTATGAGCAAATTTAGTCAAAATGCGGTGGTACTATGGCTCTGCAGACTTCGGCGTTCCCGTGTGGTGATCAGAAAATGACAAATCAGCACAAGAGGCCTGCACTTCAGAATATTAACTCACTACTTAGGAAGGAATAACAAAATTACAGCCGGTGCCCTCGATCACCGCTGACTTCAAACGCGCGCGCTCCATTAAGCAAACGCCAGCATGCAAAATTAAATTACCGGGTTATCTGGCGTGGTACCGCAATAATCAAATAGTGGCACTTGCTGAAAGGCACTAATTTGAAGTCCTAGTAAACGCCAACAATGGATGTATTTGGGATTATCCCTAATTACATGTCCCTTGGACACTTTTTGGACATCCCAACATGGATGTGGGATGTTGGTACATTTTTGGGACGTCCCTGGGATGTTGTGTGTTGTCTAGGTTGATGTGCTGTGGGACCGCAGCAGCTTTGGCGGCAAGCAGCTGCACCGGCGAGGACGACTCCAGCGACGATGCAGCCACGTGAATAAATTTCCCCTAGTGTGAAATCTGCTCGTATATATATTTTCTCTGGGGGGGGGAAGGGGGGGTCGACTTACAACCGTGTAATTACGGTATGTACGATATTTGTGTAGGCTGGCTTATAACTCATGCACTCTGGCATATTCCAGTGACACGTGTGTCAAATTTGTATGTGATGACTCTGGCCTAGGAGCATGTTTCACAGTCTAACATAATCCTCAAATCCTCAGCTGCTTACAAAATGTTTTAGAATGTATACATTCAAAATACAGAAGTTGATGGCATTGTCTATTGTAAAGGAAGATCGAGGGAAAACGTTCCGTCAGTTTCGCTTGAGCGTGGAACTGTACAGTGAAGTCCTTTTGTTTAATTTTTCGAGTAATGAACATAATGCAGTCATGTTTAATTATTATTTATGAAATAACTGATTACAGCATTCAGATATGTCAAATATAACAACGATAAAATACATTCTAAGTACAACACCAAGCATTTCAAAAAGTTTGGGGCATTTCCTGGCTCAGTACTGTGTGTAGAATTGATGTTATATTAGATGGTCTAATTCCCATTGCATGACAAGTAAGAAAAATGAGGAAGATGGCAATATGTGGAAGGCGTCATTTCCTGCTAGAAAAA
>CM023481.1:115426223-115496223 GCA_013339685.2 Hyalomma asiaticum | reverse complement strand
ACCTAATGAAATCCTTCTGCCGAACTTCTTCGTGGTTTCGCCATCGTGCGCTTTCGACGCATTTACATTCCTTCTGCGGAGAAAACAAAAATGACTCGAAATAGTAGATGTCAACGATAAATGAAAATAAATATTGGTCAATGCGCATGTGAAAAAAAGAAAAACGGTGAATTAATCAAGACACCTCGCAGAAATTACGAGACTGCCGCATCCAAAATGTAAACATTAAACTCTTCCCCCCCCCCCCCCCTATCTCCTCTCTCCCTGATACCACGTGTTTGAGTGGGAAGGTCCAATTTTTCAAATATGTTTGTGATACAGAGGTATTGACGTCCTCTATTTGGAAAGCATTACTTGCTGCATAAATGTAGTAATCAGAAGTTAGCTGTTTGCGCCTCTGCGATTGGCTAACCAAGTACCTTATTAAACATTGTGTTATACTTATTGCGCTTGGGTAGTTGAGCATTGTGATTGCGTAAGTCGTGTTTACTTAGTATAAATCCTCACACTGCAGTTCCACTTTAGGGAGAAACATTATTTCACGAGCTTTATCGTAAAATACATTGCCACCCTATTTATGTCAGCACCACGTTCCGTAAATGACGCTCCTTAGGACATTATTTAGGTGCGAAAACGGCTTGATGGTTCATCGCGTCCGGAAGTAACGCAAAGGAAGTAACACATATGCTATGAGATATTCTATGAGAGGTGTTGAATTGGGGAGCAAAGGGGACGGTGAGCTTAGATTTGCGGGAGGAAAGAGCTTTATGAAGACTTACAAATATAGTGGTTCACTAATCATGGCTGGTAACAACTTGGAGAATACAGACCCAGTTCGAAGGTAATCTTATCTGAAATGATCGTCTTGAGGAATGCCCTTCCGTGATTGTAGAGTGCGTCCTTTTTAATAATTTACACTATCTACTCTAAACTGATGGACTTGGTTTCTTGGTATTTAACTTTGGAATTATATGCCATCATACTGTGCCCTTGACATCTCTGTCCGTGGCTTTTGATGGTGCACTGTTGATGTTAAAGAACGATTATACCATTATATCCCTATTCAGCTCTCTGTAACCTTCAGCTACCCGATGTTTCATTATTTACTTGTATTGATGGGTCTATTTGTACTTTACCTTAGGCGGAAGCCCAACATATCCTGTTTACTTGCTTCGTTTAAGCTGATTTCTATTCTCCCGCTGTTTTTAACTTAGTTGCGAATGGTATGTTCTGCGTTTTATGCTTGAACTAAGAGGAGGTTCCCCTGACATTTCCTTTTACTTTGGGACTTCCTTCTGTATTACATTTGCCCTAAATTTGTATCAGCCTCTAGGAAATATTTTAATGAAGATCTGCTCCTCCAAAGCGCTCAAAGTGTACCTAGTAAATGTACGGCAATTTTAAAAATTATGCACCTGAGGCCGAATTCACAAAACCTTCTTTCGTAAGTGCTCCCTGCCATTAGTCAGCTCTCTTCTCCACTAATATGTCCCAAATCAAGATCGGGTGAAATTTTCTCTTACGAACAATTCTAGCGTAAGCGCTTTTTGTGCACACGCGTTCGACATTACCGCTCACATTATCTCTGAACTTATATTTAGTATTAAAATTATTTATTAATTAATTAAAGTTAGGCGGTGAGCACAATTTTCAGCCGCACAATTCGCGCCCCCTGAAGAACAGTTAACTTATCGCTTGAAGGAACTTACGCAGAGTCTACAAAACCTCGCTGGCTTAGACCAGTGCCGTGCACAGCCGGATTTGTCGCTTTTCGAAATTAAGGGAATGGTTGTCCCTTGGTTTAACTGTCTGATTACAGCATACAGTTCCCCTTAGACTTTGATGTTGATATTTGTGTAAATAAGCCGCGCGATCAATGACAATGGACATGTGTCCATGGCCTAGACATTAGCAGCCTAACAGAATAAATTAGCGAGGGATGAATGGGAGCATGTATTATACGAACGGATGGTCCTCCAAAATATGTTGATGCACTGCTGTCTCACCTGGATACTTGAGCACAACTATGGAACCGGAGGCGTACGTTATATTTACTCAACGCGAAGCAACAGGCCTCCCAAGAACAGATTTGCTTCGAAGTATAACAGGGACGATAACGTGCAGTGTTAAATGCGATGAGAAAATCTTAAACTGTTCTGATGCCAAATAAGGGCTTGTGCCGGACAAACATAGCTGGACAAAAAGGAATATTCTGTCGGTAAGCTTTTGAAAACTACTTCTTTCAGGTTCTGTTTCCCGACACTCCAACTGTACGGGGAGGGCGGTGCGCTTTTCGCCACACGTGCCATAAACGCTTCTTCACTTCTCGAAAAGCAATTATATGTGCTGTAAACGTGGCCTATCCTTAGTCAATAGAGGAGGACATAATACTGTCGTGATATCATTTATAAGGGCCGATTCCGCAATTACGGTCTAAATTAATGAGATTGGTTGAAAGATTCCGTGTCCCATAAGCGCTGCCAATAGCCCCAGAGTTTTCTGCGGAGGAAAGGCTTCAACTCCGTGGTAAGTAAAGCTAAACAATAATTATATTATTTTAATCAGTGCTATAATACCATGCTGCCGTAATCCAGATTCTTTCCATTACTACCCCATGCCGTTTAGAGCAGTCTGATTGTATTTAGGAATTTAGCTCTGACGCACTTAAAATGGGGAAGGTTTGCTTTTATTTTAGTCTCAAGCCTAACAGTTTGTGTGCAGTACTAAGAGGTAGGCGCCATCCGAAAAACTCGATTTGAGGTCCTGTAACGAAGTCTGTCTTGCTCTCTTGTAAAAATGATGCAACAACTTTTCTCATGGTTTGGATCAAGGTGTTTCAGATTAGCTAATGTTGCCACTTTCTTTAGCCCTAGGTAAATGTCCCACTTAGAGACAAGGGATATTTTGCTCCAGCTTTGCTTCGCACGTCCCACTGAAAGCTGCCCGCGTGCGAGCGCCGAGAGCTGCGCTGACAAACTAAAATTCAGGCTGTTTTCATGAACACGCACACTCACGCTCAAACATGCTTGATTACTCGTTGTGTAAGGTGCGAACTTGCTTCTCGCGTGCACAGGGAGTGCGGAGCCCTATTGCGAGCATACATTGCTCTACATGCATTCGTTGCCTTCGAATGTATTGCGTGTATACTGACAGAGGCGACACATGCAACTGCGCAGACTCGTCACTCTTTCCGGATGCGGCGTTCCGAGAAGTATACGCGCTACCTATTGAAAGGCCTCCTTTTGTTTCCCGTCTGATTCACGCGCGATGACGCGCTCATGTGCATAAAAGGGTAGTACGAATGCAAGCGGTCGAGTTGGCCGGCCCCCTTGCGACGGCAGCGCGCCTCCAAGGGTGGTCCCGACCGCATAGCCCGCCGTAAAGTCGGGATTAGGCAGCGAGCACACAGGGGGGCCGCCTTGTTTCTCACCAGGACGAATTGTATCTGAGACTCCGATGTAACAATGGCGAATCTGCATATAACTCGCGGCGTTCAGGTTGGCATGCGAAAGTCGCTGTCGAGGGTCCTGTAGAAACCTGCTCGACGCAGGCAAGGCGGGCACGCGTGCTGCATCTCCGGAAACCTCCGGCGAGAGCTATGCTGAAAAGTAACTCCCTAAACGCAGTGTGCGACGAATCTGTCAGTTCACTTTCGTGGCCTCTGCGGCTACGTTGGTGTTTATACTATCTCAGTATTCCGGCTTTTTCAGTTACCGCCTGTACCTGCGCTGTTTCTATCAGAGCTAAAATCACATTGGCTTATTCATTGTATAGGTGCCTGCGTTTAGTGAGCCCGTTTTATGGTTAGCTCTTATATTGGTGGAGCTAAGTGTCTCTATCATGAGAAATCGGTAGCGAAATGTACGGCTGGTGAATCGTTATAACTTTCGGGCATATTGCTCGGGAGATGCTTTCGAAAGCAGTGAAAGAACCCAATGTTTTCAGACGCAGCGTGAGATGTGTCGCGCTAAACTGGCTAAGCTGTTGTGCAGGAAAACGTCCTCGTACCTCACAGCGCGCATTCCGAAAGGTCGTCGAGTGCCTTGCCCTTTGTTTTATACTTAACGGAGTTTCGGTTATATGTGTGCACAAGGTACGCGCCCGGCAAAGGCGAATTTTGGCGCCTTAATTTTGACCTATGCGTAAGCGTAGGTGGGTTACCACTCAAAATGTCCTGTATACACGTCAGCACTACAACGCTGTGAAAGGTAGCATTTATGCACTGCAGGGATGTGTTTACAGCGTCCGCATCTCTACGATGTTATGGTGCGTCAAAAATGTTTTTGCGATCACCCTTGTGACTTGCGGCAATTCGTGACATAGTTGCTGTAATAATGCAATTTGGAGTCGCACTCCTGCTATTATTAGGCCATCTGCTTCATTTCAGTTTCTGCAACATAAGATTAAAAAAAGAATAAATAAATCAACTGTTAGTGGAAGAAAGGTTCACCTATCCTAAAACACATTTGATTTCCCATCTCTTAAGTGTTGCTTCTTTCTTTTTTATTGCTTTTCTTCTTCTTCCTCTTCTTCTTCTTCTTCTTCTTCTTCTTCTTCTTCTTCTTCTTCTTCTTCTTCTTCTTCTTCTTCTTCTCTGTTATTTGGCACATACCCAATGCAGGGGATTGGCTAATACTGTTTTTACTTTAAGAGTAGCTTAATATGTGCGGTTTGGCGAAGCACAGATGATGAAAATTAAGGTAAAATTCTTTTGGTTTCAGTTAGACATTTTATAATTGCCAAACAAACATCCCTGTGACTGTACCCAAAGTGGACCTTCCAAACGAAAGAATAGGCATCTCAGAAATTACAGGCGTAGTTATTGCTTTATCAGGCTGATCAGTCGCGTCTGAAACCTTTACTTTTTTTCGTGATTGTGCACAGCCTTCCTCTACTACAATTTCAGCATCCACAGCACTTATGCTGTGTACTCATTACTGTAAAACTTCGTCTTCTAGTTAATATGTAACACAACGGAAATGTTTCTTTCGTCATTGCTAGTCACCTCTGTTTCTCGTATCAGAGCTTGTTATATTATCTGCATAACTGTGATTTATAATCCATCTTGCTTTTTTCAAAGGGTCTTTTTCTCTGTATTTTGTACCCTGTTGTGTCTGTTTTGTTGTATTCTTTTTGACATTATTTGGTGTTGTTATTCGTGCGCTAATAGTTGGAGGCTCCCATGACAGTTTCCTACTTTCGGTCGATTCTGATGCTCCATAACATCTGTGCCGCTGTGCGCCGGTTTATGTAGCTGCGATTAATAACAAAACAAAAAATCCTAGGAGTCCTTAGCTTTCGTTTAGGAGGCGTAGAGGCAAAAGCCAAGAACTTTGGTACTCGAACACTGGACGTAGGGGGTCGAACCTGGAAACTTTGGCAGTCGAACTTCACATGAACGTAATTAGGCGAAGGCTGTAAATGTTAACATGCAATAACGCGTGGCGCGTGGTACCCGCATATCCGATACGGGCATGAAACACACGCGATTTTGTTATCTTTAGTCGTTACATAATTGAAGAGCATGTGATATTATCGATGTCATGACCTATCAGACATTTTGGTGATACGTCCTTACCCTCCTATGACAAGTTTGGCATACGCCGAATGAACAATTGATTGATTTGTGGGGTTTAACGTCCCAAAACCAGTTCTGATTATGAGAGACGCCGTAGTGGAGGGCTCCGGAAATTTCGACCACCTGGGGTTCTTTAGCGTGCACTGACATCGCACAGCACACGGGCCTCAACATTTCGCCTCCATCGAAATGCAGCCGCCGCGGCCGGGATTTGATCCCGCGACCCTCGGATCAGCAGCCGAGTACCTTAGCCACTGGACCACCGTGGCGGGGCACCGCCGAATGAACAAGGCGCGAGCTTTCGGTTTTTCGTACCATATGTTTCTGGCGTCCTTTTTTCAAGGTCACCTTCCCATGAGACCTATAAGGGTTTCGCCTTTATAAACTTGAATTTGAACTTTCCCCAAGCCGCCTGTCGCTTGAAATTTGAAGCGCCTGGTCTGGGGGTTCGTAGGAACTACAATATCGGATAAAAATTCCTAGAGCAGATATTTTTAGCCTGGGACATGGAGGTTAGGCAAAATATCCATTTGGATACAATATGACACCTGTTTATGCAAATACACATCGAATGTGTTGAGAAAGTAGTCGTGCATATAACTGGGAATTTTAAACTCACGTAATTGTTGACGTGTGTCCATTATCCCACTGCCGTCGTCACAGGCGCTTATAATCCAACAACACAGCATAACAACTACACGCAAAAGAGAATGAAAAAAAAAAAAATGACTGATAGAAATTGAAGATCGGCTACAGCTCACCAGTTTCCGAGATAAATTATGATGATACCTGCAACAGCGCACTCTATAGAGTCTTTCTTCTCCATTAAAGAAAAAGAACATCTTTCCCTTTTAGAAGTACCATATTGCACGATCGAAGAAGTGCGTGAGAAAGAGAGAAAAGTAGGAAGACTCGGAAGCTTTCGCCGCGGACCATCCGTTTGGCCGCATAACACCCGTAGAAGAAGAAAAAAAAAAAAAAAAAAAAAAAGAAGCGACGCTTTAATGCACAGCAGACATTTTGGGCGCACTGTCAAATGCGTTTCCGAGGTCGGATGGCGTAACTTCAAGAAAATTAATGGTTATTCAAAAGAATGATTTCTACGGTGGTTCGGCAAAGCGAAAGAAGAAAAGGGTGGAGGAGGGCTGGGGAAAGACTGGGGAACTGTTCTGTATTATTTCCCGACAACAAGTAAAAATGAGCAGTGGGAAGTGCCCGCGAAATTATGTACTCAGAACAAATGCAGCAGCTGCAAGTCAGTCGCCGCAAGCATAACCGAAAACGCGTCTGGTTACGAGCGCGAAATTTCCACCGCGTTGCTCCCATCCGCCGAAACGATACAGACTGCGGTCGCATGGACTCGTGCGGCCATCTACCGATACGCACTCAAAGCTTTTCTTACGAGCCTGTCGTTCGGCCGTTCGGCGGCTTTCGAAACCATTTTCGAACGCCTCCGGAGACAGCGCAAACTTGAAAAAATGGCAGCGTGGGTATTTCAAATCTTTTAAGTGGTATTCGTAATTAGAAAGATGGATTACCTATATTGGAGCCGTCTGAAGAAAGTAAAATACCCCACTTTCCGGGTTAGGTTGTAGAGAGAAAGTTCAGTTGATCGGGAACAAGCTGTGACCCCTATCGCACCCGTTCCATCAAACTCAAAATGAGCTAATGAAATGATTCAGTGAGCAATAACAAAAGCAGTACTGCAATTATTATTGCATTCTGCTGGTAATGATCGCAGGTTGAGCAATGTTTACGAGGCTTCGCTCACTCGAAATTTCTTTTTGCCCTGTGTCAGGGGGTATTGCTGCTCGCAGGGAGTATTACTGCTGGCATTGCTGACCACGCGTTGCAGCACGGGCTGCGAGTGGAGGCACCTGCAAGAACACTAACCAATAAATGCAGAAAAAAAGGCGGCTGCCTTGTAGTACCCGTTGGGCTGCAGTTTTCAAGCTTTCCGCTCGCGAAGAAAGTTCGAAGCTGTGGCGTTGGCCATAACTCAATTACGGCACATTTCATCACCGCTACGCGATCCCCTCCTGCTGGATAGGTCTGCGACTAGGCAGCAACCACCGGGCCTGCGGTCACGTAGACCAGGCAATGAGCGCGCGTTTCCACCGATCAAATTTGCGACAATCGGCTTGAAAGCTTTTCAAGATTGCCGTATTGCCAAAAAGAAAAAAAAAAGAAGTTGTTGGCCAGATTTGTCGGTGCGCGCAAAAGCGTCCACTTCGGCGAATCTTGTTTCATTTGCGTGAGTGGATAGTCTTTGGCTGCTTGGCGGAGGAGGCGGGCGCAGGAGGATCGCTTCGGTTTCTGCTCCGTGGAGGAAAACTCTTCTGATTGGACGGTTCCGCGAGAGTTGCGCGCGACCCGTTGGAAGGCACAGAGCCAAGGCCTTTGAGGGTTGCTCAAGCTCGACGGTTATCTCCCCCTTTCCCTCCCTCCCACATCACTCCTTCTATGAGGAAGCTAAAGAAGACAGAGAGAGACAAAAAAGAAATTGTGAGCAGAAAGAGATGAAACACTCGTCCCCCTTTATTCCGCTCTATGCATCCATCGACACGGAAAGATGAAAGCAGCAGGTCTGCGCTACGTGCTTTCTTTCTTCAATCTGTGTTTCTTTTTGCATTTGTTCTTATTTGCCATCTTTCCTTGGTGAAGTGTGCCTTCAGAACATTCGCAGGGGCTGAGGAAAGAAAAAAAAAAAAAGAGTCAAGGAGGAATGAGGAACCGCAGTGACGCTCTTTCTTCCGCACTGGAAGAGAAGTGAGGCGATTGGCTCACACCCGTTCCCATTTTTCCAGTCGTCCAATGGCATTGTTTGCATTCTCGCTGACGTCGTTCGTTGTTCGGCGAATCGTTGTTGCGTGTCGAGAAAACACATCAACTGTCTGCCCGGCCTGTTTATTTTTGTCTTCCATCGTGCTGTGTCCTCCCTCCTGTTCTTTTAGTTCTTCTTTGTTATTTTTCCCGCTTTTTACAGTATACATACGAAAGTCCCAAGTCGCCAGAGCGTACAGTGCGCGACCGCTTGCAAAAACTCTACCCGAAGCTTCGCTTCTTTAAAGACGCCGCCTCAGAACGAAGGCACAATGCTCTGGAGCATATATTCTGGTGTCATTTATTTTGCAACGTACTCTTTGTGAACGCGCTCTGAAAAGGCTTCGGCTCTCTTGTTGAAACTGCTACCATACACTTGTATTCCATCTATATTTTGCCTTGCTGGATGAAGAAAAAAGCGTGAAAACAGGATACCATTACTCATTTCAGTTATGTTTCTAACAACGCCATAGCATAATTGAAATTTTCTGAGCGCCCACACTAAAGCCTATGAGAGGCATTCGCTACAACTTCGTGGCGTAGCTAACATAACTTTCGTTTAAGACTACGTGACAATAGTCACAACACCGCTGCATGATCAAGCCCTTGAAATAACAAATGTATGAGCTTAGTTATTTCTTGACCGATTCCTTGATTTTTGTATAGGTTATTAACTTTGGCAACAATTTTATTGCTAGTTTGTACACAAAGGATAAATTTTGAAGGATTAAAGTAGACGTTGTGTGTTCAAAATGAAAAGAGAACTTCCCGGCAACCAAGCTAATTGGCAAACACGCGGTGGCAGATTAAAATAGATATAAACGCCCAAATTACAAAAGGGCAAAATATAGGTACTTTGAATATGAAATTATATCTGTAACTACGTGCGACAAACGAGGAAGAGGAACACCACAAACACACTTTATCGGTCATCAAAAACGACGACAGCATCATTGCCTCGACGATAAACCTAAAATCCCGCGGCCCCCTCATCCCCATTGGCACGTAACCTCAGCAATGTAGTTCTTCCAGCCTAGTGTTCCTCCACTTCAGCGATTCCATCTGAATACAATAGGCGAGAGCAGTAATCAACACAACCTTCTGGTTAGACACGGCGCAAAAGGTACAACGCAAAGCCTCGAAAGTAAGCACTGTATAGTCTAATCTCGTGATTTCACGTCTTCTTGAGGTTCTGATTGCATGGGAGATGAGAGAACGTTGCGTATGCAAGAGTATGAGTATGGTATAATTTCACAGAATGACAATGTTTGCCTGTACGCCGGTATAGTCATGCAAGACAGGATATACCAGTCCTCCCCTCTGTACTTCAGGAAAAGAAACCCAAGAAACCCAAGACACCCAACACTCATCTTTGGCGCCTCTGTGCCCGCAACAGTTTTGAGTTTCCAGAGAGTCTGTTATACACCAACAGCAAGCTTTACGGCTTCTTATATGTATTTTTAAGACACACTGGTTTGCTGGAAGGGGACAGAGAGAGAGAGAGAGAGAGAGAGAGAGAGAGAGAGAGAGAGAGAGAGAGAGAGAGAGAGAAGGAAGGAAAAGCAGAGAGGTTGACCAGACACGCGTCCGGTTCGCTACCCTTCACTGGGGAAAGGGACAAAGGGGTGAGATAAAACTAGATAGATAGATAGATAGATAGATAGATAGATAGATAGATAGATAGATAGATAGATAGATAGATAGATAGATAGATAGATAGATAGATCACTAAGCCCACACACGCACATTTGCGTTGGACAGGGGGTAAACACCTTGGTAACACTAAAAACAACGTTCAAGTGGTGTAACAGGTTGCCTAGATCGGTACTTCATGAAAATATCTGTCTCAGTTGATCAAGAGGACACACGCATCCATGAATTGCAGACATTGCGCTGTTTGCAAATGTCCTGAGGAAATCTTCGCTTCCGTACCTTCAATGCTAGCCTAGATTACACTGAAACAACTCTTTGTTGTATTGGCAAGAGAAGTTTGCGCAAAGCAGCTTAAAATGCGATAATTTCGCTTGCCATCCCACAAACCAACTCGCTCAAGTCGGGCAGCCCATGAGGCGCCCAGGGACAGTATTAAAGACTAGTTCTCAGCATCCCCACTTTACCAGAGTCATCGATGGATGCTTGTGGTTGATGTCCTCACGTGTTCGTAACTGCCGTAGTATATATACTGAAAATATGGCCTGTACTAAAGATGCAGCGTGCTTGGTCGTAATATAAGGAATCTTTAATTGGGCTTTCACCGACTGAAATTGCCATGGCGGCTCTGGTCGTGCCGTTTTTTATGACAAATTGAAACCAAGGGCCTTAGCGATGAAAACACAAGAGCATGCGTTTTTACCGAGGCATTTACAGCAGTGTTCTTCCGCTGCCCGACTCGCTCATGCGGGAAAGCTGCATCAGGAGTCAAGCGAGGAGAGGCCTTGACTGGGGCTCATTAAGCACTCCTTCATTCGCTGTTGCTTCTGGGGACGATCTTGTGGGCTTTACTAAGTCTAAGATGTATTGTGTTTCGGATGGCGAGCTTACAAACAGTTAATAGACCACTCGGTTTACTCTGCGCTTGCGCAGATTCACGTCGACTGACTTGCGCAACATGCAACATCTATTGTTCGAATTATACGTTGAGACACGGAACAAGGGATGATGTATGATGGCATCCATGGCGTACCGCTGTAATTTCGGCCCCTTAGGTCTATTGAAGGGCACGAAAACTAGCAAGCCGCCCTTCTTTTTTGCTGTTGTTGTTGTTCATCCCCTCAGAATTTTCGTTGCAACTTCTGTTCGAGCCTATACGCCTCTCGCTCAACGACAGAATGCCGGAGACGTAGCCTACTGAACGATAGGTCAAATGTAGCTACCGAAAATCCTATGATCCGCTTCCCTTTATGATACTTGCATTTCTGTAAAAAAAAAAAGGAATAAATGAAACTTTCGATGTTCTTCCGGAACTGCGATAAGGACTACATATCAAAAAACATATATATAGGCGGGTTCCGTGGGTCTGTGTGGATCAGCTTAAGCGTGAACTTTCACCAACGTTTGCAATGAAAACAGTTCATGTTTATCAAGAATTTGCGAGTCTATAGTCCACACGGCCTTGTTAGGCACAATTTTAGCGGGACAATCCACAGGCTGATGCGCATGACACGAAAAATCACTGCGAATAACACACGATGATTAAAGAAAGGTTTCTTTCATCGTCCTGAGTGTTTGCCGTCACTTTTCCAAATCATGAATCCCCCACTGGCCTCACCCACACTCCCCTAAATGCTGATGCAGTTGCTCGAGCTGCAAAAGATGGGGGTGCGCCATAATCCATCCCGCTGTCGAGAACATGCGCCGCATCGAAAATTCGCGTGCCTTTAAGGGAAGACATAAGATTTTTATTGAACTCCCGTATTCGCCGACTGGATCTACCTCTTCGACCTCGTCCACCACGCGTGCTCTCTATAGACTCGACACAACGCACTTTCTCGACTGTGGCTTGGTGTAGCTTTTACGAAATCTTTTGCCTCCCGCATTGGGATAGAAAGTAACGCTGATCACGATCATTGTGACCGCGAGGAAACTGTCGAACGTCCTGGTTGCCAGTTTCTTCGCTACAGCGCGTACAAGCCTTCTCTGTAGCGGCCGCGTTCGCTCTTCTTGACGACATGGCCGCTTTCCGATCAGAATCGTAGATTGCACACCTGCAGTTGTCGCACTGGAAGCTGGTCAAGTCATTACCGAATTTTGCTACGTGACAAGAGAGAGAGAGAGATGATGATGGGCGGAAAGCAGGGAGGTTAACCGGAAAGGAAAATATCCAGTTTGCTACCCTGCACTGGGGAAGGGGTGAAGGGAGACAGAAAGGGATGGAAAAAAGAATAAAGAAAGAAAGAGAGAGGTCAAATCGCGCACACACACAAACACGGCAGTGTCAGAGACGGTTCACGAAGCCCGTTGCGCGCAAAAACTTGAGCACAGCCTTCGTGGCTTTCTGCTGCGAGACACTATCAGTCCGGCATTCCAATATGGTTTGCTCGGACAGCGGTCGATCATCAAGGCGTGACAATTCTGTGGCGAGAGTCTGTCGCTGGGAGCAGTACCCAGGGCAATCGCAGAGGACGTGCTCAATCGCTTTCCTCGCTGCCGCAGTGAATACAGGCAGCACTGTCTTCCAGTCCAATGCGACAGCCGAAACTTCTTGTGAATGACGTGCCTAGCCACAGGCGGCAAAGTACGCTAGTTTCACAGCGGGTAAGCCCACGCGGAACTCGAAGTTGTAGTGATGGGTCGAGGCGGTGTAGACGGGTATGTAGAAGACCAGGAGTGTTCCACTGCGCTATAGTCATATCACGCGCAAGCGAGCGAAGTTTTCTTACTGCATCCGTTCTTGACAGTGGGATGGCTTGCAGCACTCCAATTTCGTGGGCACGTTTCGCAGCATTATCTGCGTGCTCGTTGCCGGTTATTCCAGAGTGGCCTGGTAGCCACTGCAACGTGATGTCATGGCCTTTGTCAGTTAATTGGTGATAGAGCTGTCGTGTTTGAAGCACCAATTGGTCTTGCGGCCCGCTACGTAAGGCCGATAAAAGGCACTGAAGGGCTGACTTAGAATCTGTAAAGATTGCCCATTTCTGTGGTGGCTCCCCATCGATCACGCAAAGTGCGGTGCGTAGTGCCTCAATCTCCACGGCAGTCGATGTTGTGCCATGAGACGTCTTGAACAGTACATCTACTGCTTTGGCAGGGAAGGTCACAGCTCCTGCAGATCTGCCTGCTGCTGTTGAGCCATCAGTGTAAAGCTGAAGATGACAAATGGCCTATTAGAGAGACTGCAATGGTTCCGTTCACCCCCTTTTAATGTTGAATTTTTTTCTCGGTATGGCTGATTTTTGTTGCCACTCTTTTTACTGTCTCTGATTTCCCCTTCCCCTTATCCCTAACGTAGAGTGGTAGAACGGCCAACGTCACTTTCACTCATTTCGATCTCTCTCTTCTCCGGTAAACGCCTCATTTATTATAGATTCCTGACGCTCAGTTATGCATATCCCGCAGACGAGGACGAAAGAATGTTAGGATGGAATCACGGGTGCGGAACGACTGCATGCGACGGTAAACGATGAGAGAATGACAACACTGGAATCCCTATGATATATTGAAGACAATAGAATGATTATGTCGTGACGACAATCATAAAATGACGATGCAGTGACGATGGTAAATTTGTCAAAGGAGCCATTACCACGCTAGAATGATGATGGTATCACAATAACGGCGTTAAAAAAGCATAACGACACTGGAATGGGGATGATGGTTTGGCGTATACGGTGTGACAACCATACTTCATAACCACAACAGAATGATGGCACTGGTATGACGAGAGCTGTGTGTTGACGACGACATGAAGGCAACGTGGTGACGAAGCTGTAATCACGTAGACTACGTGACGTACGTGAAGACTAAGCATAGTTTGATAGTGAGCCTGGAATCAACTTGGCAGAATGATGACGATGGAACAGCCGGGGCAGCACGACGACGGCTGTAAATGACGACAATGGCAGCGTGACGATTAGAGTATGACGGCGCAGTGACAATAGCAGAGTAAATATACGGCGGAAGCATGACGACGGCACGATGACGAAGAAATGCTAGCAGTGGCATAAAGGCAACAAAATAGCGACTACCGAATTACCACAATGGCATTAGCATGACGGAGTTCGGTACTGAAGCTCACATCCATCATTACGTGCCTCGTTTTGTGTTACATCTGGTGTTTGTTTTCATCATCTCCGGTACGTCCCAGTCGTGCAAGGCCCGCCAAAAGGCAAAAACTAGCAGTTAGAAACATAGCGAATAAAAAAAAAAATGGGGAGAGGGGGAGGATCAAGAAAGCTTCGCTTTATTGATGTGCTCTCTATAAGGAGGACTGCTAAACGTTTACCTTTTAATTTTGTCTCTGTCATAAATGTGGCTATAGGTCCAATATTAAGCCATCACAAAGAAACAAACTTGTAGGGTAGCTTCTCGTTCCAACCTCGTCTTTCTACGGGCATCGGTCACTGATTAGAGAACGTCAACCAGCAATAGATCATGAGTGCCTGTCTGCGCAATCATCGAAAAAGGCGAGCCTTCTATGGCTCCCGCTCACTTAGAGGGCGTTCAAGCGCTTCTGTAGACAGATTGCGGCGCTGTTTTCGGTCATGTATCGCTGGCTGCAACTTGTTTAATGAAATCGTGCCGTGGTCATAGCCAGCCGCGCGTTGAATCACCTATGGCATACTGTTCACGCGCCGTGTAGTCTCAGCATGTTTCCCTGTGGCAGCTGAGTGACCAGCAAAGCGAATCATTTGGTCCTTTTATAAATGGCCCACCGCACTTGACTGCTCTCACTTTCACGGATAGATGGGGAGGGGGGGTGAGGGGCGTTGATGTTTTCATCGGTTTGTTCGAGGGGCGGCTGGTGCCCCTTCTAGCGTTACTTGTGACCACTTCCATTAACGGTGATCCCACCGTGGCGGAAGCGTCAGGTGCCTTCGATCAGTCGACCTTAAACACGATATCTGCGCGGGATAGTGAGCATCAAATATGTACGACGGCAGATATATTGCAGACACTCCGGTCGTTGCGATACTTCAGCTTGTGAGAAGGTGGGTCATATCGTGGTTTTGGGACGTGAAACCCCAGAAATTATTAATGAATATTATGCGAAAAGGTGCCGGGTGCTGGCTTGGGCTAGCGGATAGGCCACGACGCAGATTGTGGTTTAATTTATTGCGAAAAATAGCTATAGCTTCACGAAAGCCCGACGGACTTACCTGTTGGTGGAAGCTGTACAACTGAACTCGCGATCATAGAAATTACTTCAGGCTAAGGGTATTCAGGTCGTATTGAAAAAAACAAACGAACAAAAGACAGCGTACTTACACTAAATGTATGTTCGAGAGCAGAAAGAAAAGGGTAATGACTTAGAACCCTTGTCGCTCTTTGATAACGATCTGGGTTCCAGCCTGTATACTGTTATCTATAGACACTTCGCAGCGGCCGGCCTGTGCAACTGAAAGCAGGCGGTGCCACCGGCCCTCCAGACATCGCCGGCCTTCTACGCGAAAGTGAAATGGTCTGCAGCGTGCGAAAAGTACGGTTTGCTGAACTGTGTGCGTTTCAGGCGATGCAGAGTGGCCTGCACAATGTGGATGTTTAAAGCAAAGAATTGTGCGTTGGTAGGATCTATAAAAAAACTGTTATGGAGACATTGAATAGGGGAACATTTCAGCCAAACACTTCCAAACAGGTCGATTCCCTGCACAAATTTAGCGTAATTATATATGCAGGCGTCCCATCTTAATCCATTTCCTTGCCCAGGTATTGGCGCACAATTGAAACGGGAACATATTTTTATGTACTGCCGTTTTTTTTTTTTTTTTTTTAGGGGCGAAGCTCCTTAGGGTGTGGGTCGTTCCCTCCTCTGTAGTAGTATGTATGTAGCCACCTCGCGCCGCCGGGAGGCTCGCGCTCGCCCTCGGCGCGTGCCTCCCGGCGCGCGAGCTCTCTCTTCCATCTGCTGTCTTGTGAGAGAGAGAGAGAGAGAGAGAGAGAGCGAAAGGTGAGCGATGACTATGGAAACGCTCTTTCTTCGATGAACGCTCTACCAGCTCGCAAAGAAGGAGAACGCGCCCTCACCCGCGAGAGACAACGTTGGCGCAGGCAGCGTCTTCTAGCGAGTTTCTTGATTGAAAAATACCGACTACAAATCGGGACATTCAAAGATTGTAAAAAATGGAATTGCTGTGTGAAATCTTGCTAGGGGCTATGGTGAAATCTTGCTATCATGCAATGAAAGAGAGTCTTTTAAAACAAGTCGCACGTCTATCTGCAGTAGGTTTCCCGGAACTTGCTATCACCAGAGCTGTCGATAAAGTAATAGGGCTAGTTAAGGGAGTGCAAACATCACCTTCAAGGAACCGTTTCAGCACAGATCATAAGCACTGTGCGGTTCTGCCGTACGTTCATAAATTTTCTCATGGGTTAACCTGTTGGGGGAAGGTATGGCATTGATGTTGTTTTCAGCGCCCCCATCAAGACGCAACATTTGTGCCAGGCTGTTGCAAAAAAGCTAAAAGGAGGGGTAAGGAAATGTGGCTGTGGCCTTAAAGAAGAATCAAAGCCAAGGAAATGCCGAATAGGGGTGGTTTATAGGATACCTTTAACCTGTGGCAAGATGTACATAGGATAGACTGGCCGATGCATCAACACGCGTCTAAAACAGCATGCTAATGCACTGGGGAAAGAAACTTTTTCACACATGTCAGATCATTGCAGGTAATGCCAATGTGACCCCGTTTTTTCTGATACTGATATTTTGTTTACAGATAAAGACAAACTAACACGTGAGGTTACTGAGGCCTTTCGTATAAACAGGTGTGCCGAAAAATGCATCAGTCAGCCTTCGGTGGCTCTAACTGACAAGGAGTTAGTTTTTTTTAATTCTGTTTAGCACTCCAGTATGTGTCACATGACTTCCGCCGCACATGCTCTGTGCCAGTTGTTGAGTATTTATATGTTTGCTTCTTCCAAAAAATAAACCATTGAGAGGTAGCGCTCGTGTGTCTTTCTTCTCTGTGTCTGTGTCTTTTGTGCGCGCTAAAAAGTTTAAATATGGATACAAAGCGTCCCTGGTAAACCACTAGCACGTAGCAAAAAAAAAAAAAAAAAACCCACCGTGAAATAAAATAAAAATAGTGCCCTGTTGAACTTCTGAATTTTGACGATTACATAGACTTGTATTCTAAGATTCTCTGCTCCGAAAGCGGTAAGTCGCCGGGGCGGGTCACTGCGGTCCCGTGTGCGCCCAGGCGAAGACTGCATCAAAGCACAGATTTGGCAGTTTCCTCGTTGACACAGTATAGGCGTAGCCATCACGACACCTCGTGAAAGAGACGCCGAACAGCACTAAAGAAAGCACCGTTGTCTCACGTTTTTTTTTTTCTGAGCTGTCCCTCCATCTGGACTGCAATAATTAAAATGCATTGCATTCACAGAATCCTGTGAATCCAACGCAAACGTTATTTCTAGGTTCCAATGGTGAACGTCGTAACATTACGAACGCTTTATTAGAAGTACCTTTCTTTCTTTCTTTCTTTCTTTCTTTCTTTCTTTCTTTCTTTCTTTCTTTCTTTCTTTCTTTCTTTCTTTCTTTCTTTCTTTCTTTCTTTCTTTCTTTCTTTCTTTCTTTCTTTCTTTCTTTCTTTCTTTCTTTCTTTCTTTATAACGGGTTAGGACAAATCCTGCTGGTTTATCTCGCCACAGCATGGTGTGAAGATGCTACGAATATCTCTTTAGGCAAGCGTGCGCGCACTCTTATGGGTCTGAAATAAAGAAACGCCTTCGTCATTGCTTTATTTCAGGCTCATAAGCGTTAAAAATCAAAGTGTGCTAAAACGCCGTGAAAGTTCACCACGAAGTGTTTGCCACAAAATTTCAGGTATATCAGTATATGTGGTCGAATTAACGCCGCTAATTTACGTAATCACGAATGTGGGATGGAAAGAAAGGCCGAAACTGCAAAACGAGGATGGAATAGCCAAATGCCTTCCAGAAAGTCTTTTTCCACCATTCGGCGCTTAATGAAAAAAGCTCACTATTACATTCCATGTAGGTTGCACCCTATGCTGCAGTACCTGTTATGGAAGACACAAAGTAGGATAAGTGGAAGACTGTTGACTCGAAGTGCGCGATTCTGCAGATTATAGATTAGAATTACAAAACTTAAGACATGTTTACAAGACAGTTGGTAAGAAAAAAAAAGTATAATTTAGAAAAAGCGTCAGCCTGCTGAATTACTAGCGTACATTATAGCAAATGTGACTAGCTAGAGGGAGACATTTTTAACGGTCAAACTCCACTGCAAATTCGGTTCGAGAAGAAAGCCAAAATACTGATAAGGATTCGAAAAGGGGGGGGGGGGAGGGGGGCGTCTGGTGTGTCCCAACTAAGTTTTATGTATGTCGAAGGGAAGCGAATACGCTTTATCGATATCGGCCAGAGCACTCTGTGATGATGAGGAATGAACACTAACCAAACTAACGCACCCAATTAACCTTGGTATGCGAAAATGGCCAACCTCGATGCAGACACAATGGAGGTCGCAAGTTTTATTCCAAGTGATCATAACAATAGCACCATTCTGTTGGTGCTCATCAAATATTTGCTGCTGAAAAAGCCATCCATGTATGGAAAAGCTGCTGGAGGCGCACCGTTTGTACGAGGAAAGCTCAATGCATTTAGGTGGCATCATTCGCTTTTGCTAACACTCGATAGGACTGAGTACGTACTCCTCTCAAGCAGACGCACACAATGGACACGAACTCACGTAGCGGGTATACGAATAGTTTCCCTGATACTGTGCAAATGCTGCGTGGAATATTGTGGGCCGCGATATATACATTCGGCAAAGATGCGGCTTGTGCGCCCTTACTCTTGCTGTCGGAGAGGTTCCGTCTGAGGGAAGGCCACAAAGGAGCGGCAAGATATGCGCATGCCCTTTTCTTTCCTCCCGTGCACTGACTGATGATGGCTGCGGCCACGCACACTTCGCTCGCGTCCGCCCACGCACCAACCCCACTAAGCCTTTCACGAGCACTGGAGCGTAGTCCACGCCGCGTATTCTTCCAGGTTGCCTGCCTGGGCCGTGTTTTGTGGTCGTCGCTTTCCTTTGTCGCGCATCGCGAATTGCGTTTATGCACATTCGAGATAGAGCGACCCGAGGCAGCATTCCCCCGTCTTGTTTTCTTTTCGACTTTGCCTTCCAGACGTGGACCCATGTGCTGCTACATCCCTGCACGTTTCGTATAGAACACGTACGCGGCCGTGGTTACCGAAGACACTACAAAAAAAAAAAAAATGGTCTCAGCACAATAGACTGCAGTGACTGCAAGCACGCAGTATTTCTTTTGATAGCACGCACCGTTAGTTTAGGGTATAATGTTCCATCCCCTCTTCCTATGTTCGCCGTAGTAACCCATGTTCGCTGCTTGCTCCGGTTTGGTATTGTAGTAACAGCATTCCAATTGCCAGACCAGCGCCCATGGTTAGGCTGAGTCACTATTTCTTGAGTTATATCGCCCATAACGTGAAGCGCAAATCCGCTTACAAGAGTTGCACCTGTACTTGACTAGAACCTGGGAGTGGTGCACTACGGAGTGCGTTGGTGCCTTCTAATAGAGCTGCCTGGTAGGAGACTTTCCGAAATCATGAACTGGCAAACGAGCAGGCCTTTCCAACCTTAAATGCAATCCTCTCTACGCGCGATTTGCGATAGTCCATATCATAGACGACTTTTGACACTTTATAATAAAGCTATTGACCCGAGCGCTTGCGATCTGCGAAGTTTACAAGATTCATGTTCTTGGCTATGTACATCGACAGCGTGAATGCTTTGTCGTGCATCAAGCTAAGGCCCGATGCGGCACGCGCGTTTGACATTAGTCTGTCCCTTACGTTCTCAGCGAGTGGTGGTACAATTTCGTTACATACACTAGCCACAGAATATCAAGCGCGGCGGAGGAATTATTACCTAGTTGAATTTTCGTTAGCACCTGCTTGTCACTGCGGCAACCCCTCTGCATTAGCCGATTTACATTATCTCAGCTGTATTATCCGATATCCAACTTGCTACCCTAGTGTGCATATATATCCTGAACAATGCCGAGTAGTGTTCAGTATGCAGCCATGCTGCGGCCGCTGTTACAACCACATATCCGCTATGAAGGTACCAGAAATAGCTAAAATTAAGTTGTATATCGGCAAGCCAATTACTCCCGTGAAATATATTACCAGCACTCGCTTCGCGTACACCATGAGTGGGACTGGAAGACACCTCTCATTTATACGCGTGTCCAACGGCAGCGTACAGCGAAAGACCACGCTACGTAGTACCGTGCTTGTCGAGCAGATAAGCGCTGATGTTTCTCTTTGTTGCTACGTCATACTTACGATTCATCAAAGGCGCAAAGAACACGGGTACAGTCATGCGGTCGTACACATACCGCACATGTGTGCATGTTCGCTTGTTTGTCCTCGCATTCGTTGCTGTTACACAATTTTAAATGTAGAGCAAACGTAGTTAGACAATGCAGACAATTCGCTTTTATGTTATGCTTCAGAGAGAGCGAGAGAAGTAACTTTATTATTTATCCCGCGTATTAGTTGGACAGGCAAGAGATCCCGCCTAGCATGTGGTCAGATCCTGTCTTCTTCTGGAGGCTTCTTCAACCCGCTGAATTGTCCAGAGCTGGTCTTCCAGGGCTGTACAGAGCAACGCCCCCCCCCCCCCCCCCATTCCAGCACTCTAGGTAACCATGATAATATGGGTAGTGTGCGTATTTTAGTTTTCATGGGTTGAAGATCTCAACATGCAAATAATGTAAATATAGACGGTCGCTCCCCTCTAAACAAGATGCAAAAAAGTATGTTCGCTCGCTGGATTCCTTATTATTCATTAGACGATAAGTTCAGACTACTGACATTACTCACTTTGCCGAGTAGTTGCTCTGGAAAGTCAGGCAAATTTTTTAGAAAAGTATTTTCTGGTTTCCGTGGTTTCTTTTGGTTGTGCAGCGACGTCCGCAACACTGGTTACTGGCAAAACTGCCGTGCCGGTCAAAGTTGCAAACTGGAACCGCAGTGATGTAGTGAATTATCGGCCGCTATCCTTGACATGTGTTTCCTGTCAGGTTTTGGAGCAGATTTTATATACTACTGTCGTAGCGCGTGTTAAAGAACATTGTTTATTTAATCCAGCACAGCCCGGGCTTCGGAAAGACCTTTCATGTATCACGCAGCTAGCAGGATATACACATGACTTAGCAAAAGCTTTAGATCATCAATTAT
The DNA here is from genome assembly GCA_013339685.2 of Hyalomma asiaticum. Lineage (NCBI taxonomy): Eukaryota > Metazoa > Arthropoda > Arachnida > Ixodida > Ixodidae > Hyalomma > Hyalomma asiaticum. The sequence continues at coordinate 115,474,934 of CM023481.1, read as the reverse complement.
CTGTAGACTGCGTCTTCTTGGCTTTTCAGAAGGCAATTGACACCGTACCCCATGCTTCATTAGTTAAACAACTTGCAGCTTATAAATATACACCCACGGGTTTTGGCGTCACGATTAGCGTCACGAAAGCAGTTTGTTATCGTTAACGGAGCTAAATCTCGTACCGCAAACCTCACAGCCAGTGTACCTCAAGGGTCGGTGGGTCCATTATTATTTCTTTTACACATAAATGATACAATGATGATGAAGATGTGGTCACTGACCAAGTCACGGTGAAAAACAGAGACGTTTAGGGACCCGTACGGGTTCCTTGATCTGTTAGTGTGATCAAGTATTCCTTTTCCAGACACAATTTCATGGTCTGATAGGCCACGTTCAAGCATATTACAGTGTGACTTTTCGTACGTCTAGTTATGTATACTCGAGCCACAGATTCGAACATTTATATTGAAACCGAGATGGTGCCCTTTTGCAAACGCTCTTACCGCCGATCGCAAGTCGCTGTAAATGGCGGGCCTGCTGGGGCCGAATTCACAAAACTTCTCTTTCGTAAGTGCTTTTTGCCATTGGTCGGGATGCGTCTCTAATGATATGTCCAGCAGCGGCATTGGCTAAAATTTTCTCTTAAGAGCTTTTTTGTCGTAAGTTGTTTTCGTGAATACGGGCCCTGTTGTCCAGGAAGGCCAACGCAATCGCCGCTTGCTCCGCTAGTTTGGGCCACTGTCGTCCGGGCCGTCGTCGAATTTGTGATTCGAGTGTGCCCGAAAAGTAACGCATCCGAAATTGGGATGCCAACGTGTGGCATAAGTTACAAAAAAAAACAAAGGAAACCTATTATAGCATATCGCAAGCTTGCTTGGATGTGCGCAGTAAAGTAAAAGTTCATGACTATAAAAGCTATCACCTGCGTCATGACCGCTTGACATATAACGCTTAACAAAAAAAGCGTTCCGATAGGCATGCAGTCGCAAAAATCGACAGTCTCAAAGCCACAAAAATCGGCAGTCACAAAAATCGACAGACTGCAAAGTAAACAAAACAAGAATGTAATTATGAGTGCGAAAAAAAAATTGCGCGTATACACCCCATTCACGTCGTAAACGGAGCCGTCTGTAACTTGTGAAACGCACTTCACCCCGACGAGGACGACATCTACGCTTAACGGATATGAACGATTAACGATGCCTTCTCCAATCGGGCGGGTCGTCTCAATGACGCGTTTTCGAAGGCTGGTCCATCAATTGGTATGCTTAATTGGCAGAGCGAACGCCCCCCACAGGTGTTGGTCCCGGGTTCTAACCCCGGACCAGGACGAATTTTTCGGCAACTATGAAGCTTTCGTATCTGAGAAATCCATGCGGATTTCCTTGTAGCCTTGTGCTACAGACAGGTGGATGGCAATTTTCCCTTTCATAAAGGTTACTCCACCTTGCGGGTTTTCGCAGAACTCATTCCCCTTTCCCTTTCCCCAGTACAGGGTAGCCAACCGGAGATCTCCTCTGGTTAACCTCCCTGTCTTTCCTTTCCCTTTTCTCTCTCTCATTTGCCATGTCGTACTTACTGTATTTTACTGCGCTTACTTTCCTTTTTACTTAATTTCTTCACACGAGCACGCGAGGGGCGGGGGAGGGGGAGGAGGCATGTTTTTGATATACATGTATGTGGAACGTGCCCAACTCAAACTACCAATATTTATTATCGATAACGTCACGTGGAGGAAAGCTGATGCTGGCTATACCCCCCCGCGGTCGCTCGGAACGCCACCACATGTGCGTCAAATACAATCGTTCTAATACCCATTTGTTTTTAAGCAAGGTAAAGCAACTTGCGTACGTCTTTCTGTAAAAAAAAAAAATTACTTCTGATCTATGGGGCAGAAGCACGCTACTATACGTCAATGTGGCGAATGATCTTCTCATGTTTACCACATACCAAAGGAAATTTTCTGAGCGGGAAACACTCCTTTAGGAACTCGCTGCCTACTTAAGAGACTACATGCGCATCGTACAGCCTTCTTCACGGCAAACAGGAACCAAACTTGTAAATTAACTTTCCTGCTCGTTTCTAACATTTCTTTGCCTTGTTTCTCTCTGTCCTTCGACGACTGTTCGCGCATAAATGAAATTACACTCCAAGCGAATGAAGTCCAAGTATTTGAACAACAGCCGGAAGATATAGCGACAACGAAATACACTGTTCTTATTCCCTGCGCTCACTGTCTGTGGCCAGGAGGTGAGCGCACTTATGGAAAGGCTTTTTGTGCTTGTGTACGAGGGCGTGTCTGAATATAATAAACGAGATCATCTTGCAAAAGTGATTACGTAGAAATACTGAAAGTGAGAATTTTTCGTTACATGTTACAGTATTGCGGTCGTTTTTACAGACAGCCCCTTTTACTCCGAATACATTTCCCCTCGATTTGGATTCTTGAACATGTTTCTTCGACAGCACTTCGTTCGAGCGTTTGCATACAGAGATGTGGACGTGAATGAGTCACCTTCCGCATATCTATTATCTAAACTCAGGCTTCTTTAAATTTTATTTTGAAATAGTTTCTAGCGTGAGGAAAGAAAACCAAGAAAAATGTATGAAGACACAGACAATGTAATAACCTTTCGCAACAGTCTTTATTTCGAGCCCCGTCACGGTGGTCTAGTGGCTATGATACTCGGCTGCTGATCCGAGAGTCGCGGGATCGAATCCCGGCCGCGGTGGCTGCATTTCGATGGAGGTGAAATGTTGAGGCCCGTGTGCTATGCGATGTCAGTGCACGTTAAAGAACCCCAGGTGGCCGTTATTTCCGCAGCCCTCCACTACGGCGTCTCTCACAATCAAATCGTAGTCATGGGCCGTAAAACCCCAGAAATCGATTAATCAATCAACAGTCTTTATTTCGAGGAACCTGCGAGGACTACACGTACATCGTCGCGCAGCACTCGCGCAAAAGTGTAAGCATTTGATCAGTTACAAAATACAAATGCAAATGGTGACATTCATAGTTTAATTACAGCTCACTTGCAGAATTGTACTTCTTCAATGAACAGGGAAATGGAGGATTTACTTTACTAGCACATGCGTCACCAACCCTGCCAAGCCACTGAGCTTCCGTTCGTCACCTCGCAACCATTTCTGCAAAGAACCCAACGTCTCATATCGCTGGATTCACGACGGAGCCACACCAATGATTCGAGCTTTCGAATTCCGCTCAATTTTTCGGACTGATAGTGTACTTAAAAATCGAGGGACCAATTTTACTAGTTGTTCACGTTTTCTGGCTTTGCAATGCGCTTTTCCGTAGCTGCACTCTACCACACGGACGAAAAGAGCCTCTGGCCCGGTAACCGTTGCTCTTCACTTTCTTTTTGCTCTTTTTACGTCTAGGGAATAAACCATTCCTCTCCAAAATAATTTGGAAGTGATATTCTTGCAGCTAGAAGCGCCGATTGAAGCGCCGATTTCGTGACTATGCGCGGGGTGCCTTCATCGATAACGTACTAAGGGTAGGTATGCATAAAAAGTTTGCGCGCTAGAATTGCTCGCAAGAGAAAATACCAGGCAATCGTGGTTCTACAGGCATAGTAGTGAAGATGGTCAGTCGATAGAAGAGACCACTTACGAACGGACGGCTTTACAAAGTCGGCTTCCATACGCCGAGTTACATTCCGTCGCAAATATTTCGGAAATTCTCTCATCTGTTATGAGAAATACAAAACAGCATGACACTGGAAAAAAAGAACCACAGGAGAGAGCGCTCCATTCCCCGTCTCGAGCAGCGTTTCATATTTCTCTTTACTCGCCGAGGTAGCTTAGTGGATAGGGTGTTGGCTTGCTATGCTCAAGGTTGCGGGATCGCATTCCGGCCGCCGTGGCCGCATTTCGATGAGGGTGAAATGCAAAGAACACACGTGTATTTAGGTGCATGTTAAAGAACTCCATGTCGTCAAAATTGCTGCGCTGCCCTCCACTATATACGGGGCACGCGCCATAATCATGGCTGGTTTTGTCACGTAAAATCCCTACGATTATTACCAATATATTTCTTTAGGTACACCAACCTGCCTCAATGAACAAGCTGTTCATATTAAGGGAAATACGTGATGGTGCCGGTTGTCACGTGCTGCAAGCTAGCTTCCTTGCAGCTAGCTTATCGCGACCGAATCTCCATGTCCTTTCGAAGTATCGCGTATCATTCGATTCTTTTCCATCTTCTAAGTGTCATTAGGCTTGTTGAAACATCTACCATGTATTGGGACTTGCCCTTCCTCACTTAATGCATCAGCGGTTTCTTTCTTCCGACGATACTGTTCCGACGTGGGAGCACCCCTTTGCGTTCTAATGCAAGTTCCGAAGGCCCTGAATAAGGTTTTACATTCGATTTTATTCCGCCGATACATTCTGAGCACGGACACTTGGAGGGAGATTTCTGGCCATCTTTGAAACGACTAAACCAACACGCGGGCTGAATCACGGCGATTGAAATTTCATTTTTTCGCCTGTAACAAGGTACAATTTTCTTTAACGTGTATACGGCTAGGTGATGCAACTCTTAACACAAGACGACAGTTTGTGATTACACGAATTAGGGAGCCAGGTGCCGACAGATGTCAATCGCAATGTGCATTCAGACATTCGCAACAGAATATGGGTGCCCATCATACTTTCTGTACAACCTTGTGCACCTGAAGGGATAACCACGAAAGAAGTGGTGCGATATCGCTACATGTTTTAACAACTTTTCAGCAGCGTAATCGCGCGAATCTGTTTGTAGAGTGAAGTACGTTCCCGTAGAAGAGCCTCGAAGATAAAGGAAGAGACGAGGCTTATCCGATTTGACGGATTGCACCAAGCTGTGCTCGAGAAGCACTCTGGTGCCGCCGTGACGCACATCACGTATGCTCTGCCACGCTGCAACATTCTCGCTGGAGAGAGGTGTGCAGCCAACGAAATTAAGAATGGAGCAAGATACCAATATTTTGGCAGCTTAATTGTTTGCAACAATCTCAGAAAAATAAGCGTTCCTACTGGAGTACTGCCTTGCCTCCTCGGGACGTGAATCTGTACACACAGCAAGCCCGCCCCCTCCTTTCCAAAAAATAATAATGATAACGTGCAGCATTTTCCTCGCCCCGTCGTTATCGCGCAATTAAAGCATCGAGCCCCCAGGCTGCAGCTCACTCGACGAGGTCACCAAGGAACGCAGCCCACACGATGGCCTCTAAACATTTCCTCTTGTCGACGTGCGCCACTCGGGGCCACGGCGCCGGCAAAATGGGCGCGCGCACGTGCGTGCTTTGCAAGGAGAGCTCGAGGGAGGGGGGAGTCGAGCAGTTATTAATGTTCACGCGGAACGCCCAGCATCAGCTGCGGCAGTGGCGAGCCTACGAAGGAGAATGAACGAGACAAGAAGGAATAACGGCGGCGAACGTATTTCCCAAAAAGGAGGAAAAAAAGAAGAACATATTCATACTCCTTGAGCTCGCGGCACGGCATCGATTCGTCTGGCTGCCTCCGGTCGGCCCCATAACGAGCCAAGGCGGAGGATAACGCCAGCGTCGGCGACGCGCTGTTTTGTTCTCCCGGGAGTCCGTGCCGGTGCGCGCACTCCGCTGCAACGCAGGCCCCGCGCCGGCGCTGTTTTTTCTCGAGGAAATCGAATCAAAAGGCGAGGCACCGCCTTCTCGAGATGACGCTTACGCCACGCGCACCTTCCACTGGCGGGCATCCAGGGAGAGCTCGTCCTGGAGGGCGGGCTGCACCGCAAGGCGGGCACACTACGCCCTTTCGCTATGCGGGCCTGCCTGCTCGCCGCCAGGCCTTTGGCGTCGTAGCGGCGTGCGCCGTAGCGCGACCCCGTTTCTTTCTTTTTTTTTTTCCCCTTTATTTCCTTTCGTAAGGCCACTGCCGTCTTGCGATGAACGAATGTTGTTTATTGGCGCACGAATGTGTACGTGCCACGCAATTCGTGCCGAGAACGACTATTAGGGACCTTTGCCTCTCGCGCTGCGGGGTCCTGTTTGCGAGTTTACTCCGTCGTTCACTTCTCGTGCTGTTGCTTCATGCTTGCTACTGGTTAATATTGCCGCCAGGTAGGGACCTCCAGCGCCAACCTCCTCCCGCATATTGCCTCGTATGAGTCAGCCAGAGCGTGCGCGAGTCTTGCTTTGCGAAATATCCGAGTGAGCCTGCCGATGTGCACATGTGCCCTCAATATTATAGGACGATGTATTTATTTGCGTTTTGGCCAGGCTGTGTTCGAGTGCTCGCTCTGTAGGAAACGAAGTTTTTTTTTTCTCTCCTTCATTTTACGTTAGCTTTCAATTACTGGTAGAAACCGGAAGCACTATGGAGGTGAAGGCGGGTAATTGCAATAATGGCTTCCTTCCGGCCTAACTGACCGGCGCTGCTGATACAGCTTAACATATAGCGCGACCATCAGACGATAAAATTTTGGCGGCCAAAATAAAAGACCAGGAGTTCTGATGTCCCGGCGCGCTCACATGGGCTATTTTATCGCTATTGCCAGAAATACGGAAGCCAGTTGGTTTTGTGTGCCCCGCAACCGGGGGTATTTTCTCAGCGCCTTTTGGCTAGGTTAAACGGGCGCATTTACTTTTCGGATTTGGTATACTGTGTAGGGGTGATACAGGGATGCTATAGAAGTGTTTGTGCAGGGGTGATTAAACTACCAAAAATAATAATCACTAGGGCAAGTGATCTCGTAGTTTTGTCATCTGCAAAAGATGCATCTGCGAAAGGCGAAAGAGAACTCAAGGAAAAAGATGGCCGATACATCAGTTGTTCGCACATTATTGCCAATGTATTTTCTTTTTGTTTTACTCAGGTTGGTTTATCCAACGGCACAATAGCGTATCAGAGCGAAAGGTATTCGATGTGAATCCATGTAACATAGGCACCTCTACCGTACCCCTGAAGCCCTAAAAACGGTGGTTAATGACTGAACCTAACGTGGAATAGGTGCTGGGTAGGCATCAGTGATTAAGAATCATCATTAGGCATTTGTTCTACGAAATCTTAGTAGTTTTTTTCGTCCTCCCACGACAGAACTCGTTATGCATTGTAACGCAGCGAAACATTGTAGCTACTGCCAGAGTAGCGAGACCGATCGATTTCATGATGTTGCTTTCTCCTTTAAGACTCCCTTATATCTTACAGCAGTACAACAGATAACTGCCAGCTACTGCAGAAGTGGACGTTTGCATATGCATACGCCCTGCGAAAGTCCTGTTAGTACTACAATCGGTACATGTTGCATGAATGATGGAAAGAACTAATTCGTATTATCGTGCTTACTTAGTAGACGTAATAAAGATGTTGCAGTGTGTAAGCACTCCCTCATATGCGCATCGTCAACCAAAAATAGTGAGGGCTGAGCAAGGGACTCAACTGTATAAGAACCTCGTACGTATAAATATAACTGTATAAAGCAACTAAGGGAGCGATTCTGATGCGAAGATAGCCGGGCCTCAAACGTCTCTATGGGGAAGCAGCAGAGGACAGGAAGACCTGCGGTGGTCTGAGTTTGTTATGTTACTACGATATGCGGGCACCGTCCGTTAGGGACGCCACAAAAATGACACGATATCTTTAGCGATAACAGTATCACGCCTTTATCAAAGTTTGTTTATATGGATGTGTCCTGCCAAGCACGCTGCACGTTACAAGAAGCGCATGCGTGGATTTCTTGTAGCACACCAGAGGCGCTGATTCCCCATAACGAAACCAATGATCTGGTAAAAAAAGTAAAATAAAACTTTTGTGTCTACCTTGTGCAGCTTATGGCACATGCGTGAAAGTTCTTTAAAGCCGGGCAATGGTCACATAAACTCGTTCAAGGCATTGCTCCACAATATGCCACCGCCACTATTCGCAGCTCCAGAATCCGCAGCTCGTGTTGCAACAGCGTTCAAATAAACAAAGATGGCTCCAATAAACAAAGCGCTGGGCTGGCGCTTCCGTATTCTGGCGTTCAATTGCCGCGTTTCGTTGATCGAGGGCGTTGAATCGTTGAAGGCGTTGAATCATCAAAGGCCTTGAGTCGCGGTGTTCTGCCGATAGCTTGCAATCGTTCAGGTTATATTGAACCGACCTGAACGTTTTCAATGACGAAACAGCGGAAGGAGCTGTGCTTGCAGCTCCTTCCGCTGTACAATCTATTCAGCGAGCCATATTCGAATTTAAAAAAATAAAAATAAACAAAGCTCCCTTAATAACGCCACGTAATGGTCGGAAAAGGCGACAATTCGCTCTTATCGGAACTCTCGAAAACGTGCAAGCGCTTGCACGTGGCGGCGGGTTCTCAGTTTTGGCAGCGGTCGCATTGAGTAATTTTTCACATAACTGAAAGCATGAAATTTTTAACTTCTATTGCACGGTATTCATACCGCCCACAAAACATCTTAAAACGTGCCATTTACATATTTTAAATGCGATGTTCGTATGAGTCATGGAAAGATAACTAAAACTTGAGAAAGGGTTAACTAAAAGGAGTAGCTTTAGTTTTACCCCAAGATAACCACGTGAGGTTTCCGTTAGTTATGGATGTCTTTTTTTTAGCGAATTCAGCTATATGAGTATAAAGGCATCGCTTGGAAGCGAATCTTTCGCAACAAAATTCAGCTGCGTGCACAGTGTAGAAAAGCGAAGCAGCAGTGTGCGGTTTGCATGTCGAATGCTCCAAAAACTGGAACAAGAGCTATTTCCACTAGTTCTTAGATTTATTTCTAAGAGAAAACTTACCAATGAGACGCAATGAATGACAGCACAACATACTCTGCATAAACCAATGAACAAAACCAGGCAAAGCGCACTAGCACCCATCACAAGTCTACTCCGGCTTCCCTACATTGCGCGCGTACAAAGGAGCGTCAGCGAGGTTATTCCCGCCGATTAATCTCAGCATCAGTAACACTAAGTGTATGACAGAAAAAAAAGCGTAACTAAATTTTGCGTCGGTTTCTAATCTATCGTACTTGCCTTAACGAAGCTACAATCCGCACTTAAAGAACAACACGTGATATTCAAGATAACCAATACGTAAATTCGTGATATACTAAAAGGGTCAAGAAAGTCGTCGCTGCTCGACGTGTTTCGAACAAACCAGCACAGCGTCAGTCATATTTTCCCGATGTTCAAGGGTGTAATTAATCGTACTCCGTTTCGTGTCGCCTCAGAAACGATATGTTGTTTCTCTCACTCGTTTTCTTTTTTCAGGGTTGAGCGCCGCTGCATGACAACAATTTAGGAACTATACAGCAATGTTTCAGCGAACGTCTTAATGTGGGAACTTGTTTCGCTTGAAAGCTGAACCTGTACAAGCTCCTTTCAGGTCCGTCCGCTAGGCGGCGACATGTGAGGCGGTGTTGCAAGTGTCAGGACTGAGAGGAAGCTTGCAAAAATTTATGACCTCTATTTTGAAAAAAAAAAAAAAAATTGCTTGTAAGCACGAAGATTAAATTGGGACTGGGCTGAAATTAGGACGATGCTAGTTTTAATGCGATTAGTGCTGAAGCAATGAGGCGACGCACTGTGTTGCCGCTGCTGAAATGTGTGTGAAGCGTGTGCTACCGCCGCGCTCTTTTACGCTTTCCTCAAGACACTCAGCGCCATCTAGCTGCGCCACTGCGAGGTCCGCGCGTGGCGTGGCTCAAATGGCGCATGGTCTATTTAAGTTATGAGTGGAGCAATTTTAAAGGATTTTTACTCACTTAAGAGCGGTACACTTCCAGTGACACATGCTCAGTGACCCAAGCTTACAGTAATGCACTTGGAAAGTAAATTCCCGTGTTTTACATGCCAAAGCAACGATTTTGCTTTGAGGCACGTCGTTTTGGGGTACTCCGCATCGATTTAGACCTTCTGAAGTTCGCTAACGTGCACCTGAATCAAAGTTAGGTGTTTACTATCGGTATTTTCGCTTTCGACGTCCATCGAAACCCTGTCGCCGCGGCTATAATTTCATCGTCCGGCTTAGTGATGGGCTTCTCCGCACCATATATACCCCGGATCATCGCTGAAAGAGGTTAAACACGCAAGCACGCATAGCTCAAATTGAATGAAATTCGCACAAACTAATATTCCACCAAAATTCACCCCCTTATCACTGAAATGGAACCCGGGTTCCTCAGCAGGGGCTTCCCCCATGCGTGCACTGAACAGGCTATATATCCGGAAGGTGCACGGACGGTTCACAAGGAGGTGTCGGCCCTTTGAACATTTCTTCAAGAGAAAGGATTGAGTGACACGTGGTGACTAATGAGACATGGACAGAGACGCTCGGGCGGAGCGATTGCCGGCCAGGTCTGCCAGGCTAACACCGCCTGTAGCCACAACATCACCATCACCAACAGCAGCCCGATACTGTATACATACTGGACTGCGAGAGCCCCTGTTGTCTAAGTAGAAGTGAAAAAGGTTCGGTGCAGATATAAGCGAACACACTGCCAACTGGTAGAAGGTAGTAGCAATCTGCATGCTGAGAACATCTTAAAGAAGAAACTAGGTGGCCAATGGCAAGGACCGTTCACGAGCGAAAAGCGTTATGGTTGCACTTGCAGATTCTCGGCGTCATGCCTTTGTTTGTTCGTGTCTGTAGATTTATTTCACGCTCTTTCAAGTATATATCTATGTGCGGATGTAATCCGTTTGCCTTTCGCGCCAACTTATGTCACAGGGCGTGCTTCAGTGGTCACGTGCCGCTCTTATACAGAAGCTCGAGAAAATCATCGCTGAAGTAAATGCCGGCTGGTATCAGAGCTATCGAATTTTTTAAGAAGCCAGGAGCTCTGGAAGAACTGTCTCACCTGCGCCATTTATGTGGCGATGTTCACTTGCAACCAGTATTTTCATCATCGCTGAGCATCAGGTAATTACTTTTAATAATTAGTCATCTTTTCAAATTTGCTTTAATCGCTGCATGCCAGTTATAGAGTTGTAGGCTGCCTTGCGTAACCCCGCATTCAAGCGTTTGCTTCGTGCTGAAAATCACATGATTTTTTTTTCCTTCGAGAGGAAACAAAAGCCCTCGAAACACGTGACACATGGAATAGACACGCGCTTGCGGGTCGCTGCTCAAGCGTTCCCAAGCGATATTTGATAGATACACAGATTTGATGTATTTGATGCATGCGTCTGTCGCCGCAGCGTATACGAGCTTCGCCATGTAGGATGCCTCGGCAGGTTTCACGACTGAACTGACAGTGAGATAAGCGTAAGCCTGGTGCTGCCATGTAGCATGGGTACCTGCATTTCGATGGAGGCGAAATGTTGAGGCCCGTGTGCTGTGCGATGTCAGTGCACGTTAAAGAACCCCAGGTGGTCGAAATTTCCAGAGACTTCCACAACGGCGTCTCCCATAATCAGAGCTGGTTTTGGGACGTTAAACCCCACAAATCAATCTAAACTGAGTGAATAACTACGAAAGACAACATGCCATTGTTGGCACTAACACAACAGCTCAAATAACGATTGCAACGCCAGCTCTGTAGCAAGCTTTTTAACATCAGTTACCAGCAGAGACAATGCCATGATATGACGCGCCCGATGCATGTTGCGATTATGCTGCAGGAGTTCCACGAGGTTATAGCGTCTTGCCATTTTATTTTACGAATCCTGTGACAGACTTAACATGTCAGTACATTGGCGCTGTATCAGAGTAGAGATTTCCCAAGATGAAGAAGTTAGGGGGTGTGCATGTCTAAATTTTCAGGCGGTTGGTGGTGGAGGAGAAGCGACAGTTACATTGAATTTTATAATTGTGTCGACATAGCGGCGTATACATAGGACTAGCGGCGTTCGTAACTCTTGAACTCATGACAAAGATTGCGAAATATTAGTACTTAACTTTGAGGGTCGCGGAATCGAATCCCGGCTGCGGCGGCTGCATTTCGATGGAGGCGAAATGCTGAGGCCCGTGTACTGTGCGATGTCAGTGCGCGTTAAAGAACCCCAGGTGGCCGAAATTCCGGAGCCCTCCACTTATAATCATATCGTGGTTTCAGGACGTGAAACCCCAGAAATCAATCATTAGTACTCAACTTTATGCACGTAATAATGTAGTACTTATAGATGGAACACTGAACAACGTGGTACTACGCATAATGCGTTTGATTTTAACGAAGTTAATGAATTTAGAGTTCGTACACGTAATAATCAGTCGAATGTATACAAGCACAGTTACTGTGTACGTCTCATTCTTCGGACTCTACCAAACGAAATTTCGCGCCGCAGGAAAAAGAAATGTTACATATTAAGGAGATGCCCTCATAAAAATAATTTTTGGTGTAGGAAAAACTATGAATTATAGCGTACAGCATGAGAAATGAAATTAAATGCGTGATTTCTTGTTGGATTTGACATTTCTCCATGGCACGCTCCTATTAGATTGTTATGCCCGTGTTCCTACGACCCTCCTTTTTTTTTTCTTTTTGTCTCCGCTCTTCTATCCCTCTTTAATTTTTGTTTCCTATCCCCTAGCGCAGAGTAGTAAACCGAAAGTTTATTTCTGTTTAACCTCCCTGCCTTTACTTCTTATCTCTCTCTCTGTATCTCTTTCGTGCCTGTACCTGCTCCCAGAAACTAATCATTGCTACTATTTTGCTACGCTTTGTGTGGTTCAGAAAATGTGGCCAATTTGCAGTTTCAGTAGAGCGTATGTAGTTTGGAAGCACAGCTTATGAGTTTTGAACCTATGAAATTTACATGATCAAACCCACGGTTACAGCAGTTGAGAAATTTCCGTCTTTTGATAAGAGACGAATAAGCTATTTAGCAGGAATATGTGAGAGACATTACCATACTACCGGAAACATATCCCGGATATCAACCACGCAACGCGATCCACGCAGCCCTGCACTGGGTCCACCTAAAACTACACCTGTGATCCCTATTGACGAACTCTACCTATTCTAGTGTATGGAGACAGGAATACTTGCAGAAGGTAGAGGTTTAACACCCTGCGGGGATCTTCCACGTTTTCTTCGTCGCTTTTCGCTCCCGTCTTGCCAAAATAACACAAATTTCAGCAAAGATCACACTTCAGATCATGTTGGTGCCTGAATCTCTACCGTTTGGTAGTTCTCTGAGCAAGCTGCAGTGGGATGGTTAGCGCAAAACCTTAGTGCACGCTACACCACCGAAAAATGCTTTTCAAAATCAAGTAGCACTGCACCGCCATATTTCTCGTATGACTCTTCCCAACTTCTTTTGTGGGAATACTAAACCTGCATTCTGGCTCTATCTGAGGCAGGGTTACCGTAGCAAAGATCGGTTACTCAGTATGTTGACCAGAAAAACTTTGCTATAATTTATATCGAGAAGGGAAGCTACGCATTTTATGTACGCACAGATGCAACAGGCCACACTCGTTGTGAACTTGTGCCCTGATATCGAAGTTCCCGCGGTAGGTGTACAGGCTGGAAGCGATAAAGTCAGCATTACATTTGTGCATGCGTCTCCCCAAAAAGAGATGTCAATTGAAAGGTGTTTACAAGACCTTTGTTGTCGTTTCCCAGCACCGCCCATAATTCATTATTTGCAGGCATCATGGAACCCAACAGAACAAGAAAGAGCAATGATAAAAACAAAGATGACCTGCATTCGATTTTCTCAAAAAGTCAAGAATGTTACACACAAACACGAATTTCGCGTGGCGTTTAGAGGGCTCAATAATCAAAAAAAAAAAAAATGTGCAGGTGTTACAGACGGGGGAAAAGAGTCAGCACGCGTGATGTCTGCTGCGTTAGAAAAGCCACAGAGTTCACACTGCGCAGAAAATCTGTTGTTTATGACAGTCCCTTGTTAGTGCGGCGCCAGATACATCGGTTAGACAGGACAGTGCGTACGTTAATGAACGCCCAAGGCAACCCCGCAGCGCTAGATAGCTAGCTATAGCTAGCGTTGAACGTGACACCCACTTAAAAATCTTTATAGGCATTGTCAGCAGTCCGTTTGCTCGCCGAGACCGAAAAAAGAAGAAGAGCAAGATTTTTCCTTAACAAACGCTGCTGATCAATCAGCAAAATATATTGTTCAAAGCTTTCATATACATCATATCAGGAACACGTGTATAAATAAGGTATGGGCGACTTTAAAGTGCTGTTAATTGATTGCCTGAGACCGCTTTCGGACGCTACATAATTTTTGCTACTAATCTTTTATTCGTTTTTAGTCGGGGAGTTGAAATCTGTTCACTTGACATGCGAAACTGCGTAAAAATGTTTATAAGAAGTTTTTTTTTTTTTTTTTTTCACTAACACCTTGGGGGCAGTTGTTTATACAAAGCGCTCTTCCTCTTTTTTTTCTTTCTTTTTCACCGACCTTGTTTGTTAACAGATTCCGGTAAAACGATTCTACACCGCTCAGAATTACGTCGCATCAATACGATTATCAATATCAGCACAAAGGTCACGGTCATGCTATTTCACACCCTGAAGTGGTGGGCGACGTGTATGGCGAGACCCATCAGAAGTGCAGTAATTCAACAAGCTAAATACCTGCGATGGCTTCGAGTCACGCGACTGCAAGATGAGCTGGCCACGTGTCGTGTGCACCATAATTACAGCACTTGTATGCCGTATAAATGTCCACTGAAGGTCGACAGGTAATCTGGAGATGTCATTCATAAACGACGACAAGTTTGCATGCGGCAATACCCGTCAAGCAGCCGCCCTTCCATTCGCCTCTGACCTCTCTCTTCTTGTGGGTCACAGTACGAAGGATCAGCGCTACTTCATCGTCAAGATCTTAGAGAAGCGGCTGGAGTGCCCCAGGCAGCGGCGAGTGTCAATGTGAAATATGAGAGCGTGTGAAATACAAGACGTCAGCCACGTTTTGGCTGGAAGCGGCGAACTTGTCTGTGTGTTAGTGAAATGCGAAAAGGGATACAAATATTTGTCGTCTGCTTTTATTTTGAATTGGTAAGTTGACTTTTGTTTGCCCTCGTCAATCTTGAAAAATTTTTTTTCGTTTACCTCATGGCATTGCGAAGAACCCGTTTCATTGCAAAAATCGGCGAGTAATATATGGTTTCAGGGCCCCTTTAAGTTCTATACTTGCACTCCGTTTTGAGAAGACGTAACAACTTCACGCGCATTCTTCCCTGGTAGTTGCCTCAGTGATGCGCAAGTGTTTTCTACTGACCACTTCCTGTTTCGTAGTTATATAATGCTTAGTCGAGGCGAGTAGCGCTCAGTGCATTGTAAGCATGTGCGAAAAGTATTTTTATTACCTACTTCTCCCAGCCAATCAGAACCAGCAGCGCACCCAGCATAGGGATGTCACATTCGCGCGAGAAGAGGCCCCGCCACGGTGGTCCAGTGGCTATGGTACTCGGTTGCTGATCTGAGGGTCGCGGGATCGAATCCCGGCCGTGGCGGCTTCATTTTCGATGGAGGCGAAATGTTGAGGCCCGTGTGCTGTGCGATGTCAGTGCACGTTAAAGAACCCCAGGTGGTCGAAATTTCCGGAGACCTACCACTACGGCGTCTCTCATAATCAGAGCTGGTTTTGGGACGTTAAACCTCACAAATTAATCAAATCAGTCAATCAATACGCTCGAAGAAAATGTTGATGTACGACACTGCAGTCAGCGCGGAAGCCGAAAGCCGATTTCAGATAAAAAAATTAAAATATAGTGGGCCTTCATATCGCCCCTCTCACTGGTGGTACGGTCATAATTGAGCATCACATCATGCGAACGTACACTAAAAGCAACGTGTGTAGTTCGCGTTTCAGGGCCCCCTTAATACGAAGTTACAGTGGTTATCGTTGAGCGTAGGCGTAAGACGCATTGAGGACATAGGACTTGCTCGGAAGGCGTTAAAGCTACGTTCACAAAAAAGGTTGCTGGAGACCTTCGAGGTCTTCTAAAAGAAGCCGTGTTCAGTCACTTTCAATCTATACGGTCACCAACTCACCTGCCTTGTGTGGCAGAAGGACTCAGCAGTCCAGCCCTCCGTCATACATCGCCTCCGCAAGAGCCCATCACGTTTACAGGCATGACTACAAGGTCGGACATGCCGCGATGCCAGTATGTACGACTAGCTATATACTCAGGTCGATAATGGCCATTATTTACTGGGGTGTTGTGAACGGTAGATCTACATTAGCAAGGCGGAATACTTTGATTAAATGCCAATTCTCACACAAAATACAAAAAAGTCGTGCGCAAGAAGCCTTGTAGCGTCAGCGGTGGTGGCTTATATCTAACCGTTTTATTTACCGTAAACTGGGCCGAGATTTTCACGGGAAAAATTTAAACTGAAATTGAACGCAATAAACGCAGATTCGAATGTAATTTTCAGCTATGAGACCGCCGAGACACGTTGTAGTGCCTAAGAGAGATGCAGATTGCAAACCTAGGAAATTAACTCCATAATTAAAAGATGGTAGTTAAAAAAAACAAAACAAACACCCTGTATCGACGAGAAACAATGGGCTGTAGCAAGATTTCGCGAAGTGCGGTCGCAATATATTTAATGTAGGCCATTCACTCTGACAGCTTTTCTTCGTGGTTTTCCTAGGCACGCTCATAGCGTTTTTTCCATGGTTTTCCGATACGATTTGAGGAATTTTACAGTCGAGCTATAGGGGACGCACAGAATGCAAAGCTCTCTTTGTTGGTGCATCTGAGTAGTGACACTATATGCTCGACAAATGTTTATACGTACTTGAATTTTTTCTGAACTCCGGAAAATTTGCGCCGAGGTTAGCCTAAGAAAACTGTGCAATGATCTAGACTATATGGCATTTCGTTCCATCCATAAGACAATCAGATTTCGTCGCCAAACGTTGCTAAACATGCAACTTGAAAGTCGTTCACAGAGAGGGAGTGTTGCCAGTGGTATAAGAACCACAAAACCACAATTTTGTGTAATACCTTACTTGTGTGAATTAGAGTGCTGTGTATCGAAACGCCAATAAATTATTGAAGCGTTTAAGCACCTTACAACGTACAATGATGTATGCGCAATATTAATAAAAACGTGTTCAAGCGCATATAATTTAGAAACGTGCTCGTTAAAATGTAATAACATATACAGTAGTAAACGTGACCGCAGGAAAGCTATTACTCGTTGCGTCGTTTCATACGCAAAGATAATTATAGCCGAAAACTTCACTATGACTTCTCATTAAAGATACGGGATTATACTTGGCATTTGTTACCTTTTCTTAATTTACTTTGACCCTGCGTGGGAGATTCAAATCATATTGGTTTAATTTTATTGCTGCTAATATGAGCATACGTCTGTTTCTGACCCGAAACAATATATTCAGAATTAAGCAAATCATGAACGCAAACTTAGTGACAGAATTTTTTGAGACCTGAGTAATGTAAATGTGTACACTGTTTTCTTTTTTTCCTTTAAATTTGGACGCTTAGACAGGTTATAAGTCAATAAAAATAATGAAGGACACGTAATTATTGCTGTCGACTTAGAATGAGGCATCGGAGCTCGCTTGTGTTTGTCTTCGCAAAACGCCGCAAAACAAACAGCGTTTTTGCGCTGGGAACGAACCGACAGCTGCACTACGCGCACCCTCCAGTGCCAGAAAAAAAAAAAAAAAAGGCATGTTGGCCCACAAAGCGCACTCACTCTGCATGTATACTAGGGCACAGCCAGTCACGCAACACGTGATTACAAAGGGACCTGCCACATTGTTTCTCGGAAACTCCTCTCTGAAGGGACAGCCCTAATGGTCGCGTGTTAGCACCTATTGTTACAGAGAAGAAGAGACCGCTGTATGACGAGCGCGTTTTGTCGCCCTGGCAACGTTGATATTTTACTTTATGATTCTGTATCCGCTGGACTGCTCTCTTCTGCGAGGAACGAGTGAAATAAGTGCGAAAATTACATAGAAGTAGCGCTACGTATAACGACGTGTTTGCGTTTTGCTTCGCTTTACTTCGCGCATAGCAAGCAACGCGGACGACTTGGCGATGCCTCCAGCTTAAAAAAAAAAAAAATCATTGACAGTTCAGCCGAACCTATAATATAACGCGTAAAATATTTGTCAATGCAGTAAAGGAAAGAAATTAACTAAGAGGGAGAGCATACGACAATGCATTCACAGGGCGAGCGCTGACAGATGCCGATTTAATTTGGGAAAAGTAGCACAGCTGGTGAACAACCATATGCGCATTCACGCAGCGGCTACGTTGTTAACATGCCGTCTCGTAAAAAAGCAAAGAAAAGGTGAAATATAGAATTAAAGGGATAAGCTACGTTCAACGAGATTAAATCTGAATGCACTGATGGGTTGAGCTTCATTGGCGTTCAATGAATACTAAATCAAAATCAACGCCTTGAGCTGTTACCGAGGTGTTCGCCACCGGGTATTTTGCTTTCGAAGTAAAAGGTAATGTTTTTCTTTGTGTTTTTAATACCAATATCATGATGTTCGGATAGCTGGCTCTAACGTAGCCTACCTTCATATGTTTCTACATCTAAATAAAATAGAAATATTGTGTTATTCAAGCTCCAGAATACTTCGAATACGTATAGCTGACAAAATATTCGCGTATCTAGATACAGGAAATGTAGGCTGCGTGTACATTATATAGAAACGTTGTAGGCTATATAATTATCTTTTTCTTTTGCACTTGCCCTTTACAACAACAAACACCAACAAGCTAGATAGAAACGTTGTTTCTCATTGTGTGTTGCGAACTTTCACCAGGGTAGCAAAACTAGTATCACGGTTGTGTGGTTGTACACTTTAGTTCCGATTGTTCTATGGCGTTGAGGCATTAGAAATTAATATTTAACGTGACATATCAGTTCCTAAGATATGCATGCAAGTTCGTCGTTGTTTATGCTATCTTCACTAAATTAATAACAGGTTTGATCTTTCAATTCACGAAACGATACCCAATTTCATGTTTCTATCTCCTCTTCATTATTCAAAAGTATCTCACACGCGATAATAGCATAAAGTCTATCATTACTTTCTTAACTGTGTAAAAACTCACTTTTGAACAAACTGAACCCAGTAAATGTGCCGCTCACGTTGAGCTAAGCCCCACGGGTTAAACACTAAGCTATATGGTGCGAAGGAAAGGCTGCACCGCCGCCTGTTTTGACAGAAAAGTATAACGAACATACCCAGTTGCTCTTTTTTCGTAATAATATGCAAATTCACTCACGGCGACAAAGAACTTGGAGCATTATGGGCAACTTTATTTTTTCTGAACCATTCATGGGGTTCGGTCTTTAACCTTCCATAACGAATAAAAATAACGAGGCCTGCGTGAAATACGCAGCGCAGTCACAACGTGTAAGATAGCTGAAGGAGCAGCCCTTTAGCAGCACTTCAAAAACTCTTTCAGGACGCCCGATGAAAGCATTGCTCTGTAAAGGTAGATTTTTCATGAAGGTACTGTAGCTGTGAAACTAGACTGAGTAGTAGAAGTAGTGGTTTCCATGGATAAATTGAACAATAGTTCGATTCCTTCACGGGAAAACGTTGCAACGAAACGTCGCCGCGAACACCCTCAAGTACGAACTGCCGAAAACGAGGCCAGGCAGCAACGCCGCCAAGACCTTCAGGTGCGTGCACCCGCGAATGACGCCCTAGAGCATCGCTGGGCAAACCTTGAGGTTCGCGCAGCCGAGGCTGAGGCCCTAGAACTTCGAAGCGCGTACCCTGAAGTAGGTGCAGCCTAAAATGAGACACGAGAACTTTGACGCCTGGACCCGCAGGCGGCGGGTCATGTGTGAAGCTGTGTAGGTTCACGCATTGCCACGTGTGCAGCTACTTAGGCTCATACAGTGCAGTTGGTTGGGTCACCAACAAACGTCACACCACGTTAATTAGCGCGTAACTGAATGTGTTCAGCAGAAGGACGTGTTACTGGGCGAGTTGGTATTGGCTGAATGAAATGTTACAGCGGTAAATCACACACACGCACGCACACACAATAAGAACACATAGAAATCGCGACAGCGCCTGTCCTGTTTTATAGTGTTCTTCTAGTGTGCGTGTATGACTTAGCGCTGCAACATGTCATTCAGTGAATGTGTGCAGGTGTTATGTATACGAGATGAACCTGATGGGTATTGAAGATGGCCGCCAGATACAATTATAGGAGCAAAGGCTCGGACGAAGTGCGTGTGTGGTGCGGCTCGCGCTATCGCCAGCCCGGACCTGGGACTTCGCTGTATGCTGCTGGGCCCGGCTGCAGCGGCGGACATAGAATGTCTCGCTGGATGACACTGCGGCTTGCGGCCAAGGCGAGGTGGTCTCCCACAACCTTTACATTGAAGGCTCAGTACTTCCAGCAAAATGTCCTGGAGCAGTTAGTCGTGACAGCTCCTCCAGCTTACGCTGTGACTTTGCTGCATATTTCTGTCAGACCTGGCAGTTTTTTTTTTTTTCATTTTTATTAGAGCGAACCAGTATAAAACTCGCCCATTCCGTCTGCTCTCAGAAACACCAATGAGCTAGGGTGTAAGCCACATACGACTGATTCAATGCTTAACTTTACAGCCTACGCCAGATGGCATGCACGTGTTGTTCGACTGCCAAATGGTCCTTGTTCGAACCCCAAGGCTCCGGTTCGACTATAAAAATTCAAGAGTGCCAAATATCTGTGCTTGAAAATCCTCCTTGCCCATTACGCGACAAAGAGCTTGTAGCGCAACTGCCTCTTCTAAACGTGACATAGCAAATTTTATCGTGGGATCACAGACGGCGATCAAGCTCCCGTCCTCGTCTTAGGCGACTTCAACGGGGATACTTCGCGACCAGCTGGCAGTTGGCTGCCATCTTTGATTCCCAAACGCTCGTGATAGAGAGCTATACCGACGTCAGTGTGCCACAGACCATGCGGAACTAGTGTTCGGTCTAGGCGTTTGCTGAGAATCCCTCCAGAGTCGTCGCCGAACCTTTGGTTGTATACCACAGCGTCTGCAAGGCACTCGTAACTTGCCCTCATAATCTACAGGGTGGCCGATTGTGGCTTCCGAAATGTATGTATTTACACCACCACTTTCCGCGTATGTACGTGGCTCAAAATGCCCTATAAATTACCAAGTGTCAAAACGCACACCATACACCATAGCAGCAACGGTCATATTTTCCTTCGCACAGCACATAGGTAATTAGTGGGCTTCATCTCAAATGCCAATAGTGGTAGTCAAGGTATTGTTTTAAGTTGTTCCGCATGTCGAGCTGCTATTGGGGTGGTAGCTTAACGATGATTACTAGTGTCTTCGGCGTAACGGCGAGCAGGCGGCGGGAACACAGGCACAGCAAACCTTAGTTTAAGTTCTTAACTGCTACCGCGGTAAAACTATAGCTGATAGTACAGAGCAAAGAACTTGACTTTACCAGAATATTCTTAAAAAGACAAAGAAGTGCATGCGGGATCAAAAACGGAAGATACAACCAATGTATGCCTTAATCAACACCCAAATGTTCATTCGCGCGAGATATATTTATAGAGGACACGATCGGGCTTCAAAGCTTCCATAAAGCATATTTACTTTTAGAGTTGCAATGTTGCGTCGCTCGAAGTCATGTATCTGTCACACGAGCATTTGAAGAACGTTAAAATGATTAACTATTGTGCGATAGCTCATGCGCGGATGCACCAAGGGGTTGCTGGAGGGATATCTTTCCATGATGAACTCTAGTTGCTAGTTCCAGCTTCGTCCTGTTACCTTCATCGTTTTGTGCTCTGTGTTTTTCCGTGGGATTTGAAACCGTCAACATGTACCGAGTGGCCCAACCGCCTGACCACTTTGTTAGTTCAGCTGATTGTGTACTGACAGAACGGCAAGTTTTTCTGTATGGTTTTATTGTGTCTCTATTGTTACTAAGAGACTACCGATTTTGTCTGACATTATGGCCGTAACAGTTGCTGCGCCTCCGAAATGCAGCTTCTTATTATTATACTTCGGCTTAGCAGCTGGTAATTTTGTCCTAGTGGCTTCGTAATGCCTTTAGAGAGAACGGCACATTTTGATACGTGATGCATTGAATAATATGGTCGAAAGCATATGTGATCAAAGAATGATGACCTAGGCGATTAAATTTTATTAGCCTTTGCATTTACTGATTCGCATTTGTGCGGTGGGGAAAGAGAGGAAGGTGGAGAAGCAAAAATAAAGAAAATGATCTCAGTTACAGAATTAATTTCCACACTTTCAGTGCTGCCATGCCAGTTCACTATAAAAATACCATCCCTGGCTCAAAATAAATATTATGTTCCTTTTAGCTTTATACCTCGGCTGCCCGCTGACACCTCGGAAACATACGGAACGCAGCGGCAGTGCCAGGAATTCTTGAGTAAAATTTACTTAACGTTTAAGTGATAGTTGTATAAGCAGCATCGCTCCCCAATTCGTTAATGTTGATGTGAATTTGAGAACTTAGCCAATTCGGTTGCCGTGAGGGGCAGAAAAAGAATGCTACGAATACAGTTTTCATGGTGAACTACTTTTATATCCGACGCATGCCCACCGGTACTGTGTGTTGAAGATGATTATGCGATTGCCGACGTTCAACAGCTACGTAAACTCGGAAAACTTCAGGCGTCACGAACACGATCCCTGTGGCTCATATCGCTTTTGATAGCTCGCGCATTTGATTTATCACAGGTAAACGTTAGCAATTCGAGAACGTACCCTTGCTGCAGTATTTTCTGTTATGTTTGCAGACAACCTGCATTGCTATACTGTATTACGTCCAACCTATGCCCGTGTTGCAAATGCGTTCTAAAAAATTGTGCAACATGGCGGTGCATATGCGATGCGCATTGGCAACACTGGTGCTCACCCTCACCTAATGCCATATGCCCCTTTTAGAAAGCGCGTGGTTCAGAGCCCAGAATATGGACGCTGCATTTGAAGTCGCGTGGGATATTATTGTTGAAGACAAGATGTACCAATTTTTAAAGCTATATGTGTAGCGAAATTGGAGGCGACGCGATAAAACCAACGGATTGATTGTAAGATGCAAAACCAAGTCTATAGTTGAACGGCGAAGTGCCTAAATGGAACTTGCTTAGCCATTTCGACGTGAAACCCCAGAAATCGATGCTTAGCCACTTCGCCAGGGGTATATATGACCGAAAGCGCTCGCTTTGACGACACGTAGCTGTGTGTATGCAAGATGAAAGCACTAGATCTCTCAGACGCTTAACTTTAATACCGACGTATGACACGACGTGGATACGCAACAGCACTTCTCAGAAGAGTCGCACTGAGACAGGGACACCACGTGCGAAATGAACGAAGTAAGGCCCACCTTGCTCTTTTCATTTCGCCCATGGAAAAAAAGTACTCAGCTATAGACTATGCCGAGTTTGTATAGCATGTAATAGCTTACCGTAATCCCTGGTAAGGGGACATATCCTTCTTGACAGGCCACTCTTCAGATTATTCCACAGAACGCGCATCATCCCGAGAACGCCTTGCGGTCCTAAGCGTGCCACATGGGACGCAGGGCGCAAGCTCGCGCACACCGAAGAGGGGCCCGTCGCCTCAGAGGCAGCGAGGAGCAAGACTGCCGCGGGGGTCCGCGTACAAGAAGCGCGCCGGGCCCCTTCCAGGCGAAGCCACGTGTGCGGAGCCGTGGAACGACTCAGCCAGCGGTTCGTCGGGGCGACGTGCCTGAGCAGCGGTGCATCCTCTGGACATGTCTTTACGGTTGCCCAGCGCCGCATCGGAGCTTGTCAGCGCCGGCGGTGCGGGCAAGAGGCGGCGGATGAACAACGTTCGCCTCGATTAATGGTGCGAACAGCGGAACCAACCTTGGGCCGGCTGACGGCTTCCCGCGGGTTTCTGCCCCACCGAAGACGTGCCACGGTTTCTTGCTTCGGTGCCGACCGCAGCTTCCCCCGGTCTCGATCGGCTGCCGCCGTCAAGGCGTCCACTCGAGACGGGCACGCTCGCCGAGCGCGCGCTCGAGGCAGGCTCGGTGCATGCGGTGCGCGCGTCTCGGCGCCGTGACTCTCCGGCTATACGGCACTTAGCGTAGGCGGTTACTTAGCTTAGTGCGCGCTAAGTAACCTGGGCGGGGGATGTTCCCGACGCAGTTTGTCAATAACTGATAAGATCTGCAAAAAGTAATGAACGGCATCGAATGTGATATTAGCATCATCGATGAAACAAGAAAATCTGTCGCAAGAGATGCCTGTCCAGAATAAAGCAAACAGTTTAAAAAGAAGTGTCGCTTCAGGGTGGTCATCTACCATCGAATAACAAAATGTGTCGGAATAATGGACTTGCAAGAGATGATCAAATCAATTATTATTGCCTCTGCTCAAACTTGACTACACGCGAACTACAGTTTCACTCATGTTTCGTAATGTGATACTGTATAGTGTCAGCGCTTCGCGTCCTGTATCGTTTTCATAAAGGGGCCATAAAAAAAAAAAAACAAAAAAACTTCAATGTCCCTCTATGATGGCCAGTATTGATTTTCACATATCGATTGGTTTTATCCTGAATGGTGAAGAATTATTAAGTTTGCAGTTTGTTACAGCATTTTGCACGCAGTAAAGGGCGTATGAAAATGTGAGACCAGAAATAGCTTCTCGTTGTGCCCATACATTTACGCAAATGAATATGCATTCCCTGGCGATGTGTTTACTCATTGACGTAGTCTTGGGTGTTAACCACATCTATTCCGACTCAAACTGATTTTATTGATTTGTGGGGTTTTAACCACGATTTGACTATGAGAGACGCCGTAGTGGAGGGCTCCGGAGATTTCAACCACCTGGGGCTCTTTAACGTGCACTGACATCGCACAGTATACACGGGCCTCAACATTTCGCCTCCATCGATAGGCAGCAGCCGCGGCCGGGATTCGATCCCACGACCTTCGGATCAGCAGCCGAGTGCCATAGCGACTAGACCACCGTGGCGGGGGCTATACCGACACAAAGTGTATATAATAC
This sequence comes from Hyalomma asiaticum, assembly GCA_013339685.2. Lineage (NCBI taxonomy): Eukaryota > Metazoa > Arthropoda > Arachnida > Ixodida > Ixodidae > Hyalomma > Hyalomma asiaticum. The sequence goes on along the minus strand of CM023481.1, from coordinate 115,450,009 downwards.
AATAGTCCTTGTGAAATGTGGAAGGAGAATAATTTATTTCGTCTCCCCACTATAGTAGGATTAATGTGTCAAGTCAGACGCTTTAACTATCACTTTGACTATCCCACATCGCAAGGATGTCCGCGGGAACTTGGCCATCCCGACGCACGTTTTTTCTCAAGTACTTGCACAACACAATACTGCCTAGCGTCAGTTATCCGACCAATAGCTTATTCATAACGTTGCAATCGATGTGTGACATAAATATAAACACAATATTATTTTCGACTTCTTGATAAAGTATAGCGTCTACGATTGCTTGTTGACTTTATGACCAATAAATAATTGATTATTTAAGCATGGACATAATCCAAAAATCTTGACTGCTGAGAATGGTATCAAGATGATATTATTGAAGGCGGAGCGGAATAAAATACGTGTCGTTTGCATTTAGTAGCATGCCTTCGGAGAAGGCGTTGGTTGCGTCAGTCTGAAACACTCTGTATTACTTGTAACACAACAAAAGAACAACAGAAGTAACAGAACAAGTACTGTTCGTAGATTCTGATAGCATAATTATTCTTGGCAAGGAATTTAGCTGTTGAGAAAAGCCTTTATGAAGCTAATTAGTGTAATGTAAAGAAGAAGTTCGAGGCCAAGAAATGGTCGTTGCAGGGCATCGCGCCATGTATAGTATATCTAGCTCTGTTAGTTAGGAATGACATTCTGGTTTCGGGGATATCAAAATTATTGAATCTGGGCCAACAGTTTCGTTTATCCGAATTTAAGGGACCTTGAAACGGTTTTGGTGATTTTGTACAAAAGCACTGCGTCAATATTTGCATACCAATATCAGCGCTCTGCGCGTGTAATTTGCTACAAGGTTATATAAATACGCGCATCATGCAAGATCGATGCGACTCAACCTAAAGAGTTCCCAACCGTCCCTGCACATGGGCCGTGCAATGGGGCACGCAACGTTTGGCTTTCCCGGCTGACGTCATAAACGCTGAAAAGCCAGCCAACGTTATCGTAGCGGCAACTGGCGGTGCACACTGGCGTCGCCGGCGCACACCTACAGAGGCAAGTACTATTGAGGCTTCGGCACAGTGACCACCATGTGAGGAGCAGCCGTCGCTAGCGTGCACCCCGTAGTTAAGCGAGCTCAGGAGGAACAGCAGTGGTAAGGAGGAAGGAAACAGACACAAGCCCATAGCCGCCTTGGAGCAACGTGCTTCACTTAATAATGGTATAAATGATTTGATAATGATCAGTGACACAATATCAAAAAGCCGTTTTAGAAATACTTTATGTTCCTTAGCAATAATTAAGCTACGTAAACAAGTCTAAGGCCCTCCCGGAAGCTAAAATAACGCAGTGCATTCCAAATCTGAAGAAGCGTCAGGCAACGAGCCATTGACAAACCCATCTCGCCGACTATAGAAGAAAGAACGCTATTTTAGAAACTCAGCAAGATGTGACTGCGTTTTACAGCGTACTACAAAACATACATGTCAATGATCTGCGATTTACTAACCCGCCTATTTAACATAATATTTTTCCCGAAAACAAACGACTTTCGCAGTCTTCAAGTCATGGTGCAGGATCTAAGTGTTCTCCTGGAAGTCCTGAAACAACCGAACATAAATATTTATTTCTGTCAATTTCTAGATCTGAGATGTCAGATCAGGACGAGCGCATGAAGAGGTGCTGATGTTATTAATGAACTTTTGTCTAATTAATTGCGAACATTTAGCGGAATGAATCATGTCAAGTGTGGACGTTTCTGCACGACCTTTTGACATTTTGTTTGGATCGATGGTTCAGGTTTGCTTGACGACAAGTATTTCGCTGCTGATAGCTGGTCGTTTCGCACTCCCTTACAGTGCCCGTATTCGCAATAACATCTTTTGATAAAAATTTTTGTAAGAGAAAATCTCAGGCAATATCGGCGCTGGACATATCATTAGCCAAGCCATTTGAGCAAACGTAAAAATCACTTATGAAAGAGAAGCTTTGTGAATTCGGCCTCAGATCTGCTTAAGCGGCGCTACTGAAGCTCATGTATCCAATTGGTAAAGCTTATCGTTCGCAAATGAGGTTTGCTCTTGGCCGGTAACCTGCGCTGATATTATACCCAATGTCACGAACTGCTGGCGCTTACAGCTGCGAGCAGGTTTAGCGTAAGTGCTTTTGAAAGCATAGACCGAGTTTTTTGAAAAAGGCAGCCGTAAGAATTACTGAAAGTCCAGCACTTCCTACTAAAAGCATTGTAGTTATTACGAACAACTCCTGTGCATGGACCACCGTATTCTCATTTGAATTGCTTTGAACACATTCGACGAAAACTCCGCCTCCTGTTTGATTATTTTCTTGAAAGCGCGTTGACTGAATTTGGAATGTTTCTAATTCTTTATGCATTCGTCTCCCCAGGACAGTGCCGATCTATATTAATTGTTGTTTTCTGTTGCTATAATCCCATTTTCTACTTCATTCCTGACACTTTGACTTTGGCGTGAAAGATGGTATTTGTGTAGACTAAGCGACAACGTTAATGCGATATGCTTTCATTGAAGACATTAATAAAATGCAGAAAATTGCATTAGTTGAAGCTTAAGAGATACCTTACGATAAATTTTATGCAAGTGGAGGAACTCCTTCAGGTGAATGACAGTGCAACTTTAATGAAGCCCTATAAACAAAACAATTTAATGTGTACAAGCATCACTTTGAATGTGTACATGAAGGGGTTGCTACGCTTCGAAATAGCGTTTTTTTTATATAACTCCTTGTTGACGCAGTAAACTTCATTGGTCGGGTGTGTAAATATTTCTGCAGATGTTAAAGAAATGTAATCAATATGCAAATGTCGTTTCATCACTCGCGCTTTCTGCAGTATCACTGCTTGGATTGCGGACAACCAATTAACCATCTGGAGAAAAATCTGTCATAGATCTAAGCGGAGGGTCTTGCATGAGGCCAGCAAAAAAATTGCTGCTGATAAATTGTGAACATATACATCTTTTTTAATGGAATATCTGTGTAGTTATTGCTACAAAATATTTATGTAGCCGTCCATAAGTATCGCTGAAGTGATGTTTCGGCGCTAGCCTGTGAAACTTTCGGAAAACTTTTGGTTGAATTTGAGACATTTGACCTAATTTTTGTGAGGATAGTGTGTGCCTTACTTCGTGGGAAGAGCATGCCCTGCCCACAAATCGTACATGGAGTGACTGCAGTCACTCCCTGTACGATTTTCATCGTTACTGGATACACGCAACGATACACGTTACTGGATACACGAAACCGACCATTTCGGCTACGTCAACGTTCGTACACAGCTGCGTTGTGTATCAACCGACGCTGATGGTTCGAGTCCCGCAAAAGCAACAAACGGAGTTTTTCAAGCTTTTTTTTTTTTTTTAATGTAGAGATATACCAATTTCTCACTTCCTCAAAAGGGACCCCTCAATATCTCGAGGAGGTCGTGGGTTCGAGTCCAAGTGGTTCTGAAATTATACGTATAGACGTAGGATCTAATGGAATTACAAATGACACCTTTCTGTCTCTACTTACAGTGGAGATACGGCCCCTATTGCGACGATTCAGCATGTAATTGGCTTTTTAATCAATGTTTATTAATTATTATCGACGGTAATTAAAATGTTTTGGGCTTCGCTATATCACCTAAACCCCATACCACTATATCAAACCACCAAGTAGAACCAATTGCCCCTTTTTTCAGGTTTTTTTTTTTTTTTTAGTTCTAGAATTTCCTCTCGGTGTCACGAGAGGTCAATTTTCGGACGTTACACTCATGGCGAGAGTCATAAAAGTACGCAGTTTTTCGTAGTAATGCACCCTCGTGCACTCGTCAGCCTTCCCGCTGCATTACGACATTCCAGGTTAAAAGGAACTGCTATCACTATGAAGTCTTCAGTGAAGCAGTATCCATGTGCTATACCTTCTGCTATTTTGCACCCGAAGCGCAAGGAACAGGCAAGAAACTGGAACTCATTTTATCGGGCTTGATCTACGCATTTATACCGCTGTAAATGACGCTATAACATTGCTCGCTTCATTTCTCAAGGTACTGTTACAGTTCTCAGAACAGCTGTTGTAATAAATTATTTTGCGGAAGTTGAGGCCAGGCAATATTTTGGCCTGATTTCGAGGTAACGAGTATACAGTGATACCAAGAAATGAAAACTACTGAAATGCCATTTCAGAGCTTACACGAAGTATACAGAGAAATGAGTTGGGTCGAATTGTCATTACACCGAGCGGAAAATTATACGGCGTGCAGTTTTCTTTTCTTTTTTGTGTGCGTGGGCACTAATTGTGCAAAACGCTCTATTTTGTCCAATTTACGGGAATGTGTTTTGAAGGTACCAATGGATTGATTTATTGGACAGTGGACACCTACTTAAACGAAACTGAAAGCGACTGAAAAGTATGTTTCGTTTATTGGAAGTTTTGTTTAAGCGCAGGCAACGAAAATCACCAAAAACCACGCATTCGAAAAAAAAAGACAAGAAAAAATACGTCCAAGTGGTTAATGTTGCAGCGGTGAAAATGGGCGCTTTCGATATTGTCACTTCTGTTGCACAACTCTGCGTTCATGTGGGAAACAGATTTCAAATAATTTTGCTAGTCGCTACACTCGAAATAGCACTGTAGGCTTTCGAGCCCATTTTTTTTTTTTTTCCATCTCGTTCGAAAGAGTAGCATGCACTGGAACAATAATAGCCATGCGCCTTCAGTCGCTGGAGTCATGGCATCCGCGGCTGAAGATTTTATTATGATTTTTGTCTCTTTGCAGCAGGTAACCAAGACATCATCGGACGTTGTGACATGCACGAAGCAATATGGCCAACACCTGCAGGCGCAAAAAGCGATAATAAATAATTTAAATAAGCAGTTACCCGAAGGATTAGGGACAGGCTAGTGTGCCATGTTCAGGACATGGTGATGATCCAAAGCTTCTTGAACTGGAAAGCAAGGAGGGGAAAGGGGGGGGGGTTCCCATCTCGTACGAACTTCTATTGCTTTGCAATACGCGCTTATTCTCAATCGCTTTCTCCATATAGTACTTCTTCTGAGTCATCACTTCTCTAACGGAGTTAACATGATTATAGCACCTCCGACATCTCCGACTTTGACGAACTTACCAGCAACAGCCTTGTGCTTATATTTTTCGCGCATTCATAGCACTACCACTCGACATGCTCTTAAATTTTTTTGATGCTTTGTGCTGATCATTTGTGTAAGTGGTACTTTCAACCAAAATTCACCAGAAACATCCTCGTGCCCCTGGGCATGTTCATCATGCAAGTATATTGACTTCTACAATTCTGTAAGCACTCTATCCACGCTAATCTCTACGACGAGAGCAGGGATTTTCGAATGGGGACGCAGTGCTTGCGCATGCTCCGCTTTGGAAGCTATGCGCCGCGGTTTCGTCGTCGCCAAGGGGTACCCATGCAAGACCAATTTCTGACGTCACTTCCGTCATCTGGTAGGCCTTTCCGAAAAATCTCCGGCCGACCTGCAGCCAAGCGCGGCTTCGAATGCTTCCTCGTGGCTCGCAATTATAAACAGCTGCCATGCCGCTCGGCTGGGCCGCCACGCAGAAATAAAAGGGCACCTAATCAGATGTCTCGGCTTAAGACGGGGCGGGTAGAGAATATGGAGCGCCCGCGCTTGGAAGACAAGAAAGATCTCTGTACGTTAACCTCTGCTTTATGCCAGAAGTCCGCTTTTGCTACGGGTCTTGGACGGGTCTAACCTTAAACAAGGCGTGAACGCGAATCCATTCGAAGCGCGCGCCGTTCTTAATGTACCAGTGCAACCACTCTTCGCACTGCTGCTCGTGACCAGGAACTGCGGATTTTCACGAGTTCTGCAGCTGCTTGCGGCAAAGCGAGATTAGCCGGCAGTGTTCTGAAGAGGAAGAACGGACAATGCACGGTGTGCCCCTTATGGAACTTCCATAACATAAAATGAAGCGCGTGACTTGCTGTATATGCAGCTAATTACAATGAACACTCACATATGTTAAGTTAAAGAAAAAGAGAGGGAAGGAAAGGCAAGGGGGTTAACCAGACGCGCTTCCGCTATACTACGCTGCGCTGGGGAAATGCATACATTGGTGAAATATAATGGAAGGGAGCGAGAGAGAGCAGTATTACTCGCGCGCACACTTGTCTGAGTTCATCGTCTGTAGGCGGTCGCAGAGACCCGTCGACTGCAGACGCTAACAATGCCTCGGTTGCCTTTTGTGCCATTGAAGCACATGGCCATGGTCCCAGTCTCCTGGCTGTTGACAATGGCTTCGAGTCCAGTCGGTTGACCACCTGGGTGTCGCTGAGTGTCGCTGGGTGTCGTAACGAGCACAAATGCACATGACATATTCAATGCTAAAACTACCGACATGGCCAAGCAGCTTTTCTCAGGGAATCAGCTAGAAAGACACGCTCAAGTGCAGCAATAGCGGGCCAACTCTGCCGAGTTGGTCCCGCAGCGTAGCAGCCCTGCCACCGCCATCGCCACCACCACCACCAAGTTGAGAAGCACGCTGCCATCTGAAACACCTGAGACGAATTGCAGAGGTGAAGGTGCATTTCATCCTCTTCTGTGCTTGTATTTTCAGCTTCCGAAAGTTGTTTTTGCAGCCGAAAACAGCGCATAAGTAGCTCGTAACCTTAATTTTACTGTTCTAGAATTAACTGCGCACGATACGTGTTGGAATCGCAGAAGTTTGCAATGGTAGCCTATCGCTGCAAGCTGCCGCTGGAATGACATGGAGAATACCACAAACCACTATGAGGAAAATAGCGGTGCTGGGGAGAAGATGTATTGAGTTCTAAGGTACTCTCCTCCTCGCGAATACAAAAGGCTATAGATATGGTAGCTCCTCCGATAACAACTGAACGTTTAGGTAACTATATTTTTTTCAAGATGACGATATCTAAAATGGCCAAAATTATCTTTCAATCTGAAAGCAGAATGAATTGTTGGTTTATTTATTGCACCTTAACGAGAGATTGAACTCTGGCGTTAGCCGCCTTAGTTGTAATGATTAAGGAAGTGTCACGTCGGTGCTTTAACGAGTTGCGTAATTGAGATATTATTTTGGCACACTGAACGTTCCTTTAAGCAGACTCTATATAATGTTTCGCAGATTCAAGACGTTAAAATCACAGTTCCGCGCTTCCGTGATGGTACAAATTTCCTCCTTACTTTCCAGCCAACCAGTAGCTTGATGATAGCAAATTATATTGATATATCTGCACAAAACAGTGTTCCTTATTTACGCTGCACGGATTGGGCAGGATAGTAGAGTGTCTTTATCGGCTTGTTCTGTATTTTCGGGTACAAATGGAGTGATAGAAGGGAAGGTCTTGTCACTGCTGTTTACACCGACTTTTTTCTTCAGGGATCGCCCTAACAAGTGTGTTGCAACTAAAGTGGATGCTGAAGTGGATTCCGAATGCATCTTCACTGATTCTTTCATTGATATTTCAGCAAATGGACTGTAGCGACTCATATCGTTTGTCATAGCTGTGCACGTATGTGTAAAAAGCCCATCTTTTTGAGTTACAAACATGTAGTCTTTGGCTGATTCTGCACTGACCCTTTAAAAATTTTCAGTCAACCCTCATAACGGTCAGACTGTGTAAGTTATATTACCAGATGTGGGCGCCTACACGTGGCACTGTTATTGTTTTCTTTTCCTTTTTTTATTACAGATACGCCATATTTTTTTAACTGTAGGGTCGTTAGTCAGCATTGATTCGATGCTATAGAGGAAATACAAGATGTCAGTAAATGGGAACACTACTCCCTTTCCTCATCGTGCTCTGCAACTCGCAACGTTCTGTACAAATACTAGGAACTTGGCGATATCAAGTGCTCTCATTGATGACAGGCATTGACAGCATACCACATTCGACAGTAAGTAATAGTCCTCACACTTTGTTTTTATCCGCCGACAAATCGGAAGAAGTATTCTTCCCACGCTGAACTGTACCGCGAACGCCGAGTTTGTTCCGCTATACCTGAAACGCCGACGCCAAAATTATGTATTTACACGAGAGCATCCAAACGGTTCTATAGCCATTTGCACAACAAGGCCGAGGATGTGCTGTACCTACAGAAAAAAAGTACTGATATTGGGTTATGTCTCAAATCAGTGCCGCCTATTTTTTATACAAGAGGTGTGCAAACACTGCAAATTACTGAAGTCGAAATGACACTTTCCTCTAAGTGGGATGAGGATAATGAAGCTTGTTACAGCCAGGTACAGTACTGTGCTGAGGTTGAGTTTCGCTTCCAAGTAGTGAGCTCGGTCATTCCGCGCTAAACTTAAAGATAGTGATTCAAAACACTGCTGACCAAAACTTGCCATTAAGACATATCCCTTGAAATAGTAAGGTTTGTGCTCAGTTTGTACCAAAGATTTTCCACTGGGAAGAGCTACCACAGAGTATAACCTAAAATTGCAGTCCCCCACAAACTTCGTGAACTCTTCAGAGTCGCACGGAGTCCAGCATCTCACTAAAACTCGTAAGGCGCAGAGTATGCAACTAAAGGAACACAACATACACTAAAAATGGGAAAAGGACACCACAAAAGAAGACATCAGTTTTTGCGCAGTTATAGTGCCCACTTCATAGAATGAACCAACTTGCTCCTCTAATCATCCTAATTATCAGAGTATGCCAAATATAAAAAAGGTGTATCTGTGCATAATCGCAGACACGTTTGCCTGATGTAGAAGGCTCGCAATAATGTTTGTCATTTTCTCGAATCTATAAATCAAGTTGGCCCAGGAATAGCACTAGACGCGTATTTTCGTTTTACAGCGTGCACAACTCTATATACTACGGCGAATAACAGAGAGTATAGTTACTGCGTAGCTCGAACACAGCTGCTCGTTGAATTTCGCTTTTGAGAACTAAGCGTATACCGCATGTTATGCAAAGTCCGTTACTTACATAAATAGGACTTTGCCGCATGGACTATACATATTTTCAGGCAACTTATGGCCACTATATGGTGACATAGAGTGTTGTACAGGATTTGTCCACTATAGGGTGACATAGAGCGTTGTACAGCCTCTGCGACTCTTAATCCGAAGTGCTGTCAGTATGTCTAAGCATAAGAAATAATTGAACTCCTGTTGAGAGAGCCTCGAAAATAGTTCATTCTCATGTGCTTTAACAACGTCAAGTCCGTTTAGTCCTCACCTCCAATAGGTATGGCGTCGGCGCGCTAATCGTTTGTTCGAAAGAATGCGCCACCGAGCGAGTGCATAGCGCACAGATTACGATTTCAATTAGGTGTCCACATGTGTATTGGCTACGTTTTCTGCATTCACGTAACTTTACTCAAAGGATAAATAATCAGAAATGTTCCATTTGCGCTGGTCGTTGCGGACGCTCTGTTAAGGAGGGTACACGGAGGACGTACGTGACAGCCTGCTTTATGACGGTACCACGTACCGGGATTAAACATATTACTATATGAAAGGGGAGAAGAAGGAGTACCGTTGTTTGCTTCAGGTGGGTCTAGCCTTGCAAAATTGGTGGGCTTTTCCCCTGCGTGATTAAACACCGAAATTTGTTACTTTCTGAAGTGTGATCATTCATTCATTCATTCTTTCATTCATTTGCGCAGTATTCCATCTAGCCTACAGCTGAGGCTCTAAGCAGGAGAGGGTGGTACAAAGCGCACGAGGAGAACTCATATATATAAACAAATCTAGACGCAACATTGGTGATGCATAGTTGTGTTACCGTTTTTTTCTTGTACTTTTAGAGTTCCTATGTGCGTATGTCTTTGTCATTTTTATTTGCATGTGCACCGACCCCTGCTATAGCCCAAACGGGCTGCCCCGCCACGGTGGTCTAGTGGCTATGGTGCTCGGCTGCTGATCCGAGGGTCGCGGGATCGAATCCTGGTCGCGGCGGCTGCATTTCGATGGAGGCGAAATGTTGAGGCCCGTGTGCTGTGCGATGCCAGTGCACGTTAAAGAACCCCAGGTGGTCAAAATTTTCGGAGACCTCCACTCAGCTGATTTCAGAGCTGGTTTTGGGACGTTAAACCACAAAAATCAATCAATCAAATCAATCAATCAGTCTATCAGCCCTAGCGGGCTGCAGTGGGTATAAATAAAACAAAAACTGCTCCTTTCAAGTGCCACCTACCAAGCGCGGCACAGCCACAATTCCATCATGCCTAGTAGCAACTCGTTGCGTTTTATCCAAACTACTACGGCTTGCACATTTCGCAGTTCACACTACTTCCCAGTGTCACGGGAGAGCTTTACGAAGAGCAGGAGCACCTATGTCCTGCGTATGTATGCAGCATCCTCGCGGAATAAAACTGAAACTTCAGCTTGAGTTTGGGGCCACCTTGTGTCAGTCTATGAGCATTTTGCGTTGGGCACCGGATTCGGGACCCTCTAAAAAGCAATGCTCAATGTCGTCGAGAGCGTGACACACACACACACACACACACACACACACACACACACACACACACACACACACACACACACACACACACACACACACACACAGGATGATGTGTCAGCATATGTCTTCAACCACCGCGCTGGATTTGGCGCTGAGCATGTGCAGATGCGATAAAGCAGAGCGCCTTCAGTTTTTTTTTTTTGCTTCGCAGGGTTGCCTGTCCGTGAGCCAGAGCGTATTTCAAGCCTGAATGCTTCAATACATTTTCACGTGCTTAATAAGTTACAGGAGATGACGAGCCTCGTCCGTTGACTCACCAGCGAGGCACTGTGGGAAATGAGGCTGAGCTTAGCTGCTTTACACCTTCCTTTTCTCTTTTATTTCGAGGTAATGAAGAGAGATTTACTGGTTCGGAAATAACCATGTGAGCGTCGTGAACTAGGAATAGGCGCACCTTTGGTATTCTGGAACTAATAAAAAAAAAACCTGAGCAAAATTTAACTACTTTCTAAAATAAGCGCGTACGACCTCCCTTTGTAGTAAGTATATATAATATTAAAAAAAATAGATAAGATTTGTAGTGAACATGTGTATCGCGGCCGACTGGGTATCCACGTGAATGGTTTTTTTTTAATAAATGTAGTTTAAGGAGAGGTTGGTGCCCATGTGCGGCGCCGGCTACTCCTCTTACAGGGTGGCTTATATCACAAAGTTACGTACAGTTCATCAAAGGTCATCAATACAAGCACTCGGGCACGGACACACATACCACATCACATCACATCACACATATAGGGTCACTTTTCCAGTACACATATCACATCACATCACATCACATCACACATGTAGAGTCACTCTTCCAGTACAACTGTCCATTAAACAAGACATTCATAAGTTACCAATGCCCACACATCAGTACCGTCTACACTGTCAAGTTCAACATGATCACATAGCGCATACTGATTGTAGACTCTCTCTTAATTGCTAGTGACAAACATAGCAAGAAGTAGAAGATACAGGAAATATGTACCCCTAGTGCTTCATAATAATTGCGATGCAGGCCCCAACTTGATGCAGGTTAATATTTTTCCGGTATCCTTGAGTCCTCTAAGAAGTTCACGAGTGCGCGTGCCGCGACGCACTGTAACTTCTGTGTAGGCCAAGGGCCCAGAATTTTCGCTAATGACAGTGGGCGTCTATCCAGATTATTTAATGTCTGTAGAAGTTTTTTTGCGTGGGGCATGATAATTTTTACAATGAAGAAGATATTCTATGTCTTCTTCAGCTTCTTCACATGAGCAGGTGGGGCTGTCAGTTCTCCTTATCCTATAAAGGAAGCTCCTAGTATAGGCAGTACCTAGTCGTAACCTATGAATTACTGTTTCCACAGATCGGTTAATCCCAAACTGAATATGAAACGTCATTCTAGGATCTATATTGAACAATCGCGAGTTTCGTGCGCCATCTAAAAACCAAGTTTCCTCGGACAAGCGTCTGCATGGTCCGTTCAGATTACATCGTGCATCACTCGCCGTTAGAGGTAAGAGTGACATATCGTTCTGTTGATGCGCTGCGCGGGCCATGCAATCCGCTGTGACATTTCCTGTGATTTCAGAGTGACTGGGAATCCACTGAAAAATTATATCGTCGTCTAAATTTGTTGCTATGGCGTATGTTTTCTCTATTTCGTATGTCAACGGGCTGCTTGATTTTCCCAGGCTCATTGCTTTCAGGCTGATCAATGACGCCTGCGAGTCACTCAGAACAACCCATCGAAGAGACGTGAATGTTTCTTGTTGGTCACATCGTGCGAACACTGTCTGATCAAAACTGCGCCTAGCGGTTTCCAGCAAATTGCAACATACAGCCCCCGTCGTGGTAGCTTAGCGACTGTAGGGGTTGGCTTGCGAAGCTCGAGGTCGCGGGATCAAATTCCGGGCACGCGGCCACATTTCGATGGGGCTCAAATTCACACACACACACACACACACACACACACACACACACACACACACACACACACACACACACACACACACACACACACACACACACACACACACACACACACACACACACACACACACACACACACACACGCGCGCGCGCCGCGCGGCGCACGCACGCACACACGTGTACTTAGATTTAGGCGCACGTTAAAGAACAACATGTCGTTAAAATCACTAGGGAGCACACCATGACGGAGTGCGTCTCATATTCATAGCTGGTTTTGCTAAGTAAAATCCCATCAGTTGTTGTTATTCAGCGTGCAGCGCCTTTAGTGGCGAAAAAACGGTGGAGAAACAAACGAAGTGTGGACGTAGACCTATATGCGTAGAAGATATATATTAAAGATCGCGTTTCGGTCCCCACACGGGAGGCTTGTTCACGGAATTGCATGCTTGTAAAAGCTGGTGTTGGGCTTTCGAGACGACACTGTAGCTGAAAGAAGTGAGCGGAGTTGTCTTTAAGCCCAGATATGGTGGAATCAATCGCCGGTCTTTGCAACTCTTCTTGAAATTAAAATACGCTTTGAAGGCCGCGACACGGGTCATCAAGGACGCAGAAGAACGCATCTCGGGGACGATGGGATGGCCTTGCGAATGTTGATGAAGCAGAGAGTCTAACGAAATTCTGTCTGGTCGGGGTTAACCACTGGTTAAAAAAATGAATTGTGGACAAATGTGAAGAAAATGCGTTTTAGAAATGACGTTTCGACCCTCCTCCCCCTTTCCCCCCTTTACGGGAGCCTTGTTATTTGTTTTTTCGCCAACGATCAACCCCGATCAGATGTGACTTCGTCAAAACGTCGACTTCACACCCCCTTTGTCTCGTTCTCGTGTACAGGCGCCCGTCGCCACCCAACTAAATTTTATGTAAAGGAGGCTCTCTGCAGTTATTTTCAACTCAAATGTCACGTGCTTAAGGGCCTCGAATTGTAATTTCTACTTAAGCCTTAAACAAGCAAAATGTAAAGAGTGCATTAGCGCTTTGACTTGGGAACGTTTGTTTATACTTCGTTGCATGCAGCGTGACCGCAATAAACGCTGATTCCACGACAGATGCATACGAGTGCTGGTATATGTCCGCGGTGTCTTGCGCCTTCGTCTTGTTCACGCTACATGCAACTAGGTATCAAACAATGCGTTACAGTTACTGTGCAAGAAGACTAGTACGCAGCACCTTTACTACTGAGTAGCCCCTGCGCTGCATGGACGAAGACCACACGGAAGGCGGAGTAGTATCTAAGCTGCGCGGTTTGGTTGCGGTGAGTTAATTGCTACGTGCGTCTATTGTTACGAAGAGCTGTTGTCTTCTTCTTGTTTTCTTTTTCTGCCGCTACCTTTTCCGCAGCGAACAGGAAGAGAACTGAAAGGCACCCTGGGGTGCCATGAATGGGCCGACACGAGTTGTCAAAACGGCGACTTCGCGCTCGAGAATTCCAAGTCTCGTTGAAAGCAGAGCGAAAGGGGCGGTCAGGAAAGGGGAGGGAAGGTGAAGGCTCGAAGGTGGAGGAGTGGAGGGAGATCTTTAGAAATGGTTTTTAAGAGTTGCGCTGGGTGCTTGACGCTTATGCGAGAAGCACCGACAGAAAACAGACAGAGAACCGCGAAAAAGAAAAAAAAAGGAAACAGTAAATCACCGAAGAAAAAAAAAGAGGGGGACCTGGGGGGGGGGGGGGTGAAGGGGGGGGGGTGGCGGCAGCAGGTAGTTTGCGTAGGAGAGGTAGCAGCGCCGACCGACCGACGAGCTGGAGTTCGTCCAAGGGTGCGTGCACGCGGCAGTCAAGAGACGGAACGCGTTCGCCAAAGGAAATCAGCATGCGGACACAGGAAGCAGAGAGAGGAGGCGGTGGGCGGCTGACCGCCGGCGTGTTTATGGAGGAGCACGAGCTCTTGTCCTACGCTGCCACTGCTGTTGCCTGCCGGGGAAAGAACAAGCGGAGAAGGCGGCGGCAGGCATTTCTGGAGCAATCGAAGTGTGGCCTGGCGGAGCGGGAGCGCATCTCCGGTGGGTACGCACTGGCAGTGATGCGCGATCCTTTCACGGACTCGTTCGCGGCTTTGCTGCCTGCCCCCAAGTTCCTCGACTCATCCGCTCTTCATTCGGGCACCCTTTTTTTTTATTCTTTCTTGTTTCTTGATAGTCTCCTCGGTCTCTAGGCTCTTATTTTTCTTGCCACCGCGGGCTTATACCGTTTTCCTGTAGTCGTCTCTCTCTCTTGATTTTCTTTTGCTTTGGTTCAGAATTTCTTTTTCTTCCCCTGTTCGTGCCGCACAGTCCTGACAGGAAGAGCTCGATTTGTTGTCTCGCTAGCGTGAGTTTTCCTCCGGAGACGAAAAGACAAACGGTCGGTCCGACGATGAAAGGCTCTCACGGGACATCGGCGCAACTCAATAGAGCCGCGCAGGCGGAAGTGTGTGCTTCTCCGCGCTCTACTCGTTTCTTCTCAAGTTGCGGTTAAATACCATGTTCGCTGCAAAGGGGCAGGCGAGATTGAGAGCACCGGCGCGGACGCGGCTTGTCCCAGGATGCTGACTTCATTCGCCGCCACTTCGGCTCTTCTTTCGCCGCCCTGCGCACGGAGGGTCGGCAGCGGTCATTCGAGATTGCCACGTCTCCGCTTGCTACTTGGATTCGATGGATTAATGCGGCGGCTGTGATCATCGCGAACGCCATCGGAAATGAACGTGGCACCAGCACGCGGGTCTGCCCATAATAAAAGTCGAGTTTGAAATTGTTGATATGTGTCGACGTGACTGATATCTAGGACGGTGTATTCTCCGGGTTGCATTACTGGTATAAAGACAATGAAGAAAAAAAAAAAACACCACAAAGCCAAGGTTTGAGCCATAGAGCCGGGACAGCCTGGTTTTAAACGATGCCGTAAGTAAATGGCTCCTGTGTTTTGCGAATTTTGGACGCATCGTGGCAAACTGTGCAATAAAAAAATTATTCTTGAGTTTTGTATTCACGCACAAGGCAATAGGTTCATGCATTCATCTTATTATTATTATTATTATTATTATTATTATTATTATTATTATTATTATTATTATTATTATTATTATTTATGAACTTGTACATATGCTCCCTATCGTGCTTTAAATCTGGCGTACCGCAGGGTTCCGTGCTGGGTGCTATCATATTTCGTATCTACATTAATGACATCGGACGCTCTTTATCTTGTACTACAGATGACTGTATCATCTACAGAAATTATTAATACCATGTATAAGCGCTCACAATAGTTACACCTCTGTAAGCACTCATTGCAACCGAGTTACTGTTCGATTCGGGAAATCGCCGTTGAAGAAAGCATCTACATCGAAGTTTATTTATCCCCGGCTTTATCTTGGAACGAACACATTAATGCCATTACAAGAAATGCACCCAAAACATTGGCTTTATTAAACGTAACTGATGTTTCGCGAACGCTGCTCCAGGGTTTGATAGGCTCCGGCCCACCCGTATGTGAGGTACCCCGTCTATGGGCGTCGTGCGCCACCGATCATGGCGCCGAAAATGGCTCTGGGATGACGTCATCAGAGAAAAATTGAGGAACCCTTTACCTATCAGGGAAATGAGGACAAGCGAAAGCGAAACTTGGCGCGCTTGTGCGTCGATTACTGCCGCTTAAACGACGTTACAGTTCGGGACGCTTATTCCTTTCCCTAGATTGAGTAAATACTGTGAAGTCTCGGTAATGCACGATTGTTTACGGCACTCGATTCTTCTCACGGCTTCTTACAGATGGGGATGAAACCCTGTGACATCCCTAAGATCACATTCACGTGCTGTATAGAAACGGCTCTTGGAGTTTGTTCGCATCCCATTCGACTTGAAGAACTCCCCTAGTTCTTTCAAACGCCTAGTGGATATTGTTCTCGACGAGGTGGATGATGACATGTCGACGAGGTGATGATGACATGGATGATGACATGTCATCATTTCTCGCAATATCGAAGATCACTATGGACACATTGCCATTGATCTACAGAAAGTGCAGAAGGCAGTGCTTACCGTAACCCTAAGAATGTCGAACTCGCTTGTCCAAAAGTAGACTTGCTTAGTTTTATTGTGGACGATGGGCAGCTTCGTACAGATTATGCGAAGTGTTGTGCCATTGCGGAATACTCATGCCCGAACGACGTTAGGAGCGTGCAACGTCTTCATGGAATTATAGCATTCTACCGTACTGTCATACCACGTTGTGCACAGCTTACGGTTCCAATGAACCGGCTAGTCCGAAAAGGCGTGAAGTGGAGTTGGGGTGATCCTCAGCGGAATGCATTGAAAGCACTGACCAGCGCAAATGCTGAGACCACAGTCCTAAAGATCCCCGACTTAAACAAGCCGTTCATGTTGCAGACAGACGCTAGCGACTACGGCCTCGGCGCTGTGTTGCTGCAGAAATTAGAGGGCGAGTTGCGACCAGTTGCATTCGTAAGTCACACTTCATAACGCCCTACGTACTCCTGCATGCGGTACATTCCTCAAGCTTAGGAGGATGACGGTAACTCTCTCTTTCGCGTGATTATCCCATGCATTCTCAAAACTGACCTAATTCGGTACTTTCACGACCCTGCCTTAGCTAGTCATAGTTCTGCCAACAAGACTTATAAGGACAGAAAGTTGAGCGAGTTGGTAACAGTCCATAATCAAAAGAAGAGGCGTGCAGGACACGGACACAAGGAGAGCAGTGAACACCACGAACGCCGACTAACAACTGATGCACAGCACAGAGGCGAAAAAGAAAGAAGACACACAGCTTATCTGCGCATGCTCGGAATGGTAGCGCCACCTGTCAATCGGTTACACGTGCCGGTCTTCGCGATAGACAACTCCTAAGGCTTTCTATCTCCTCTCTGTTTAAGCTAATCGACGGCTGACTCACACATGCACTTCCACTAATACTGATATGCCAGGCCTCAACCAATAAACGCGTATCTTCGTTCTTATGCCTGTACAGGATCTCGGTTTTGTCTAACTCGGGCATGCAGCTACAGACCTGGCAGTGCAAGGATAGATTGGACGGCATCCCACCTGATAGCGACCTTCTGTGTTCAATTAATCTTTGATTAATACAACGCGCAGTTTCATTGGCCCAGTACGGTTTCTTGAAAGGGAAATCCACAGAACAAGCACTATTAGCTCAAAAGGAATTCATAATAGATGCATTTGAAGACAAAAATACAGTACTTGGTGTTTATATTGATTTCTCAAAGCTTTCGATTGTGTGCAACATAATATTCTACTGTATAAGCTAGAGCACTATGGCGTGCGGGACAGGTCCAATGATCTTCTTCGTTCATACCTCCAGCATAGAAGTCAGTTTGTCACTAATGAAACTTTTAATTCAAACACAAAACGCCTTAAGACAGGGGTTCCCCAGGGGAGTATACTTGGACCGCTTCTATTCATCGTCTACATTAACGACATTTTCTCATCTGCTACAAATTGTAAGTGGGTTGGTTACGCCGATGATACAGCCCTTTTTTTCAGAGGAGTACAGCCGGATAGGTTGGTATCGTTAGCCAATGATGTGCTTGCTGAAGTACTAGCGTGGTCAAAAAGAAATGCTTTGAGAATTAACACAAAAAAGACACAAGCCATATTTTTCCGCACTCGACATACAGTTATTGAACCTACAAAAAACTTATACCTTGACAATGACATAATTAGTACTGTCAACGAGATTAAAGCTTTAGGTGTCATTTTTACAGAAACATTGTCATGGAATAAGCATGTACAGCATGTGTGCAACAAGTTAAATTCCTTCACTGCATTGATTAACAAAAACCGTCAAATACTACCTGAAAAAGCTAAATGTTTGATATACAATGGATTATTTTTATCAACGTTAAACTATAGTCACCTTGTATGGGGTAATACATCCTCTGACAATTTGAAAAAACTCAGTGTATGCCAAAAGCGAGCAATTCGTGCTATAGCCAACGTTCCGTATGCTACTCACACTGCTCCTTATTTTGAAGCATTTAACATACTTAAAGTTAAATTCACCTACGCATTTCGACTTTCCTGTGCATATCGTCTTGCCATAAGGACTAACAACGTAGACTTCATCTCTTCGTTTCGCCTAACAAGACGTCACTATGCATACGACACAAGAAGTCAGGACACTTGGCTCCTGCCATTATGTCGAACCAACTATGGAAATCAGTCGGTATCATTCCAACTAGCTACACTCTTAAATAAATACTCTAAATATGGCATATCTGCTGAGACGGCTTCCACACGCACCTTTCGCTCATTTTTATCGGGTGATGACAAAACTTTGTTGAGATGATCAGTTGCACATGCTTATCTGTTCGGCGCATGGAGTTTTCTTTGCTTTCATTATTTTTCTTTTCTTTCTTTTGTTCTTGTTGTGCTTTCATTGCCTCCATAGTACTCTATTGACTTAAATTATACACTTATGTTGTATAGATTACAGTATTTTCAATTGCGATGTACCGCTCTTTCCTTTTACCCCCCTTTATTCTTCTGAGTCGCATCAATTGAGTCTCACTACGTATAATGTGTCATAAAGTGTCAAATATTTCGATGTTTAACCTGGTTTTCACTAAATGTTGCCACTACCCGTCTTAATGCATTGAATTCAAATGTTTTTATTTCCAGCACATTTTTTTTCTTTTGCTTGACTAATCTTGCTGCTGGACTTTGTAGGGGGCCGGAGCCTTGTCAAGCCGCAGTACTGCGGCTTTTTTTCCGCTACCCCCATATTTCTCAAGGAGAAATAAAAGATGATTGATTGATTGATTGATTGATTGAGTCGCGTGTTCACAAAGAAGTATCCTTCATTGGGCATCAGACACAAAAAGACGTCGCCCTACCACCCGCAGGTTAACATATATCAGAACGCGTTAACTTAAATCTGAGGACAATGCTCAGGGAACATACCACAGGCCATACGGAATGGAACAACCTTTCCGAAATGGCGTTTGCTACACGCACCACTGTAAATAGATCCACTGGCTATACGCCTGCATTTCTGTATACTTTGGCAGGGAACTCTCATTCCCACTAAGCCCATGGTACCACCGCAATCCCGCGTTACCACCGCATTCGTCCTGTTCGGATAACCATACCTTTTCTCAGGCACAGGACAACCACTGCTGCTGGTGAGCGATTGGATAATGCTGTGGTCGAAAAACACCTCAGTATAACGCACATCGTCGCGACATCGAGTACGAGCGACGCAGTATTACGCCGTGCCCATGCATCCTTGAGCAACTCGGCTAAGGGTTTCTCAGCGCCCTTAGCACATAGAGTGTATGGCCATTTTGTCATTACTCGGAAGCTTGGTAATTTATCTTATTACTCAAAAGGTTGCACAACTGGCACGTTATTTGGATCAATACACGTCTCCTCACTCAAACGCTACGTCTCGTGCCTCTTCTAAGGCTCACGATATTCTCGTGGTTTCCTTTTGTTTGCTCGTTCATCATTGAAGCTGCAAGAGAGGAAGATCAACATGTAAGGTTTTCGAATAGGATTGCTGTGCCAGTAATATCACGCAATTGCGCCGTGCATCTTCCACATTTCCCGCTCTCAACGCCAACACCACCAGAATCCCCGAAAACAGGACCGCAACCGCGCCTCGCCCGGGCTTTCGTCACATGGGCCCATTTCACCGATTCAAAGGGAGAAGGGGAGGCGCTTGCTCGCCGCAGCTGGTTGCACCATGCCGCTACCGTCCATCCATGGGGATCCAGGGCAGCAAGGTGGCCACCTTCGCGAGCACCAATCCCGGCGGACTGAACTGCATGTCATACCAGCGTCGCTGCAATGCGCTGAATCGTAAGCGGCACCTCGATTGCAATTTATCTTGATCTTTACGCCCGCACTGGTAACATCGCCTGGTACTTTTCGATGGCGGCGCCGGACTTGTCCCAAACTCGAAAAGGCGACCAGGAGCACGGGCGAGGCGAGGAGCTGTTCCCTTCCGGTGCGAAGGCGGACTGGGTGGGCAACTTGACTGAAACCTCCAAGCCAGATGCACGGTACGAGCTCGCTGCTCACTCCCAACATCCTTGGTCGCCGGGGAGCGGGCGGTATGGAGAAACGGCTGCGTGGCTGCACCCCTACTGCTGTCATCATCGTCAACATCGTCATCATCACGGCTCACGCATCCGTGCTACGCGCCACCAGCCTGGAGCGCCTGAAGCGGCGCCCAAGCAGTCACTCATCGTTGTGCTTGGCAGAGCAAAGGTTGTTCTCAGATGGCTCTTGTGCACGGTGCCGCCTCTCGGGACCTCAGCTGGCCAGAAGCTTGGAAGCCACGGCCTTGAGCCCACAGTTTTTAGACGATTTTACGTTGATTTGGTCCTATAGGCGAGAGCAGCCGCATTGGTGGGTCGTATACGCAGTCTTTGGGTGAAGTATGTGAGTCAAATGGCGAGCCTGGCGTTAAAAGCAAATGCAGTTTTCGTGTCGCTCATGCGCAGTGACATCGACGCCATTTCTTTGGAGCCCCTGTTCGAAAACTCGCTATTCATGAATAGTTGTGGTCATTTACCACTATGCGGGCAAGACTACTACGTAACAGAAGAAGAGTAGCCGTTTCCGCTCACCAGCGCCACATGTATTTTATGACATTTAATATATTTTTGCCGTTCTTAGATGCTGTAAACATAATTCCTTTATCTTTACACCTATGTTAAACAGATGTGTTTATGCGCTTGTTTTGTCAACACTTACTGTATACTTTTTAGCGACGGTGTTCGTGACCCTTGTAAACCACTCATGTAAAAACACCTGATGGGACTGACAGTTTCACGAAATAAATAAATAAATAAATAAATAAATAAATAAATAAATAAATAAATAATAAATAAATAAATAAATGGTAGGGTGATTAAGCAGCGGAGTATGCTGGCCTTCACGGAAATGCTGCTTTTGTGGAGGACTTCAAGTAACATGAGCACCGCTGGACTTCTGTAAAGTCCAGCCGCCACATTTGATCAACTGCACCGGTCTCCTTTGGTTGTGCAAACCACGAATAAATTAATTGATGTTGGTTTCTATTGAGCCATGTTGTGTACGTGCCTTCTTAAAGGGCAACTCCGGCGATTTTTCAGTGTGTACGGATCTCAATGAAATTTTCAGTATATGCACTCATCGTCACTGTAATAATATATACCAAGCCAGGCAGTGGCAAGTCATGTAGTTTTCCTGAAAACAAATTTTAAAACTTTTTAGCGGAATCTCATGCGGGCCACCCTGTGTTTTTGACGCCATTAGTGTCTCGCTGCCTACCTGAGCAGGCGGACTTTCAAGAGCAATACGGTGATACTTAAGTGCTCAAATCGCCGCTGTCAAGTTCAAAGCTGGCATATAATTCAATATGTCGTCGGATGACACCACCGCTTTCATTTTTCTGGCACCTGCACTATATTTGTGATGGCGAGGACACTTGTGACATCACCGCATACGATGCAAGAAGCATCTAGCTGTTTCGGTTTCGGTTTGAACACATTGTTCATTTGGTTATTTAAAATTATTGTTTCTGAGCAAAATCAACTGCTCTGCCTGTTGCAGGACTATCAACACCATTGGAAAACATTGATGTCAGAACACGGTGAAGAAACTGCCGGAGTTGCCATTTAATCGTTGCAGTGTAGTCGTTTAGCCTTTCGAGCATATAATATGTTACGAGCACAACTTGAGATGTGCAGTCTGTGTGTTCTCTATTCTCTCTAGCACATGTTCTCACGGTTCTTATTAAGCTGAGCGAAACCCCAACAATGACCCATGACGACGTCGGTGTTAGCACGTGTTCCATTATTACTTAAGAAATAGGTCCGTTATAGACGGCTCGCGGTCGACTTACACCCATGCTGCCCCTCCTTTTATGGCCGCTGTCAGCCCGCATCCAATATGAGGGACAGTATTCTCCGAGCTACCGAGGGGAACGTTGCGTAGGGCATAAGACAACCGCCGACCGGGCGATGCCTTTTCCGCTCTGGCGCGACCGATCGAAGAGCAGGAACCGCCTAATTGCGAGCTTCCTGCGCTTTCTCACGCGAGGCGAGATCGACGCTGGTCTTGCATGCGTGCTGCCGCACATCGCTGCCTACCTAGGTCCATCTCAACGCCCTCTCCTCGTGCTCTCCTTTCCCGTCGGCCGGCAACTTCCGTTTCCCTCCACCCGCCCACGCGCTGCGTGGTCCCTGAAACTGCCTGAACAAATGAAAAGCAGCCCATTGGCTTCTGATCTTACTCGAGAGGCCACGTGCACGAGTATTCTATAGCATTACCTGCTTCCATGAACCCCACGAAAGGCACACTGTTCTGAACTGTCAGTACCTGCCTTTGCAGTTGTAAGTATGTTACATTTTTTTCTATATATGAAGCTCAAAGTTTTATGCCATCAATTGCAAATCTGGGAAATGTGGTGACACGAAACGGAAAATGTGTCAATCTGCAGTCTTTATAACTCCATTTCGAATAACACAAGCCGTATTGGCCTCGAGATCTTGGAGTGGCGCCCTCTCGCGTGTGACGTCAGAGCGGGGACTCCGATTTCAACCGCGCTGCAGCAGCCGCTGCTCCTGTACGCGTATCGTCTGCTTCACGTGAGAACTTTGTCGAACGAACAGCCTCGCGACGGTCAACTAACGCCTGCAACGATTGTTTTCGAGTGTAATCTTGAACTTGTTTTAGTTGCGGCCCAATCGACAGGGCCAAGAAATCCCCCGGATGGCCGACGAGTGCGCCGATGCCACCGACCGCATTGCTCGTAAGAAAGTGAAACTATGTGTGAGTGTTCGCGCTCGTTATCTTGTTTCCGCCGTACGATACTAATTAGTTTGGGTGTTTCTTTCGATATTACAGTAAGCGTGCCGTTCTCGAGCATCTACAAGTATGTAGATAAAGCTTGCGAAACGTCGCGGTGTCTCATCGAGGGCGAGGCGGTGTACGACGCAGGCCACGTTGTTGAATGCGCGGTCGAGGCCGTCAACGGAGGTCGCATCACCGTCGCCGCTCTCGTCCTCCAAACAAGTGGACTCACCAACCCACCGCACAACGTCTCTGTCGTGATCGACAGCAGTGAAGTGGCCAATGCTCGCTGCTCGTGCAAAGCAGAGTGAGGCAATGTCAACGTGTAACATAACATAGAATTTATGTTCACTGCTGGTCTGCAGTTGGTGTCGAGCTCATATCGCCTTTTGCATTGTGTTAATGTTTCTAAATTAAGAGGCAAGTTCACTATTGAGACTAGTTTGAATGTTTAATGTTGGCACCATGAAATATTTAATTGCGGCACCATTTCTATTATTTCTATAAATGAAAAGAGAC